>WEKY01002841.1:4066-68158 GCA_013390045.1 Picathartes gymnocephalus
AGCTCGAGAAGCCGTAGAAAATAAGTGCTTCATGGGGAAAACCATTACTGTGTCAAAGTAGGATGCAAACTTTGAGATTGAGGGTTTTACAATTTTTTTTTTGAGACATAAACATTGAGAAAACCATCACCACCCATCCTGTGAGTAATGAACATAGCAAGTTCCCTGCACAAAAACCCTTCTTTCGAGAGAGGTTCTCCTAAAACCACAAGGAGCATAGCATCTAAAATACTGCATCTTGAACTTTTCAAGATATATTACAAACACAGCTGCACAAACCTTAGTGCATGAAAAAGAATCTTACCCAATTAGCACAGAAATAATCATTTAAAAGCCCCTTTGGTGTAATTTTTTGTTTCAGTCAGAACTTAAATTTCAGTTGCAATTACTCAGATATCTATTTTATGGCAATCCACTTTTCAAAGTTTGAATCTACTTTACTTTCATTGAAAAAGATGTTTCTAAAATGAAACATCTGGCTAAAAGAGGAGAATTTTTGGCATTCCTGAACTTTAAAAATCTTACATATACAAACCTATGGTGATACACACAACAAGAGAAAAAAGAGGTAAGGAGAGAACTGTCATGGGCTTAATCCTGCCAGAGGGACAATTGTTCTCCTCTGAAATAGAAGTATTACTGCAGCTTTTAGAGGATTTCAAAGGTACAACTTGATCAGAGAACATAAAACACTGATTGACATCTACATGAATTTCCATGCAGCGTATTTATTTCCATACACTGCTGCATTCTATTGTTATGAATGGGAAATACTCATGAAAGGTTCTTTGAATACTGTGTCATTCTGATTAGACCATGAATATGCTGACAAGTTTATCAACAAGATTTTGTCTGTGTATAAGTTAAGAGTTTCTTTTCATGCACAGAAAATTATTCTGATTTCATGCTATCTTCTGTCCTTGGGTACTCAGAGATGGAAGCAGCGAAGGGTCTTTAACAAAGGTATTTTTAAGCAAGTAAATAAAATCTGATGCAGTTTCTACACGCTCCTTACAATACTGCCATTCAAGCACTAAACAAAGAGGAGTAACTTAGGATCAAGCAAAAAAATTATGAAGCTTCTCCATAAGACTTTTGAGTCATGCCATCAGCTTCAGCCACAGGCAAGTGAACTATTCCTCTAACAAACAGATGGTGCTCCACAGTAACACCTGTTAGTTGTTCCTATTCCATGTGGCTATGTTTGTACCAGAATCTGGCTCTTCTTTTAGTTGGAAACCTAAACTGCAGCTCATATTTTCTCAAGAACAGCTTATATCAATTTGTTTGCCTTTAGTTGTTGTCTTTTAAATAGCATTGCCTTTCTGATATTTTCTCCCATGGATATAAATCATAGCTCAAATTTCATTTTGCTAGGCTAAATAAACCATTGCCAATTTAGTTTCTTTTTACAGATACGCTTATCATTCCCATGATCCCAGTAACTCTTCTGCAGACTTGCCGAATCTTGATTTCCCTTTTTTTCAACAAGGAAAATTGGAGTTGCACATGGTATTCAGATAAAGCTTCATCATGCCTTGTCAGGCAAAAATATTTACTGATTTCAACTGAGAAGATCTGGTCAAACTCAAATTCCATTTGCCCTTTGTGCCTGAAACATATTGCTGGCTACTAGCTATCTAGTAATCCCCTAATACTTAGGTATATCCCTCCTTCCACTGTTTCCAAGCAATAAGCTCCAGTTTATATCAGAATTTGTCAGTGCTCCGGAAGTGCATGATCTTGCATTTCATTCCATTGACTTTCAGCCTGTTCCTATTAGTCCAAACTTTGGGGTCACCCATTTCTTCCTGTAAGTAATTCCTGCCCATTCTGCACTAGTAATAGGTACCAACTGGATATCATAAATAAACTGGATATCAATAAATTTCCACAACATCATCTTTTTATGCCAAAGTCACTAATAAGATTATAAAATATATCCAGCACCCTGACTGATCACCACAGAGTTTTGTAACCTGCTTGCTCAGTAAATGCCCTCTCAACAGCACCAACTCTTCCCTTTGAGGCACTTCCTTACCCACAGTGTCTGTACAAATCCCCACCTCCTGCAGCTTACCACTGGGAGTCCCCTGTTAATCCTGACCAAATGTTTTGCTGCAAAATATCTAGAACAGAAATTCTTTTTCTAGATACATTATTGTTTTAAATATCACTTTACTAGGCTGTGATCTAATTTTGGAAAGCACATCTCACATGTCACTTTTTTTTAATCTCAACCTATGATTATATTTTTCTGGAACACTTGTTCTTAAGCCTTGAAAGCACATTATATCCACTCATTGCTTTTCTGCCAATGGAGTGGAGGACAGAGTGTATTATACAGAGATTGTTTGGTACTTCCCAACTCTAGATAGTTTGTTTGATTGAAATCTTTCTAGAAAGAGATAAGATGTGGAAAAGCTTCTATGCAGCAGAAAACAAGATAAAATAACATTTTAATTGAAAAGAGATAACTTGGAAGGAAATATGGTTTAACAGGGAATGACTAGTCATTATCCTTCAGAATAAAAGAATAAAGAAGGAGGACCATGGAAAATGAAACAAACGAATGTGGAACTCAAAAGTGAGAATGTCTTGTGAAAGGAATTTGATCAGTTTGTGAAAGCAATATGGCACAATAACCCAGCACAAGATACTAATAAGCTGCCAATTTCCAAAATTTGAGAGGGTCTATGCCTAACCTTTTAAGAAATGGCCACTGTTGTTACTTCTTTAAATGAGTTTCTCCTCTGACACTGGGATTTTCACTGCAAAACATGACTGGGTGGAATACCTAATACAGCTGATTCGTTTAATGATCTCCAATTATATCATCCATGACACTGAACAGAACTCAGGCCCCTTCATCAATACATACTTAATATCCCTTAGAAATTACTGGAACATGTTTCCGTATTCCATTCATCCACACACACAGAATTCCAAGGCTGTACAATCCTATTTTATCATGCCTCTCAACAATTTACTCAGCGCTCTGCTGAAGTGAACATGGTCCCATGTTCCCCTTACACAGCTCAAAAAGTATTTCATCCCTTTAACTTTTATATTATTTGAAATTGTGTAATAACAAAACATAACTAACTAGTCATATATTGAAAATCACAAATGTAATTTCACAGGGAAGTGAATTTTACTCAAGTGAAGCACCTAGTGTTCAAAACAAACTCCACTTGACAATATACCTGTAAGATCCACACACTCCAGAGAGTTCAATCTCAGGCAAAAATATGTTTCCCGCTGAAGCATAAGACAAAGTCACAGCCCTCAGAAGGAGCCTGTGGGTGGAAGAGAGATGGGGGCTGAAGGATTTTTCTCCCAAAATCAAGGAATTGTTTTGGCTTCTTCTTTGCTGAGGTCATTTTGTGTCTGCATAGATAATAATAAAGAAATACATTGTAATCACTGTGGATTTATGAGGCAACTAAAGTTATTTGGGCTCCTGAAGAAAGCAAGGTTGGGAAAATAAGCTGGCAATTTTTCTGATGTGTCACGTTCCCAACTAAAACAAGCTTAAATATAATTTTCCTTATTCAGCTATACTAGGGGAGAAAAAAAAAAAAAGCACCAACCACAGCTGGCACTTAATTCATAGTCTGTGGGCAGCTACATTATGTGCCCACTTCGCAGGCTTCAGACAGAGCACTCACAGGCTGGTTACAATACTGGCAAAGCAAATCCTACAAACCTTGGCAATCAATTCTCTTCCTGCTTAGTTTTCTGCCTTAACGTTCTCAATCCTATACCACTAGCAACACTCTGCTGATTTTGTGTCATACTTATGAACACAATACAATCATTAGAGAGTTTTCCAGAGGAGGCACCACAGAAATAAATCTCACATTTTATTTTGTTTGGTTTTTCCTGAAGGGAAAGGTTCTTGATGTGGCATCTTAATTTGGGTATCTATTGACTGGTGTAGCAAACTGTCCCTACATCCAAGATCCCAGATGTTTCCTTTACAGATGCAAAAACCTTTTGGAGCTTCTCTAGGAAAAAGCTAAAGTTCAAAATATTAGGAAATAATACCATTATATTTCCTTACACGGACCTTATAAGGTCAATTCACCCTGGCACATCACCTTAAGAATGCTGTGTTTTGCTGAAATTATTTTCAAACTCTTATTAAATTAAGTATTATTTTTTCCTCAGCAAGGCTTTTCCCACCACAAGAACAGATTACTGGAAGGTACTAATGCCGTTAACTTAGTCCTAAGTTCCCATCTACAGCTTTGGCTATAAAAGAACATAAGGAGCTGTTTTAGGGCCCCTACCAACATGCTATACAAGAAATAAGTACCTCAGGCTTCATGCCACTTTATTGCCAGATTTTTGCCATTTCATCTGTACATTTATTTAGGTAGACTTACTTAAGCGAAATAGATACAGTCTGTTCCTTTTCTATTTTTAAGTCCTCCAAAGGACTCCAGATTTCATCCCTATACCTAAGCCTTGCAGAGACAGACACAAGGGAAGGAGATACAAGGAACTCCAGCCACTTCACTTATGAATGCACTGCTTATAAGTGGTCAATACATTAAATTTTACCTTCCCCCAAACAAAACCTACTGAAAACAACCAGACCTTTCATATACAGTGAAAATAAATTTTTGGCTGACTTAGCAGGAAGAACTCAACAAATGGAGTGAACAGAATAAAAACTTTTGTAACAATACTGGCAGCCTACACATTCAAAGCTGACAAAAAGATATTCTTAAGAGAGGAAAAATTCTTATATCTTCTGTAGGGGTGGTAACACATATCTAAGGATAGCCAGGAACAGGGACCAAAAATTAATCCTTATTTGCTTGCTGAACACAGCATTTCCCTGCTACTAATGTTACAATCGGAGATACCAGTTTACTTAACAGACTTTAAATTCACTGAGTAATATAACTGAGTATCAGTTATCACAACTACCAACTGAGGCCCACATGTGAGTGAGGATGTGGACCTTAATGCCTAAAGACCAAAAAAGACAGGAGTCCTTCCTCCATGTGCTGCCAAAGCCTGTGTGCACTGAAGCAGTCCAGGTGAGAGCACAGGAAAAGGAAGGTGACAGAACATACAAATAAAAAGAATGAGGAGCACAAGACCACTGCCAGTCATTGTACTTCTACATTCTGTAGTTCATTTCCATAGGTAAGGTAGCATGTCACTACCAGGAGCCTAGCCAGATTTACTGAACATGTGTTGCCTTCGATTTCCCATGCTTGCTAGGCAGAAGATGCAGAGCACTTAAAAATGCCTATTTGCCCAACTATGAGACTTCGCAAGGTTTTAAGAGTCAGGAACAATACATTGCACAACAAGGACTATTGTGTGAAGTTCCCTGAAATCCACAGCAAAATTCCCATTGACTCAAGCAGAGCCAGGACTTCTATCAATTCCCCAGAGGTCAGCTGAGTTCTCAGTGCTGAGTACTGTGACCTGTATGCATTGCAGAGAGCAAGTATCACCAACCTTTCAACTTGCACTCACTCTTCTTGTGATGGTTTTTGCATGTGGTGATTTCAGCTTTGTGTGCTTTACACATCAAGAAGCTACCACAGCATTCTGGGTTTGTTTCATTTACTTCATGCAATAACAAAGCCCAGTTACTTTCTGTTTTCCAACCAAAAGTGCTGCAGCTGTGGAAATTAGATAAAACTTCATAATTAATCTGGTTTTCCACCACCTAGCTCTTTTTACTTACCCCTCTATTGCAGATCAGTTACTAAAACTTCCCTGCTTCAAAACAAGTCTTCAAACCTTGTCTCTTTAGCTTCAGTTAGGCATTATCCATAGAGCTTAAACTATTCTTGCCTTTCTAATGCATGTATGGAATCTGAAGACAAACTTGGATTTGGATGAATTGTTGGCCCCATGAGACAGTAGCTGACCATGGAAAAACACTGCAGTTCTTTGACAGTGCTGCTTCTGACAGGTCCCACCATCACAACCTCTCCACCTTCAGAGCCTCCACAGCCACGTAACAGAGAAGACTAAGATAATTTTCACAAACAGATACATAGCCTGAGCTATGGGGAATTTTGCAAGTTTGGTTTGTTCAGGTTTTTGTGAATTTTTCCTGCAATTTGTCTGTATTTATGGGTGCTTTTGCAACTCCTAAATTTCAATTCGAGTTTCAGGTTCAAACCTTAAAAGCTCAAATTGTAACTCACTTGATACCACCAGGTTTCACTTGCAAAACTTAACTGGGCTTCAACATTTCAAAAGTGCAAATTAAGGAATTCATGTGAAAATTGCAACTGACAGTTTTATAGCTAAGTGAAAGTAGGCAAGCTTTGCATGGCTCTGTAAGAAACACTTCACGTAGGAATTCTCCTGGTTTTACTCGTACTGTATGTGCAGAAATGGGCCCTTTACACTCACCTAAGATGTTGCAATACTCTAATAAGCCAGATGACTTTTTCTTTAAACTGCTACTTAAAATCGGTCCTCCTTACTCTCTCTGGAGCAGAACCAGCCCCAAGAACCTTTGGGCAATTAACTTTATAATAATTCCCCCAAAATCTCTTCCCCTATTTTAGGACTAAGGGGTTCCTTGCTCATGACTATGCACCACCTATCATTATCTACAGACTAAAATGCCAAGGATGGCTTTCAGCTGTCAGCTCTGCCCCACTGAACAGGGTGTTACAGGATGTCTCATTCAGCATTTGCAGTCACAGGAGAGGGGAGATTCTTTTCGTTCAGAGCAGGGAATAGCCTCCACAGCTGCAGAGCACAGGAAGCCCAGGGAACTTCCTAAGACCAGCAGCTGTGGAAGAAAATTTTGGCTGGATTGGTCCATTATTGTTGATGCGTAGAAGGCCTCAAAATCAGTATCAGGAAATTGTGCACATGCAGAAAGGTCTTATTTTTCATATTAGGTATGCAACTGTGTAATAGTTAAACGTTGCTTTGATGTTATGTTCAGCATTGTTAGTATTAATAAAAAATTATGCTGGCTCTTCCAGTAAAGTCATATTTAAATGAAAACTCAGCCCTGCCATGACTTCCCTTTTCATCTAAACCTGTCTACCAGTGCAGCAATCATGACTTGAAAAAGTCGTCACAAGCATGATGTTAAACTAAGTTAGCATCTCTTCTTTCATACTGCAGTATGTATGAAGTTAGGAACATTCATTTTTTACTCTGTGACTTAAACACCAATTATTTACAATCCAAAAATACCCAGCAGTATCGCTGTGTGCCCAATCTCTTTGCCAAAGTTCATTTCTTAGAAGTTTCCTAGGAGACCTACATGAAGACAATGAAAACTAACGCAGTGTTTGGCAGTACACTTTTCTTAGTACTTCTGGCTCTGTCATTATGCACAACCCTGAAGATGGGGAGATTTTGTGTCACTCTGCTGCCAAATTGCTTGAGCCTTTGTGTAAACTCTGAATTATTTTTGCACCTTGATTTCAATCCCTGTAACATAGAGACAACTCTTGTCTAACTTCACACAGGTGTGTGTTTAGCTCATGACCCTCTGATATTCTCAGATGCAAATTCACAACATAATTAACAATACAGTAACCCCAGCAAGGGCTAGGAAGACATTTTTGCACAACATTCAGGCAGACACTAGACACGATTTTTCTGTCTTCTTCCAGTTTCAGTCCGAGGTGAAGTGGCAAAGACTGCCCCTCCAAATCTAATGTTCTGCAAAGCAGCAGCAGCAGATTCAGCATTCTTCCCTATTTCATGCCCTGCAGAGCAAGCCAAAACCTAAAAAACAGACTCGCTCAACAGCTGAACAACGAAGGCAGAAACAGATCCATTCAGCAGGAGAGCAAAAGGAGTCAGAGAGTCAAAGCCACCAGCTTCCTCCTTCTGGCTATGCAAGTAAGAAAGAACCCCAGAACAATGGAGAGAGCAGAACAGCATTATGCTGGGGTCATTTGGTTTAGTTCCCAAATTGCTGCTAACAGATGCCTTGAGGGAAAATTTGCTGTGCATTGCTGCTGCCTCATCACCCTGGAGCAATGTACCCCATGCTCAGTTTGGCAAACTGCTTCTCCTTGTCTGCTTCATCTACCCAGGCTGAGATCCAGACATCAACGGGCCCATGTGGGGGCCCAAACTCCACCGGCTCCCCTGTGTTTTGAATCCATCCCTAGAACTAGTAATTATTCCTTTGGCAGTGCTGGCCTGCCAGAGAGCATCCCCCAACCCACTCCAGTGGGGTCATGAAAGAAGTGCAGTTAAGAAAAGGTTTGATACAGAATGGGCCAACTGATGAGCAGAAAATGATCAAAGTCCACTTGATAAGGCCAGGAACAGAGGATTGCAAGGTGGGAGAGATCACTAAAGGAAAGAACACCAAAAGGAACAGATCATGGGAAAGGACAGAGAGTTTGGGGAACAAACATAAAGGGAATAGTATGATATAGTGGGCCCCAACATACAGACTGAAGGCAATGCACAGTAAAGTTGCTTGTGACACAGAAAATGAAAAGGTTCTGAAGATGGCATAGAAAACAAATTACAATGTTGCCAAGAGTGTGATAATTGCGCAGTCTTGTTGACAATAAGTCAACACAGGTTGGCGGGCACAGCTCTATCTCCCTTTACTAAGTTAGAATCACTCCACCTGATTCCCCTCCAAATCTGGGGGCGGAAGTGGGGAGATGCTGCAGGGCTGTGTGAAATAAGCATCTCTGGTTAGAGAAGTTTGGCTCTGGAGTTGGCCAGCTCTAGCTGGCTACAGCATATGTAGGCACATCCTGCTGCCAAGATAAAAGAGTTACAGCTTATTTTCCTAGAGGCAAGAAAATGCCACACAAAATGTCCCCAGCACTGCTTGTGGCTGAACTGGCCTCTAATTCTTAGTGCTGCTCACTTTGGTGCTCTTGCAAGTAAGATGGTGAGTGACATACGGAAAAGTGGCCAGTGCTGCTTTCTGGGCTGATCCTGTCTTAGAGTATGATCTTAACTTCCAAAAGTACAACTCTGCCACATTTGACAAGTACCCAATATACCACAAAAAAAATTTTAAGATTGCTGCTGGAGATCAGATGAAGGAAAAGACCCCTCCTGTGAGAATCAGAAGATAATGAAGTTTCTTGATTTCTAACCAAATAAACACTGGATTGTTTATCTTCTTGTCCCTATTTCATGTACATGGCAATTCTGAAATATTTCTGTTTACGTTGTAATATGCAGCAAAATGAATGTTCCTTACACGCTGAAATAAACAACCCTTTTTTCTCCTTGCCATACACACACAAAATTCTACACACAAGAAACTTCCTTCCACATCCTTCCTTTGCGGTTGCGAACTCCTCTGGGGCTGACAACTCCCAGCAGATCCAACAGAACGCTTGCCATTGCTTTCAGTCAGAATATGATTGCACCCTTTTCTGATAGCAGGCAGAGAGTTAATTGAAGAGAGTTGAAGATGTATTGTAGGAGACAGAAGTAAATCAAATTATATGAAAACATTCCCACGGTTTTGATTTACTTCACAGAAAGAAGCAAAATATTAGACATCTTATATTACTTCACATTTGCCTGGAGGGCAAATGTGAGGTAAATGTTCAGAAAATTCTAAAAATGTAGCAATAAGCCCCTTCTAAGTTCTCCATGAAAAAAAAACATTACTGAGAATACAATATTATTCTAAGATGCTAAACAGAAGTCTCTAAAACCATTTCAGAGGGCAATAGTTTCCACTGGTTTAGGTGGGATATTCCTTTGCAAATCTGAAACTGTGAACTAATAAAAATTGTAAACAGAAGGGCTCTCCAAGCGGTGAACTGGGCAAGTTTGTAGTGCTGCTGACATCTACTGAGAGAAAGCCAAATTGCACATCTTTGCAAAGGGTTGAGCTTCCCTTGGCCCTTATTTGTTTGCTCTTCTAGTTTTCAGACGCCTTTCATGCCTGCTTGCATATTTATTAATTATCGTGTATCAATACTCACTTGCTTCATTTAAGGTCAGTGAGTCAACAGATATGTTACAAGAAATGTCAGGAAGGAAATAAAAGGGGCCTTCAGGAGATGGCTGTATCCCTTACAGAAATACTGCAGGCTTGTTTTTATACTTGCGCATCGGAAGGCTCATATTGACACGCAGCATCAGGTGTATCAGGATGCACTCCTAGTTCATACTGGTTGCACATAAAGCCCTCAGCTTGGGGCAGCTGAAGCCAAAATCCACATAGTACAAAACACTGGATTTAAGAAACCGTGCTCCAAAAGTAATACTGAAAATACAATATCATTTGTTGTCTGTTGTCACAGTGACATATGGCAGTAACACTATTCAGGCAATTCAAGAAAAATTTTTGCTGGTATCTTGTGCATTATAAAGCATATTCTTTCCCCACGCTGAACAAAGAATTCATAGCCATCCATAGAGCCACAGAACAATAACAATTAGTACAGGTCTCATGTCTAGGGATTTCATTCTACAACAGGAAAGGTGTGTCTATCTCAGTTTGGGTAACAGTAGTTTGGGGGTTGGGGGGGAAGAAACAACATAAAATTCTAGTAACGTTGGAGTAAATCAGGGTGATGATGATTGAGGGCATGTGTTTCTCCATTTCTGGGGCAATTTTCTCATCACTAATGTTACACTGAACTTATAGGATTATAAATAAAAACTAATTTGGCAAATAAATATTTGTAACACAGGGCAACACAATAAAGCAGCTTAATTAATTTCATTTCTACAAGAGAAACCTTCACAGTCAAAATGAAATATCACATTACAAGATTTGATCTAGAGTTGTTATGAAATGCCCCTGTGACCTTGACAGAGCCAGGATTTCAGTGTCTGCAAGAGCTTTTCACAGTTGTTTTCTGCAGATTCTGAAACAGATATAAGCATGAGATCTTTGGCTCATGTATCTGTAGTATAAAATATTTCCATCACTAATTTTTGGTCACACAGGACTAAATTCCAACTTTTTTAGGTAAGCAGGTCCAATGGATAAAGCTGATACACACTCAGCTCCCACTTAGGTTCTGCTTTGAAAATCACACATAGGTTAAAAACTGCAGCACAGGGTTGGAAACCCTCTCCTGACTGTTCTCTAACTGAAGGATCTATGCCTCAGTTATCACCATGAATTCTTCTTCACACCTAAAGCTTGACTTTTACATACATTCTGACATGGCACATGGGAGGACTTCACAGTCCAGCACTCACCAGCAGGATTCATGCAGTCATCACTCGCGTCTGATCCAGAATACATTCCTATCGCTCACACTGGCCTCCCCAGAAAAAGTAACTGCAGCTTTGCCTGTCTTCCTAGAGTAGGAAAAGGTGGGTTATACCCTCCACCAAAGTAATGCTTTGAAGAGCCACTGGAACATGATCTTTCTCTTCAACATGTCAGATAGGTTTGAATCCATGTTGTCCCTCTCCCTGAGGTTTGCTAAACTGGGTAACAGCTTTCCCTGAGGACATCAGCCTACACCAGTACAGAACAATTTGTGGACCCCCGGCTAATTAATTTTTCAGAGACATTCAACAAACAGACTTGAAGGGAACAGGCTCTGCAGTAAGAGGATTTATTCCCAGATGAATTCTAGGGACACCTAATCATTTGATGGTGTGATTTCAGAGAAATGACAGTCACCTAGCTTCTGAAAAGAAATAACCAGGAACCTTATTTTCTGCCAGATTGCTAATCCAGAGTAGCCGGAGGTACTTCCTTACTGTTTCTCTTTTTGCTTTCTGGTGTGACGTGGACTTTACACAGATCTTTCAGAGGGGGTTTCTCACATACTTTATAAGAAGCCCTAGCACTTAACCCATGGCTGTGCCTTTCACTCTGAACTCAGAGCTCTAAAAACTGCACAGCACAGTCCTCAACACTATTACATCTAAGTCGTAGAAAATCCCTTAATGAAATGCCATTTATAGACTCATATCAATGTACTTACAATGGGCATTTAGGAGGGTTAAGGATCTAGTGAAGCAAAATCCCTCAGCCTGGTACTTGGATGGTGTTCTAACACACGGTTATGTTTAAAAATACACAGATCAGAAATAAAGATGAGGGAGCAGACGTATTTGAACAACAGTTCCTGAACAGAAATAATTTCCTTATTCTATTATAAATCTATTTCTGATTACCCCAAAAGAATGTCGAAACACATGACTTTTTGGAAAAAACTTGGTTCCAAGGATGAGTCTCTGAAAAGGCTCATTCTGGCTTGCACTCATCGAAAACCAAGGCACTCAATATCAACATTTTGGCAATTCTAATAACAAAGACTGCCAAAAATATGTTGTCTATCAAAGATACATGGAAGAAAGATGTCAGAATATTAAGAACAGATGTCACAGATATCTTTGCAAATACTCATGCTCCCCAAGTACTCTGCAAGGCAATACGTACAAAACCTCATTGAAAGATTAAATTAATGCATCTCGTTCAGATGCTTCCAAGAGTCATATATGTACGTAAACTTATAAAATATGTACCTTTAAAGATGTTAGAAAGGTGGATTGTGTCATAATCTGATAATGGCCTTGTATCTTAAAACTTGAGCTTTAACAGTTCGATAATGCAGTAAAGACTACTTTTTTTACAGGATGTTATTTAAACCATTTTGTTGTGTCTCTGCAAGGTTTTCCAGTTACTGCATATTCATTTACTTACATTTTTATTATTATTCTACAGACAAAGTTTACCAAAAAATTCCTTCTAGAAAAACATCTAAAGAACTTAATGAAAGGAATCCTTATATAAGAATAGCTTGTTTTTTAAAATTAAAAGACCACTTAAAAAACCAAAATATGTTAAGAGTTCATTTGAGCAGGCACAGAACATGCTTTCTTCCTTTGCTCTATTTATTTTCAGTATTAACAATTCTAAACTATAAAACTTAAGCAAATTTCCAAACAGAAAATCATGGGAATTGGCTGATTTATTTATGTATTTGTAAACATAGGAAGCATTGGATTCTTTATAACTCCAAGAATTAAGAAAATGTTTCACCTTTAGGGCTGGTGTTCCAGATTTTAGGCATAGAAACTCACACAACTGAAGCCAAGATTTTCAGGTATGCTTGATTCAGGTGATAGAGTGTTAAAGCAAAAAAACAACAACAGTCCCCAAACCCTACTGATATTTTAAAGTTCACAATAAAATAATGGGCAGTGACACCATCGTGTTTCTAATGGGATGACATTTTCAAATAACAGCCAAGAAACCAGAACTAATGATTCTGACTTTTTAAATTTTCCTACTGAAACCAGAATTTTGGTAAGCAGTGGATCGTGGCTAAGATAGGCCACCAAACATAGGCATTCGTGTGAGCATGCAGAGCCAAACCAGACTTGTCTTTATTTCAAGTTTAAACCTGTCTCCATGCTAAACTCAATAAAGATTTTCTGATGTTAAAATGATTGTGCTAAACTCAGAAATGTCATGTTGTGGATAATATAAGAGTAACGTAATAATGTTATAGTAAGACAATACAGTCCTAAAATGTAATAGTAACAACAACACTGGCATTTCTGTCCTTTAAATTTTTTGAAACGGGCCCATTTCTTCTTACCGTACATTGCTGACAGGATAATAACAACACCGTGCTGACAATACAACAATAATGCTTTCACGGCCAAGGGCGGGCCGGGCGCCCTCAGCGCTCGGCTGAGGAGGCCAAGCTGGCGCTGCTCCCGCGGCACAGCCCAGGAAAACACGGTGTATTTCCATGGCCACCGGCATGTGTGAGGCCTTCATGGAACACCGGCACATTTAACCCGCTTTTCGAGAGTGCGCATTCACAGCTTTTGCCTAACCAGGCTCTAAAACACGATTTTTAAAAAATTTTTTAATCACCCCCTTACAATTAACAAATGTGGAGGCAAACTTGGCATGTACAGATGGCTTAATTTTTTTCCCCTTTTTCCCCTTTGAATAACCTGGTTATACCCAGTTTCCGCAGCAATTGTAAGAGTGTTTACATAGCGCGGTCTTTTTTTTTTTTTTTTTTTTCATTTCCCTCTTTTAATAATAGAAAGCAGACGCGGCTGCCCGATGCCCTCGGGAGGCCGCGCGAAGGAGGGCGCTGCCGGCTCTGCGCGGCCGCTCGGGCGCGCAAGGGCCGCTGCGCGGGGTTATTTATTTTGTTCATATCTGCACAGCCCCACGGCCCCATTCCGCCCTCCCTGGCTGCGCTCCAGGCCCAGGCAGTCAGCCAGGGAGAGTACAATACCTCCAGGCTATGGCCCATTTAAAATTTTTCCTCAGCTCTCACCGAGCTTCTCACAGTTCAAGGGAGGCCACGCCATCTCCTCCCGCCTGGCGCAGTCCCGGAGCCGCCCCGGTTCCTGTCACCCCCGGCTGTGCCGCCCTCACAAACACAATCCCCGAGCTGGGGTGCTCTCCACAGCCCAGTCTGAGCTGGGCTGCTCTCCACAGCCCAGTCCGGGCTGGGGAGTGACTTGCGAGGCGCAACTCCAGCTTTCTGTATTTCCCCTCTTCTGAAGGTCTGTAAGGAGGTCCGATATTTAATAGAAGTATCATGACAAAACTAGATATTTAATCACGTTATTATATTAGCTTGACAGAACATCATAAATCCACAGAAAATTGTGTCAGAATTGGAGTTAAGCCGTTAGTCAGAAGCTACAAACAGGCCAGCAATATTCCTCAAGCAATGGGAACAGAAATAGGATCAGGCAAGGTTGCGTATACGTGTATTGTCAATAAAAATATCAAAAGATATGTTCAAACCCTCGTAAAATCCAAACTTTAGCATGGTTGGTTACTCTACTGACATGAGGTTACTCTACCTAGCACAACATTGTTCATTAGCAGGGCTTCATTAACACAGGCAGAGCTTGGCGCTAATGAGATTCCATTGCTTCCATAGCCCTGTCAACCAGGCAGGGTTCCGGGCTGCTGCCTAGTGCCACACTGGTGCCTCATGGCATTACACCAGGAGTGCACTAATTATACAAAACACTAATTACAATTTTCAAACCCTAAAACAAGGCCATTTTTTGTGTGGAGAAAAAAAAATTAATATCTCTCTTCCTTAGGATTTAAAATTACTATGGCGGCCTTGAAACATTGACACAATGACAAAAGACAGGAAATGCCTTGCATGGCACAGCTCTGCAGGGGGAACAGGGTGATCACAGAGGGGACATAACTCTTCAGACAGAAGCACAAATTGGGACTTTCCAGAGGACGTGGCTCAATCAAACTAGGTTTAAGCCCCTAGTCCAACTACAAACAAAGCACTACTGGGCAGGTGAAACAAATAGCAACACTGATTCAGACTGATCACATGAGTCTCTGTTGTTCCAGCTGTTCTGAAAAACACTCTTCCCCTGGCAGGCTGTGTGCCAGATCGAGTATTGTCCTTACACAGCTGGCAAAGAGTCATAAAGGCACCATAACAATCACTCTGGGGCTGCTCCAGCTAAACAGAAAACAGGAGTAAGTTGTGTATCGACATAGTATCGTGGTTTAACTAGTACTGTTGAGTGATCCTGTACCATACAGCACCAGCCTTAATAATAGTAAAACCATAACCTGGGAAAACATTTCCTGCTGCCGTGGCAGGCTGTAAGGAGGTCTCCTCGTGCTCCATGGGCTAGACACGGCCCCTGGTCCTTGATCAAAGCCCATGTACAATGTATTTAAATGCTGTTTGATCCAGGGCAGCCCTGTGACATACAGCACTCCTACAAACATCCTCTTACATTACTACCACAGATATCCATCTCACTGCACTGTCCAGGCAACAAAGTATGGATTTCATATCAAGTTCTGTGATAAAGTGTAATCTGACTCTCATGTCTCCTCTACTCCACCAGTAAAGCTATTTACTTAGACATCAATTTAGCAGGGAACATAAGCATAGGCTAGGTTTAAGAATGAGTGTCATGCTGTCCTTCCTTGCACATCTGGAAAAGGTGTACTGGGTTTTCATCCTAATCTCTACATCACTGATTCTTAGAGCCTCCAAATATTTAGGAGCTCTGCTTTCTTACACACTAATGCACAAAAAAGAGTCCTCTGGAGCACTTCCCTCCAAAGCTGTGGCAGAGAGTTATGGACCACATACACAAGTTAAACAGATGTGACACAGACTGAAATACAAACTGCTGCTCTCTCCAGACTTATGAAACTTTATCTCTCATCTCCCTGTTTTTAAAAGATAGGAAGAATGCAGTTCAGGTGACAGTCTCCCACAGACCCATTCCACTACTAAAAGCACAGTCTGATCTCTGTGGAGAGGAGAGGGAGCACATATTCTAGAAAGAAGTGTGTGATACTTCATAAGACAGGAATAATGGATGAAATATGATGTGGTACTTTGCCAATTACCTTTATGCTAAAAAAACCAAACACGACTGATAACCCTGAGAACTGCGTGCAAGATAGAGAACAGAGCTCTTCTCAACATCTGGCTAAAATACCTAACGTGTACTCTTTTCTGCAGGGGAATTCTGATAATCTAATAACAATATATGCTCTTTGCTGGGTTGCTTTTGGTTTCAGTTGTGGGGCTTGATTGGGGTTTTTTGATTGTTTGATTTTAAGTGCTATTTATAAAGCAAGTAAGTGAGAGCTTTACCATCTAATGAAATATTTACTTTATTAACATTTTTTCTACATCTTGCTTTTTTTCATTTTTCAAATTTCTCTGAATATAAGTATGTGGCGCATGAGCACAAAAGTCAGCTTTGTAATGTATGTGCTACCTAGAAGTTTGTTATCTTTGGATCTCTATAAAACTAAACAATCATTTAGGAAATAAAAATACCCGAAGGGAGAAATTAGTTAAAATTTTAAATGTACGTATGTCAAGAGTCTCAACAGCCATTAAGTACAAACCTATAAACTTCATTTCCTCTAGTTTGAGTCAAACAAAGGATCAAGACAGATCTTGAGCTCTTTTGCCTTTAGACAAAGCACAAAAAGAAGGCAAAAAAGAGAATTTTCATCTGCTACAAATGATTTGAAGCTAATTTTGTTACTGTTTTTTAATCAGCATTTTTCCTTCTTGGGAAAAAGTAATCTGTTGGAACGGGGCAGAGCTGATAATCAAAGCATTTACCCATATTGCCCCATCCTTTCAGCAAGATCAGAAAACAAAACTGGAGAGGAAATCAGAACTGTCAATGTATTTCAGATTCAAGGTCTGGTGAGCAATTTCCCTTAAATTCCATGAGAGTTAAGGTATACAAGCCACACCCTCAGGTTTTAAGCACGAATACAACTGGAAAGAGTGGCTGCCCTGTAACAGAGGGGAACGCTGCAGTCGTGGCATGGACAGCACACACAAAGCAAGAGCACATCCCCACATCCCGATTATCCATTTACCTCTTCAGTGCAGAGCTGTTCTCTGCAGTCAGTGCTCTGTGAGCACCTGCAGATGAGAACTGAATGCTTTCCCATGGGGGATCATTGAACAGATAATTCCTCTGTTACAAAAGCTGCTTAATATTCACAACCTAATTTTTCCCCTTAGATTTATCCATTCTGCATTATTCTCTGTCTTTCCTCAAGTGCACCTCTCTGAGTAATAAGCCTATAAATAATTTGTCTTCCTCCTCTGTGTTTCTATAACAATGAATAAATTGCACTGTTTGAACTATAACACTACAAATTTCCGGTGGATAGTTTTAGCAATAAAGAATTAGGTATTCTAATAAATACAAGGATAAAACTAAGGAAAATTAATTACTAAGCTATAGATCAGTGAGCAAGAGGTGAAACTTCCAAAGAGATAGTCTTATTAGATTATCAAACTCAAGGCTGATTTATAGCCTTCACTGCTTCCTTATCCATCACTTTTATAGTATGTAGAAAGGGTTACAAGCACAAATTGCCTTGTTTTAATTAACAGTGAAGTTTTGAATAGCATGGCTATCCTGATCTGAGTCTAGGTTACTTTTTTTGTTTTCAAAATATGAAAGCAGAAAACATACTTTATTAATCTGAGAGAGCTGTGACAGAACTGAATGCGATACACTTGTCCGCCTACAACTTCCTGACACGTTTGCCTAGGATTTACCCAGAAGTGACAAGCTGTGGGGCAGCTCTGCTGCAAAGGCGCTGAGGGTCTTGGTAAAGAGCAAGCTGCTCAAGCCAGCAGTGTACCTGTTCAGCTTGGAGAGGGGCAGACCTCAAGGGGATTGAACAGCATCCTCCAGTACCTATAAGGTCATCATCAAAAGACAGAGCCAGGCATAAGCTGAAACAAGAGAGGCTTCATCCCCGGCCTTGCAAGAGGACAGTCCTACTTGGGAACAGCTTATCCTGAGAGGTTGTATGGTCTCTCTTGGAGGTTTCCAAGACCAGTCTGGATTAAGGCCATGAGCAATGTCACCTGGCCTCAGAACTGACTGCTTTGTGCAGGAGCCTGGCCAGGAGCTCTCCTTCTAACCTGAACTGCCACACAAACCCAGTCTGACACAGGAACAGCTTTGTCAGCCAGCACTAGAGAGACTTTCTGAATTGTATTCAACTTATGTCACCCTCTCCCACCTCTGAAAGGGACGATAACCTGTAGGTCAGACTAACACAGTAGTCCCCTAAAACTTTCTTAATCCAGTGGTAGAGCACAACTCAGCCAGTGACTCAATAACATTGGCAGCCAGCTTACACTTGTGCTCCTGCTAGTGACAGCCAGGGCAGGGAACTGCAGAAATGCGCTGTTAACAGGCTGGGCTGTGGGGAAGCATACATTAAACTGAAAGTGGAAATTAAAGATTACTAAATCCTGAACAGACTTCAGAAGAATTCCTCATTTTGTCCAGCGTCGCCAGCAACAGAGGTACAGATCATCTCAAAATTATAATAAGAAGAATTTAAAAAAGTATGAATGAAATAATTTTAATATAATGTGGAAATAACTCTTCAACCTCAGAGACATGATTCACTCCTCCTGAAATATGTGGTTTTGCAATCATAGCCCACAGTAGAGGATTCTCTAAAGAATATAGAGAAAAACCCAAAATTGAGCGTGCTTTTGCTAGCCATTTACTCATCACAATTGTGATACTAGGATCAGATCTGGACTCCAACCAGTATTTCATTCAGTCTTGTAGCTTCATTACTACCTTTTAAAAATACTTTGGTAGATATTTGTATCTCTTCACTGTTTGTAAGGGATACCACATTCTTAGCACTACCACATTACCAAAAGTAAAAAAAATAAAGAAAGTATCTTGTAAATATTGAGAATAACTTTTAAAAATTATTATTTATAATTTCCTTTTCAGAACAATTTAAGTGGTTACCATAGCTGGAATCAAGTACAGTGCACTGCCAAGAATTTCAGAAAAGGCCCTTCCACCCCAGGGAAAGTTCAGTTGCATTCTACTTTAATGGCTTCTGGCAAGCTTGCATTATTGTTTTTGTACAAACAGAAGTAAGTTTGATACAAATAAAAAATGGAACTTTATGTGAATGAAGCAAACATCAAATTCCTTAATCTTCAAAAGAAACTGTATCCCTGAATAATTAACTATGATATATTTATAAAACTAGAATAATTGAAAACAGGATTCTAAGTTGATTCATGTGGACTGCACTGAAATATTTATTATTGCAAGTCCAGAAGATCTGTCTGGGTTTTGTCACTGGAAATGTCTAAACTCAGTGTCCAGATGTTTATTTAAGTTGCTCCCACATAGTTCTAATGTCAATTACCAGGGGTTATCAGAGAGCATCACTGTGTATCTTCCTTGACTAATATTCTCATTTCTCCTGCATCTTTGATGTTTTCTTTCATTAAAATTCCTGGCTCACAGCCACAAAAATCTGCCGTGCAGGCAAAAAAACTGGTCTGCAGACATGACACATGATGATGCCCAATGTCTGTGCACGGATAATATTTATCATCAGCTATCATTTAAGCAGTACTATAATCAGTACAATGCCAACTTAAAGCAGTTCTGAGAAAGCCATGTGAAACCAAGGATTAGGAACTTCTAATCAATATGAAATAACCTGTGTCAGTAAAGAAAATATTATTACCTATAAAAAAGGTTTTGTGAACCTCTGTGGCTTGGGTTTGGTTTTTGTTTTCCCCATAAGGAAGAAGCAGGGAGAAAGTCAATGACAAAATAATTTCACACATAATTACAAATGGAATTGATGGATCTGTAACTCTGGAAACCAGAATTACATCAAGACTTTTATAGTAACCAGGAGACAACACAGACCACTTGTAACAGTGACTTAAACAGAAAGAGCTTATCACACAGTCTCTGAAGGTTTCATACATTCAAATACAAATAACAGCCAGATAACCCAGCTCGTGTTTATATATAATCTCTTACCCAAAATCAGGGGGTTCATTTTGTTGTAGGCAAATTCTGGAAGCTTCATTTTTAAAGATTTGTAAGAAAACAGAAGAAAATCAATGTTAATTCAACATAAGTGGAAGTAGAGCTTAAGATGGCTGAAGCAAAGAGTGCCAATGCCATTTCATGTTTTCAAGTTAGTACCCAGGTATTAACACCAGGTTCCTGTCTTGGTGAGGAATTTTAGTTCTTATTGATCTGTAAGAGACAGGCATCTTGCAACTTCAATGGAAAGTTGCCTAAATGACTTGGAAATTTCACTGACTGTGTAATTTACTCTCCCTACAGCGTCAGTTTGGGAAGGTGTATCCGCCTATCAGGAAAAGCCCTAACAGCTGAGCATTCAGCCTTGCAGAGTCATTCTCCCTCACCTAGATCTCCTACAAATGGCACCTCCAGATTCAGTTGTGATTCTGCAGTACAAGTTTTGTCACAGTGTTTGTGCCCAGTGCAGCACAGGCTGGGCACTGCAGATGACAGCTTTGATTCAGAGATGGGTGCAGGAGATCTTGTGCGGTTACAGCCAGAGCAGCAGTACTCTCACCACTGTCTGACTACTCTCTGAGTAAATTTAATGTGTATGTTACTGTCATCAACAACTGAGAAAACATTTTTTCAGGGAAAAAAAAAAAAAGAAGAAAAAACGTACAGAAATTTTACAACTGAAATTTCAATTCACAAGTGTATAAAGAATATCTCCTATCAAGGACTCAGCTTCACAGACTCAGCAAACCTTGGACTGCAACCACTTGCCACATTATATCACTGTCTTGATCTAATAAGCAAGTACATTAATACCAGCTGTGTGGAGAGAGGGAGGAAATAGGAATATGTTCATTAAGCGTTATGGCTCCACTTATATCCCTTATGATTTCAGTGGAGAGCTGCCAATTCATGCATGACACAATTATGGTCCCCAATATCAAACCTGAAAGAAAAGCAGCGAAGGTGTCAATACAAATTTTCCTGTCAAGAAGTCTCCCTTAAACTTACTGCTGGAGGACACATTCCCTGGTATTTAGGTGATTAGAAGTGAAATGCTCAGTTCAATGACTCTAGCAAGTTGAAAATCAATTTGCTTCCCACACACATTTCACTGTGCTCATTTGTGTCTCCTCACATCCAGTAACTGGTTCACAACTCTTATTCACAAATTGCCTTGCACACAGAGATTAAACAAAACACAGAGCCAATATCCCAGTTCAACAGAGCACTTGCATATAAATGTTCCTAGAGGAATCAAGCTTTGACTTCAATTCAGTATTACAGTGAAGCTTTCATGCTTCACCAAATCAAGGGGCAATTTAGTAAAAGCTTAATAAACAAATGATCAGAACAGTTGCTTTAAATAAGAGATGACTAAAGCTCTAAAGCTTTGCATACATAATAATAATTACAGTATGGATTTACAAAGGAGTCAAATGCAGTTGCTTATCTATATCCCATGAAAAGTCAGTGTGATTGGAAAATGTTTGGGCTGCAGTCAGCTAACATTTGCCCACCACAGTGGCAGCAGTGACATAGCACTGCAAAGAATGAGAACAAACCACAATCATTAGCTGACTGAAAAACAAAAAATACCACAACAAAATAAATGTTTTCACACAGCTGTCTTTTCTACTTCCCTTTCCCTCCCAGAACGTGGGAGTTCACAACATAAACTCAAACATTAGGAGACCAGGAAATCTCAGTGGTGATCTCCGCACATACCACCCTAAAAGCAGTGAATTTGCAAAAAAACCTGTAAACCACAAGCTAAGGGAAAAATACAGGTCAGTTAGTACCTCCCTGGAACAAGGCCACAACATGCAACACCTACACCCTGAAAAATTTGTCCTTACAAAATACTTTGGAGAAATTACGCTTCTTTCTTATACTGCTCTGAAAAAGAAGCAGGGCTGGGAAAGCTGAGAAAAGCTATGTTTTCCTACAGTAGAGTCAACAGGGTAGGACACAACTTCTTCCAACACAGTACTCCCTCAGCTTGTCCTCTTTATGCCATTTATTTTCATTTGTGATAAAACGCCAGTTGCAATTCCCCTGGCCCAAGTGCATTCCTTGCAGGCACTAACTTGCTAAAGGCAGAGGATGAGCCAGACACCATCCAAACCTTGTCAGAAATGTTCTGAACTGGGTCCTACTACAGGTAATTTTCACTGGCAAAACATGCATGGCACATGACTGAGGTTCCAGGCTCCTGGATCCAGGGAGCTGGCTCTGCAATGGAGCTGCACAAAGGACAAACCAGCAGCCACACGCACACCTACAGTTCGGGCTGCTCAGGTCCAACCTCCGGGAGGCTGCTAAAGGCTGGCGGCTTGTGGTGTCTGCGAGTTCCATACAGAAACCCCGAAACTACTGCCTGGGGCTGCTCATGGACCATGACCAGCTTTTACCATGGCTTCCCACTCAACTTTTAATTCATCGATCAGTAGTGTCTGGGTGTTTTCCCTAACTCCTGATACTGTGTCCCTGTGGCAGGTTTGGGAATTCCACAGCGCAGAGCTGCAGTTTCCAAGCTCTCTCAATTTGCCAGCCCCGTTTCCTCCACACAGGAGCTCACAGATTACTATCACTGACTTTCTGTGATCACATAGCCCTTAGTAGTCCACAAGCCATCAGACAGAACACTATCAACAGAACTCTAAGAATAACTAAAGGTAGAAAAGACATAGTTGCTTTTCCTGTTTTTTAAAGTCTGCCAAAAATAATTAAAGTCCAGCAGCATTTAGGTTTTTCTTCAAATACTATTTCCTAAATACTTAGCATAAGTTTCTAGGTGGCTAAATCCTCTAGATGATGTTATCACCATAGATGGCAAACTAGATTGCATGTTTTCTCCCTCAGGAAAGGTTAAAGCTGCTGCACAGAAAATCTGTTACAGGGCTTTTCTTCTGTGCAGTTTGGGAATCAGATACTCCCAGCAATGCAGAAATCAAGGGACTACAGCTGGTGCTGCACAGACCTCTGCCTCACCTGCTGTATCTCTCTGAATCACAGGACACATTTTTAAGCTCTGTCTCTGTGCCATTTCTCAGACCTGCAAGATTGGCCAGCTTTAGGTCTCACAGGTCTTTCCTATTCATTTGCATTTCTAGTTTTCTTTCCCTATATAGCAATTGTTTCCTGCTCCATCTCCACATTTTCCCTGTAAAGCACTGAAGCAAAAGACTTCCAGTTCTCCTCTAAATTTTACATGGTCGAAACTGAACATTATTCACATGAACAACTTCAAAAATATATTATCCATTCTTTATTTTTACTGCTGTAACAGACCATTCAATATAACAGTCCATTGTCAAAACAGAGAACAAGCTCCTCAACTCTCAATATACATTTTGAAATGATCTGAAACTGGGGAACAGTAAAATACAGAAAAGCAATACCATACTCCATCAGAAACTTTTTTCAGAATGACTAAACCATTTAATGGTTCACCTTTTATTATCCAACAAATCCTTTCATGATCCTCTTGTACTCTGACCTTTCACAAACTTCAAGATTGCACATCCTCCTTAACGCAGGATTCTTTCTAAACCTGACTTTGCTTTCCTATTATTCACAGAATCTTAATTCAAAGTGCACAGCTATGTTCAGAAGCAGCAGCTCCAGGAAAGCTTCTAGGTTTTGCAAATTTTTGAATAATAACTTAAAATTCGTACCTCTAGCTCGGTTTTGTATTCACACATGACTCTCCTCCACAAGAACTCCCCAAAACTGCATTAAACAGCTACTGTTTGGCTAACAAGTACATAATGCATTTCACCTGTTACCACCGTGATTTCCACCCCACCCTATCTCCCCTTAAGGATGAAGTTTGCCCATTCAGGGATCACTTGGGCAAAGGCCCAACATGTTGAATGCTATCAAACAAAAGATCAAGAAAACTGCCTCTGCTTTACAGTTTAAAGAGCAAAAGTGTGTGTTAATAGCACAAGGAAAGAGCTAGTTTAGTTAGAAGTGTGTGCTCAGCAGAAGCCTAGGCAGAGGTAAATTTCAGTACTCTAGAAAACAAGTCCCTAGCTGTGTAGCTTTGTGTGAAATCCTTTAGCACAGAAAAGGCAGCACAGAGAAAACACACAGCATCTCAGAGGTGTGACAGCACAGTCAGTACAGGGTAAGGGCGATGATCCCAACCAGCGGAAGAGATGCAAACAGCCTGGAAGTGGTAATTTATGTTTCATGAAACAGCAAAGAGAAAGCCAATACAATTGTGAGGCTGCTTGTCCTTGAGCAGCACAGACTGCAATAGTGGGAGGGCTGATGACAAGATGCAGCTGGACAAGCAGGTGGCAGCATGGAAAGCACTGATGTGAGAGATGAGCTGCATCCACAAGAGGAGATCACTGCTCTGGCCTGTGAGTCAGAGCCACGCACTGAACAGAAATAGATACAACTGAGATCCACTGGGTCATCAACAGGGATAAGTGTGAATGGCTGAAAACCGGCCAAAGAATTGTGCTGACAAAGGCAAGTGATGGTGAGAAGCTGGGAGGATGAAGAAGGAACACAGACAAGAGAGGAGGGGAAAAAACCCCCAAGTATGAAAAGAAGGTAGAAAGGTGAGAAGGCCTGGAAATGACAAACATCTGCAGAGTCTCAAACCAAAACAGGAAATAAGGAAAGCCTCAGGAGAGCAGTCATGGCAAAAACATAGATATTGAGGTCTCTGTGAGATATTCAAGGGACTCAGGCACGTAGGAGGTGCCAGGTGCACAGCCGGTGTTTAGATGGAGTTCAGAAAACAAGACAAGATAGCAGTGGCAGGAGGATGTATGACACATGGCAAGAGTTAAACACAGCCACACACAGCAGTATGGCATAGGAAAGGGAATGGGTGGTGCAGGGATGCAGAATATGGACTGGGTTTAGTGACAGCAGGTAAGCCTAGTAAGAAAAAGGGAAGAGCAGCTGTTGAGAAGTCAATGAACAATGAGAACAAGGCTGCAAGAGGAAAGGGTACAGGAAAGAGCAAGAGATGACCTAGTCAAAAAACATAACAATTAGCTTAGCAGCAGTTCCACCTGTCCAAGTGCAGCGCCAGGGTATGGACTGTGCCACAGGGTCTGCCCAGGAGAGCTTGTGGAGCATCTGGGAAAGAGTTACTGCCTGCGAGGAAAGTGCTGCCTGCACTCAAGAAGTGGCAGAGACCTTCCTCTCCCATTTTCATCCTGTGCAGCTTTTTAAATGACTTGCAGCTGGAGCAGTCTTGGTTTCAAAAGACATCATTCCTGCAAGAACATGTACATATCCAGGGACAACCCTGCAACACAGCTGTGGCGATATCTTGGAAAACAGGTGTTGCCAAGCTATACAAGGAATCTCTGAGGTTTGTTTTTAAGAACTGTACTCAAACTAGGCTCAGAAAACCCTAGTCCACAGTGAAACACCATTGTAAGATACTTGTCAGGTGTGTTCCTAATATTTCAAAATTCATGGTCTTGTAAGGACAGTTGTTTTTTGTCCTTTTGTCAAATAACAGCCAAAACTAAAATACGCAGAACACTTTCTCCAAGAAAACCAGAGGGTGGATCTCTTAAATTACAGTATTGAACTGTGAAAAAACAGTACTCCAAAGTATGAAAACAGCGTACATAAATACAGAAGAACATAAAAATCTTTAATAAAGATAGTAAAGTCTTCAGATTAACTTGATCTCTTGATGTGCTTTGCCATAATAATCAAAAATCAAACAGCAGAGTCCCTTAAAGCCCAAACAGATTTGAGTTACAAAATAACTTTAAATTCTTAGCTATTTACAACATAAGGGCAGCGAGTGTTGTTTTAAGGTGCAGGCACAGAAACAAGTTCTCATGTGGAGTTACCTTACAGCCTAAAGATCAGGTACTTATTGTAACCCTCTGTGCAGGTATTTTCACCATACAGTAAAAGCAAGGTAATATTAAATAGGTAAAAGAAGTATCTCACATTTATACGAGACCTTTCATATGTATGAGCAGTTCACAGGCACATCAGCTTACTTTCCTGACATTTCGTGCCAAAGCCTTTGCAATCACATTTCTGCACAGAAGCAACCTCCTCTTGTAACTGACCCATCATAGCCTGCAAAAGTGTTTTAGAGAGCTCACTTTGCTAAAGCTGAGAACTGTGGGACATTCCACAAGGATGAACTGCCCCAAGTGCTCAAAAACCAGTCCCCAAATAAGACTGATAAATATACGTGACATGTATATTTATGGTGTCGACACTGAACCCTTCCTGGAGCTGTCATGTGAAAATTTTAAGAAAAAACTGACTAGATGAAGCATTCTCAATGTTCAGGTTTGGGTTTTAAGAAATACTGCATAAACATCAGTTACATGGCTCATCCAGACACCCTTTCTTGTATTCAGTCTTCTGCTGAAAAATAATCTTCATCTCTCACTTCTCTGTACTGCATTGAGGCCTCCCCCTCTGGTTCAAACCTGAGCATTTTTATATTCAGTCTCTCTGCAAGCTTCTGTGCTGCAAGCTTGGCTTGCATCTCCTATGTCAGAAAAAAAAGGACACAAGTTAGAAAAAGTGTTCATTTGTCATTCTCATGAATAAACTAATATACTAAAGTATAAATTTGACATCATAATATCAGTAATTCCAAAGTGGGCTGAATTAAAAGTTTTAGTAACTAGCAAAGAAATTTCAGGTCTCTTTTCACATTTATACATAACTATGCTATTAATATTTGATTCTTTTCAATAAGAGTTGAAATTCTCCATGTGGCAGCCCCCACCTGTGATACAGTAATGTCAGTTTTAACAAAACACTTCTACCATAGTGTTTAATTTAAACATAAGCCTGACACAACCTGGAAAGTCAAAAGAGAATTTGAAGAACCTCAGAACCTGGATTCCTCAGACACAGCATAAATAAAGGCAAATTTAAATACTTGCATATTTTAACAATAACACATACTGCTAGGCCTTCATTTATGAAAGGGAAAAAAAGTCTTAAATGAAGAGTGGAGTGAAGAAAGTGCAATAAGGTCAGCATATCAACACACACAGATTTTCTTCAATGTAGGACTAATACTTTCAGAGGCCAATATATCATTAAAAGAATCAAATACAAGACAAAGTGTCTTTACTCAATGTCTGCCCATCTCATTTCACCACCATGAAAAGATCCCTTTATCTTTTCTTTACTAGGAGTGATCCTGATTATATAATTTTCACACCAAATTGTAAATTCATACCTCATAAGCTTCTTTTTGCTGTATCTGAATTGCTATGGATTCCTCTATGGATAACAGCTTAGCAGGGGAGTGGTGAAGGGGTGGCAGTCGAGCTGCTGTGATGTCATCCAAATGTTTCTTATCTCTGAGTCGTCTTTCTTCTGGAGGAACTGGAGAGCCAAATCCCCCGGGTGATCGACTGGATGAGGAACCATGGGATGATCCATTCTGTTCTCCTGATAGTCTGGAAGACGTAAAATACCTAAGTTGTGACCCAAAATTGCATCACAAGGCTGAACAACTCCGGTTTCAAAACTTATTTTTAACATGCAAGAGTTGAAAATAAATCTGAAGTACTATGAAAACGCAGGCAAATAAAAAGGAAGCAGCACTCAGAACAGCTAGAACTATTTTTCTGCAGAGACAATTATGACAAGTTACTCCTGACAGCGAACCAAACTGTTTGCTGATTTATTAGCAAACTGAAGTAGCAATGCTTTGGGAGTCACAGAAGGTACAAACTGCTACTGCTACCAGAACAGACATGTAAACTGTAATTTTCCTAAAAGTGCAGAAAAAGCAAAAGGCTTCCAGCTATTGAAGTTCTACGTGTTCTAGAACTGATCCAAAAGTTTTGCCAATTGTTTAGGAGTTTTGCACCTTAAGCTATGAAGTTCTATGAAGATTCATGACAATTGTTCCAAATGGGTACAGTTAGACCACTGCTCAGTACTGAGATTCTGTGGCATTTAAAGCTAAAGAGCCAACAGAGGAACCTTGTGTGTCATGAGTCATTAAATCTCTTTATTCATCACTAGAAAAAAAAGCCATCATGCTTGTTCTGTACCATTTCCAATTTTATACACACAAGTATCTCACAAAACATTTTTCTATTTCATAATACTTACGCATTAGTTTTAAATTTGGATTTTTTTATGACTGGATTCTTGGCTCTGGCCTCTAGAACTTCAATATAATGTGGTGTCTTGGGATGCTGGCTTCCAAATACATTGCCCTTATGTTCTGCCACATCCTGCTCTTTTTCCAATACTTTGTCACTGTTTTCCCCATCTGCAATTGTAACTCTTTGCAAAGCATCAACCAAGGCATCTTTACTACTGTCCAAAGCTGCTGTACTTTCTGTACCATCCTCAGTATGGCTCTGGGAGACTTGGTGATCATTGTTCAGATGACTGCTCAAGGCTGTCTTGGAGACAACGTCACAAAAATGATTCTGATCCTTTGTAACAGCCTTTACTTTATCATTTTTCTTCTGAGTCCTTTGACTTTTCAAAGCTGTATTTGTGGCATCTTCTTCAACACATTCTGCCTCCTGCCTTTCAGCAGAGCTGTCAGAAATGTCTTTAATATTAGCGTTTTCATTAAAGACTGAAGAATCTGCACTGTTCACTGTATCCTCATTTAGGACAACTTCCTGTTTGCTTGTATTAATCTCCTCCTGTTTTGCCTGAAACTCCAACCTGACAGCAGATAACAGCTCAGCTGTCCTGGCTAGTTCTTCCTCTTGGAAAATGGCAAACTTCAGCTTTTCAACAAAATCAGAGATCTTCTTACCCTTATCTGGAAGCCTAGCAATGAAATTCCTAAAACAAACAAACAAACAAAAATTATTGTAAACAATCCTATTTCAACCTGAGATATAGAAGTGTTTTATTAGAATAGCTAATGGGGCAGGTTTTACATTGTAATATCAGCTTCTTATTTACATACTAAACTTCTGAAACACGGCAGGATGCAAGGCACAGCACTAACTACGTGTTGTCAGTGAAAATACGAGTCATGAAATAGTTTGGGTGGGAAGGGACCTTAGAGATCATCTCGTTCCACGCCCTGCCACGGGCACGGACACCTTCCACCAGCGCAGGTTGCTCAGAGCCCCATCCAACCCTGAACATTTCCACAGGGATGGGGCAGCCACAGCTTCTGTTCCAGTGCCTCACCACCCCCACAGGGAATAATTTTTTCCTTCTGTATCTAATCTAAAATCTAACCTACTCTCTTTCAATTTTAACCCGATCCCTCCTTGTCCGTCACTACATGCTCTTGCAAAGTTTTGCCCCATCTTTCCTGTAAGTTCCCTCCAGGTTCTGGAAGGCCGCAATTAAGTTACCCCAAAGCCTTCTCTTTTCCAGGCTGAACAATCCCAATTCCCTCAGCCTTTCCTCACAGGACAAGTGTCCATCCCTGTGCCCGCAGGCAGCAGAGCCACCCGGACATGAGAGCTGTCCCGCATCCCCAGCCGCTGCAGCCCGGGAGTACCCGCGGCCCCGCCGGCGCTCAACGGGAGTGAGCGGTTCGTCCTCTGCCGCCTGCGCGGGGGCGGACGAAGCCGGCGGGAAGCCCGGCGCGCTCCCCGGCGCCCGCGCTCCGGCTGCCCTCACCGGTCGGCGAGCAGCCGCTCCTGCCGCCTCAGCATCTCGCGGAGCTCGGGCAGCGCCCTCCCGCGCAGCCCCGCTGCCGCCGCCATGGGCCCCCGGCAGCGCCCTGTGGGCCGCCATCTTGCCGGAAGCGACGGCGCGGCGGAGGGGCCCGACTTGCTCGGAACGCGAACGCCCCTGGGGAGGGCGGGGTGCGGGACCGGGGGTCGCTCACCCCCCCAGTGGGAACTCGCTTTGAGCGTACGAGAATCGCAACAACAGCTGGGAAAGCTGCGGTTTGTGTCCGGTACGGCACATGTGACACGTGCGGAGCAGCGATGAAAGGCTGTGGGTTTGAGAGCAATTTGACACCTTTTAGCAATTTTTTGGGGCAGCACTTCACCAGCCTGACTTTTCCCCCTCCCCAGAGACCAGTCTGGTATTCCAAGTTTTTCGACATCATTTGTCTGTGGAAACTATTAAGCAAAGTCTGAAAACAATTTTTTTTTCTCAAAATTCTGAGAATTTCTTCTATCATTTTTGGCCAGTGCATAACTTTAAAATCCGGGGAGTTCATCTTTCCTTGCCTATGTTATGCTTCATTTCCTATACTTTATTTTAAAATCTAAATACTTTTTCTTGTGAAATACGAATCTTTCAATGGATATGCTCCAGCCACATTTTTAAGTGAATAATCATAAAATTTTACTGTAGGGTCACACCTGCCTAAGGCAGTGCCTGTTCGTGAGGCTCCAGGGAGGCCACAGCATCCCAGAAACAATTCCGGAACGGCGCAGCATTGCGGACTGTGGGACAGCGCTGACCCCAGAGCCCCCGAGCTGGCACCCGCACCCTCAGGGAGCCTCTCCGCGGAGCAGCAGTGGGGTCATCAGTGAACAGTGGTGCCCAGGCAGCTTTTCTAAGTTGATGCCAGTGGGGGTTTCTCGATCCGAGCAGCAGCGAGAGGCACGTTTCGCAGGTACTGTTAAAGCCCTTGTTCTGTGAGCAGGACGAAGGCAGGGCCAAGGCGGAGGGACCGGAGAAGGAAGCGCTCTGAAATGTCCGCCTGCCCCTTTGTTTGCGCAGCTGGACGGCCGAGGGAAAGGCTGAGGGCGGGAGGAAATGAGATTAATCAAGTAGGCAGCTACCCATGGAAAAAAATACCACAGTCAGGGTGAGAAAAGCCGTCCAGTGGCTACTTGAAGAGACCATTTCACTGTCTGTTAGGCACTACCTGGATCAGTTGTGGAAAACTGCTTGGGGAGTTTTGCCTAAGAGTTCAGGGAAATCACGGAGTTTTTCTCACCAGGAGATCCCCGAAGTTACAGAACTCAAGTTCTTTGAATTGCTGCCTGTGTTATGGAGGTTTAAGTCATGCATCAAGGTCACATTTCTGCATCTTGCAAGAAGGAACACTTGATCCTGCAGATAGGAGAAAGTGGGAACATTGGGCATGGAAACTGTTCCTTGCCAGCAGGGAAATGAGAATCTAGAAGAAATAATCTCATTAGATCACTGCTCTCACAAAATGTTCAGCTGCTTTATGACGTACAAAAAAGCAATGCCACTATTTACAGTGGATTCATTTTATGTGCTAAACTGCATAAATGCAGAAAAAAGTAGAGCAAAAATTAAGAGACAAAAGTGTTAATAACATGGCTGCTGGAAATCACAACTGATCATTCTGTACCTCACTTGGAATACTGTTCACTAAATCTGTCGTTGTCCTTCCTTGTTCTTTGTCCAAGTTCACTGGAAGGAATATTGTTCATCTTTACAGTTCGGGAGTGTTAAATTTTGGAATAACATCATCTGTTTACAGGTAACCCACAGTTCCAGAATGATGAACAAATAGCTGAAATTTGGAAGGTGCTGGAACAAATATATTCTTGTTTATGAACAGGTGGGCAGTATCTAGATACAATGCAACTGAGACAGCATCAACTTAGGTACAAATTTGAAGAAGGAAAAATAGATTTGTGCTTTTGCAGTCCAGAAGCAGATGTGTAGAGCCCTTGTGGGACTGGGGAAAATTATTTCCTTAGGTACTGCTTGCCCTGGGGTGAAACACAGATGTGTAGGAAAACCCTGACTGGCCATGCTCTGAAGATGAGTAGCCACACCCAGCAATCCCTGTGGCAAGTTTGCTCTTCCTTTTTTTGGGAGACAGACAGGCTGTCATGATGTGCAGTGCCATTTCCCTCAGAGCACTCCTGGCCTGTTTGGTTAGAGGATTTATTTTATATCTCTTGAATATTTTGATCTGCGTTCAGGTGAACAAATATATAACAAAACCAGGATTTCATTATTTCTTACATAATGGGCTTTTTCTCCAACTCTAGGCCATTAGCTCCAGCTGTTACTAAATAGTTTTTGGTATGTTGTTTTCTGTCACTAGATACAGAGTTACATATAATTTATTTTGCAGTAGCATGGCTGGATTAGTATGTCATTTAGTAGTATTTCTACAGGAAAAGTTGTTTTCTGCTTTCTTCAACTTTATGAAATGTTACTTCTTTTCACTAGGAAAAGGAGCAAAAGAGACTTTAGATTGTGGTTTTTGAGAGGGGAAATTACTTTTACACTTTCTCTGCTCAGAAATACTGAGGAGCAGTAGGAGAGGAAACAAGCTACACGTACAATGTAAGCCACCCCCAAAATAACAAGAAAAAATGGTATGAGTATTTGGAATTTAATTGAGTAATTTTTATTTCATTTAAGAAAAAAACTCCTTTCTTATCAGCATGAAGTACCTTTGTAATAATTCATTTTATTTTCCTTAAAGGAACAACTTCTCCCTTTAACCTTATTTCTCAAAAAAACAAACAAACAAAAAAAGCCCCAAACACTTTAAAAGCAAATCTATATGTATTTGTATTTTATATATATATATCAACATACTGGGAAGCAACCATCAGATCACTGCATTGCCTGCATACCACATGCCTTTACAGAATATTGTAACCTCAGAGATGTTCACTTCTATGTATTTTCTCTTTCAATCACCAAGTCCCTTTTTCTTTTGAAAATACATACCCTGAGTTGTAGATGGCTCCTATGTCTTTGTTTTCTTGTGTTCTTCCATGTCGTGCTTGAGGTAGGGCTGGAAGGGCCTTAACTCCAGTCTCTCATGCATTTTCTTCTACACATGCAAATAGCCCCAGGGGCTGAACAAGAATGGAGTATAATGCAAGTGGAACGAAACTCTCAGCATGTACATCTCCATTCCCTGGAGCAGGGATTTCCTGTGCAGCATTACAGACTTAATGAACAGACAACTTACTTCTCATCTGTCCATATGTAAAAGTTTTCAGATGTCAAATATTTAAAACTCTCTGAAAAGCATCCATATCCAGCTCCCAGAATCCCATGTTGTAGGTTCAGCACCAAGCACTGCCGCTCTTAACAAGATTTTGTCAGGGCTTGTTGGCAATCTGAATTGAATACGCATGAACAGGGAAGCATTATTTGAGTTAAAAACTTGACACTGCAAACCTGTAACACTGATTGTCATGTTTGCACGGCCTCTTCTTCTTTAGTTGACATGTAGATTGCTTTATTGTTATAGTCTTAAAAATAAATCTCTATTATCAGTAAGTGGCTATAAACTGTAAATAAAGATGGGCCACAGCCATCCCAGTCTCATCCTGCTGAAGCCTGGAAAGCATCATCCCAGATGGATTCAGATGTTACCTGCAGTATCTGAAGCTGTTGGGGTTTTTTTCCAAGAGCTGTGCTGCCCAGTTTTTGTTTATCCTGTGCAAGTCAATAGTTTTTTTATTTCATGAAAGAGTTCATCTACTTCTGTTACTTGGCTTTGAGAAAGTCTTTAGCCAGGGAGTGCCTTCCTGTTCTCAAGAGTCTGTCTGCCAAAGGAAACAGCAAGGAGAACATCGAGGCTCCGCAGGAGCCGCTCTCCATTCCCACGTGTTTGGAACAAACAAGGTTGTGAACAGTAAGAGTTTGCCACATTTTAAGGTAGGTTTATTTCTAAATGACTGTTGACACAACAGAACAAAAAGTTTAAATACAGTGTTTATTGCAGTTTATCCTTTTCATGTCCTACATACCGGATGTATTAAAAGCATACAATGTAATACATTATTTGTACAGCATATATGAAAAGTGGATCCCAAAATACTTTCCAGAGTATCTGGAATAAATCACAGAAGAATACTTATCATGGTACAAATGTAGTCATACAATTGACTTACATTTAGTGTACTTTCTGGGACCTTTCTATATGGCTTTTATTGCTATTTACAGAAATTTCACTAGTTTCTAATGTTATAGTACTAATTAACTCAGTCTCAAATTGAGAAAATTTATACAGAAGTGTTACAGTCTTTTCAGTCAGGTTTGTTAGTATCTATGCTAATTTACATTACTGCTTATTTGACTGGAAAGCTCTACAGTTTCATGTAACACAATTATATAAATACAGTTCCTCTCCTGTTCTTCACAGTTACCAAATTTAAACCAGTAGTCCAACCAAGTGATGGTCATCCAGCTCACTGCATGTCAAAATGCTCTTAAAATACAGCTTAGACTTCAGTCCTTATTTGGTTTGGAAAAAAATACCATATGTCATCAAACAGTCAAGACAAAATTTACACAGAACACCTTTACAGTAAAAACTTAAGACCTTGCTGCCTTCCTGAAAGCCTTGAGCACATTATCATAATGTTGCAAGTCTCAGAGTTAAAACAGCTTGCAGCATTTTCAGGAGATCCTCAGGAATACATTAAAAGTAGAATGAGCTTTCTCTGAATCTGTGTCAAAACAGCATTCTGACACTTATCCTGCCCTCTCCTACCATTCATTGAGCACCTCACAGTCATCAGGTTCTGTTTTCTGAATTCTGGCCAAAATCAGAGGGGTAAAGGATTTTCACTGACTTAAACTTGTCAGTTAATGCCTTTTACAACAACATGCATTTCCTTTTATCTAAAAATACCACCTTCATCCATTCATCTTAAGTTTGAAGGTAATTTTCACAAACCATGGTTCAGAATTCAAGTCCTGAATTACAGAGGGACTATTTGGGCACAGAAATGCTAAAAGACATTCTGTAAGACCTAAAGCTGCATCCCTAATGGACATTAATATACCTGTTGGGATTCGTTTTTTGTGTCTTTCTCTTCAAAAACAGATGCTGTCCAAATATTTGCTGTTATCAGCCACTAGATGGAGATAGGATTTCACAAGTACAAAGCTTATGCCTGAAATTTGAGCTGAGTCGTTACTCATCTTCTTATGGGTTCAATACGAGGTCAATATTGTTTTAAATACAGCTTTAGTAAGTGTACTTGATTTGAATAGACAGGACTGAATTGCACTATGCTGGAGATGAAAGCAACTGCTTTGTGAAGCTCTGTGGCAAGGAGAGTACCTCCTGGGACTGACACTGCATGCAAAAACAATATTGATCATACAGAACCTAAGCTGTTTGTTTTCTGTTTCAGGTACTGTAATTGAAAAAAAAAATGTCCTTCATTCATGTTAACAGAATTAAAATAAAATATTCCTAATTCATTTTAAGTTCACTAAGAGTGGAAGATCAAAACAAGATGTAAATAATACCCTATATATATTTAAATTAGTTCAGTACTAGATACAGTCATTCCTGTTGCTACTTTGAAGCCAAAGATAAGATTTTAAGTGCTTTGGACAAAAAAAAATAGTACTCAAAACCCCAAATCCTGATTCAGGATAGCTATTGCTGTTGGAATTGCAAGGACTGCTGCAGGTTGCAGTAGGCAAAATTTTGTTTCATGAAAATTCCTTCCTTGAATGGAAAAGTAAATAAATAAAGTGTAAGGGATTTTCCTACACAGTTACTACTGAATGTGTCACCCATGGTCACTCTATCCCATGACTGAGGAAGTGCAAACCAGTGCCTCAGTCCAACAAAGCAAATTCCATTATAATCTGCTCTATCCCTTACTGTTTTGAGCAGCAAACACAATATCCATCTGCATGTGTTGGGTGAATTGTTTTAAACAGCTCAGTTCATCTCTCCCTCCCAGCCAAACAGTGCTGGCTACAAGAAAGCTGCTCTCAGGAGCCCTCAACTGCACCAGGTCCCTAGGACAGGTGTGAGACTCCCTCAGTTTGGGCAGGTTTAGAGCTTCCACACTAATTCCCTCTGCCAGCACAGCTTCAGATACTGCTCCAGGAGTAGTGACAAGAGAATATATTAGAGCTTCACTACACAAACATAATTACAATACAACTGAAGAAAAAAACAACTGTACAGCTACACAAGTCCTTCTTACAGGCATTTGAAATGACACATTGTATTAGACAGCTTGTAAAGAAGCAATATTGCCTGACTGCTGCTTCCCTCAGCCTGCTGCTTCCCTATACCCTAACATCAGTAGTAACTTCAGGTATAAAGTTACTGAAGAACTGCTTTCAGGATAAATTTAGCAGGACTCCATGCTGCTGCTCTTCTCTATGGATTGATAACAATTTATCTAACCAAGCTGCAAAGGTGCAAGAGATCTGCTCATATTTAGAAAGCTCGGTGAGTGGAATGCTCAGGATGTGCTGTTCTTTGTGCTAAACTCCAGCACTCTCTTGAACGGGGTGTACGTCCTCACTGGCCTTGGACCTTCAGGAGATCTGTTCTCAGTGCTTGTGCTGTTCAGGAGACAAGAGAAAGCTCACAGAGTTACGGTCAGAGTATCACACAGCTGGGCTTGCAATGCCATGGCAATGAACTTGTGCCCTTGTGTTCATACTGACAGGCTAAAATTAAACTTATCAGTGTATTTGGTATGTTCCGTATTTCTTTTCTATAATGCCACAAAGAATATTTGATAAAAACCATGGCAGATACTGACATGTTTACAGGCCAGCATTTGCTGGTGCTCATAGTGGAATGTCCAGCAATAAAGTTATTAGGACTAAGGATCCTGCAACAAAAAAAAATAGTGATATTACATTTAAGAACACAATTAATCATTAAGAGTAATTCCATGAAATCTAAACTGCACGGAGGTGCATTCCTGCACAGAGATAAATCTCAAAAGCATGAAAAAGATCAGATAAGTAGGGGCTGTGCTCACATACAGAGGCCCAAGAGAGGGCAACAAAGAGAGGTTTCTGTTGACAACCTGAGTGAAAAAAACCACTGTATTTAAGGTTTCAAAACACATCATTAAAGTATGCTCTAGGCTGAACTCCAAAATGAGTGTATTTTTAAATTATGAAGGCAATTTTAGTTTGCTTTCTGATTTCATGTGCTAATTTACATTCCTCAAACTAAACGATTCAATTTGCAGGGCAGTTACAATGAACAAGTTCACTTGTTGGTAATAAAAGTAATGTGAAGTGGTCCTTCTTATTTGACTTTTTGTTTCCTGTTTTGCCCTTCCCTGTGGTGACCTGTGGGGAATATTGAAGTGCAAGTGCAGAGTCCTGCTCCCAGGGCTCAGCGCTCTGCTGCAGGCTCAGGGCAGAGAAAGCGAGAAGGGGAGGCACCACACCCGAGCTTTCCAAAGCCAGCTCCAGAGCCACTGGCACCACAGAGCAGCGACAGCATTCCGGTGCAGAGGTCACGGCACTGTTTACGTGGCAAGCCTCCACCCTGGGCCAGGAGATCTCCAGAATGACTGCAGCCCTCCACTGTCGGTGTCACCTACTCTGCCAGTGGTCCAGGTCACACCTCCAGGCACACAGGGCAGGCGTGCCCGAAGCCAGCGCTGAGCAGCCTCGGGCAGAGCTGTCCTGTGGCGGCTGCTGCGCTGCCAGCAGCCACCCTGCACCAGAACTTCCCACACCTCACAGTCCCCTCTCTGATTTCAGCTTTACTCTCGACTTAAATCATGTTATTGGCAGGAGCTACTCCCCAAGGGTTTGCAGTATGTTTGCATCTTTAAGAAAAGAATAAATCCTAAACCATAAATCACTGAAGTAAACTGCACCTCGGAGTGCTCTTTTAAACTCCATAATCCACTCAAACAGTTTATTAGCAAAATGGTTTACTAATACAGCCCTGACAAGGGACATTATGACGAATTTTTCTACAAATAAGCAGAAAAAGTGAATACCTGCATGGAAGATCACATTCTACACCCATATCTCTGGTTTCTATATTGGTCTTTGGTTGGTTTTCCATTAAGTAGTCCAGTTTATCTTGTAATTCTTTATTCTGGGAAACAGTAATTTTCATCACAAGTTTATTTTCTTTATGTTAATTAAACAAGGAAATAAAATTGCACATTGCCCTCTCCCCACAAGAAACAGTGTACAAGTAAGTCTTGAGAAAATAAAGGAATCCTTAATTCTGGAAAGAATATAAATTAAACCAACAGTTTTATTCAGAAGCTTCTGGTTTAAGTCACTATAAAACCATTATAAAATTGTAAGTTAAGAAACTTTGTGTTAATATTGAGACTTTATTACATACATTCCTGACTATATGACTGGTGTCAAGTTTTATTTCCATTTGAAGAATAGCAAATACATATAGTAATTATATATCCAGATAGCACTGGATTACATTGGTTCAAATTTAATTTGGTTTCATAAAATAATCACAATAATGTTAACTTAAAAGGTAATGCCTTACCTCACATTCTAAGAAAGAGATTTTGTCTAAAAGCTGTATTATAAATAATTCCTTTTCTTTTACTTTCTTCCTTAGCATTTCAATCTATGAAGAAAAACAAAGACACTTAGTCTGATGGGGATGGGAAAAGGAAGAAACGATCTAGGTATTACAGGAAGAAAACATGTTTAACGTTATTGTTCAGAAACAACTGGATACCTGTAAGTATTCATAAACTGCTTTAATCCTGGAATTAGCTACCAAATTTAGTGGACTTGAATTCATTCTGCAGAACAGCTAAACTGAAATCAAAAAACACGCAGTTAAAAAGTGACTAATGAGAATGCATAGAAAATTTGACCAAAGTATTCAGAAATGGTCATTCTTGCTTGTTATTGAAAATAATCAACTCCATTAGCTGCCTAGGCTGGTTTTTAGATCAAACACAAAATATTTCTGTTTCCAAATAAGTGATCAAATTATCTGTCATCCAAAAGCAAGACCAAACTCTTGTGTTTCACAGGCATTTACCTTAACTTATATTCATTCTATGATAGAAAGATTCTAAGATGTGAAATAAACTGACAGTAACCATTATGTTCACCAGTATCATGTACAAATAGATTTTGTGTAAATTAAAATTAAAGTTCTATTTATTCTTCACATTGGCTACAGAGAGACAAGGTCCCTAAGGATTTTTATGAGTTATTTTAATTAGAATAGTCTGAAGGCAAAGATGAGCAGCGACACCCTAAAATATAACAGAGAACACAAAAAGGAAGACTTTGACAAACAGCTTCCTCCCCTTCCCAAACACAGAACTGAACTCCAAAAAGACATTTTGTATTTTGGTAAGGATGCTCTAGGGAGCAGCAGACTGAAGCATAAACAACAGTACTCCCAGCCTCTCTGTAACATGTTTACATAGTGCCAGTCAGAACCCATTAAATCCATGCCCTTGCCCCAGAATTACACCTGATTTTTAAAATATGCCTTCTTTTCTGCAGAAAATACACGTGCTCTGTGTCTCAGTCCAGCAGTCAAACAGAATGGTGTGGTTAGACCAGGCAGGTTACAGAATGATCACACTGTGTAACCTATAGAAAACCTTTTGGTGGATCTTTAAACATTAGGAACTCAGACACAGCCACACACCCCAAATAGATTTCAGGAGAAATAAATGCAGCAGAGAGGCTGCATTTGAGGTGCTAAAATGAGAGGCTGTTTCAGCACCAGGAAAAATGTCCTGCAGCCCTGCTCCCTGGATGCAGCAGAGCACCCTGTGAAGCAGAAGAGAAGCAGAGTTAGAATGGAGCAGGAATGCTGCACCCCCAGACACATGGCCAAACAGCTGCCTCAGCAGCTACTGCAGTCCAAGGGCTGAAACAAGTGGCCTGACACAGATGACACATCCCAGCAGAGTAATTTACTATAAAAATTAGTTTATTTACTGAGTAAGGACTTGAGTAACCATCATCTTATGCCATTAGCACCAGGAATGAAAAACCTGATTTGATTAATCCTTGAGAGGGTATGTCACAGGAAACCAGGAAAACCAGGAATAACTCTAAGAGATTATATTAATAAATTAAATTTTAAAAACCCCAAAATCCACAAATCCAAGACCTGAGAGTTTCTTTGTTTTCAGAAGCTGCATAAAGCAAGAGAACAACTAGCAGAGGACAGAGCAATAGATTTTGACTTTGACTTGAATACAAGGTAAGGAAGAGAAGAGGAGAAGCAAGATGGGTCAAATACAATACTGAACTCCAGGCCTGAGTATAGGCCAGAGTAGTCTGGTCAGAATGGTCAGAAACAAATTAGTGCAAGCCAAAGACTCTCAAATTCCATGGACTGACTCTTGTATCCAGGTAATTTCTGGACTGACTCCAGGATAAAATTATCATCAAAATGTTCCTATGTTTTCTTTGGTCAATGCCCACAGCCTATAATCCGCCCCATCCTTGCTGTGTCTTCAGACCTCAGCATTTCTGCTCACTGAACTCAGCAACTTGCTCCCAAACCTGGCTTTTGCATAACTACCCTCTCAGATTTCTTCATAATTTTCTACAAGCACTATTCAGGTACATTCTTCAGGGTCTCTCTTCCAGCCTTCTCTAGAAATATCCAGACAGACTTTCCCTAGTACTTAATTCTTGACCTGACTTACATTGTTAAGACTCCACATTTCTACCTGTGTTTCTATAACATTCATGTCTACATTAAGCACTCAAACAAAACTGGCAACCTACTTAGAAAAATCAGTTACATTAATGACCCACTCATTCCTTTCAAAACAGTTCTGCTAACAGTAATAATGTGATCCTGGGCCACACAGTGACCCCTTTTCCTACCTCTTCGTTCTCTCTGACCTCCCCCAACCCACTGTATCCATCGTTCCTGCCTTCCCTTCTCCAGCTGGGAGACATCTGGCTATTCCAAAACTGGGAAGAAAAAAAGCTACAAGGCCCAATCCAGTTTGTAATTTATCTGGTGGTCCAGTAACTGAGGAGCATCACGTGCTCTCAGCCCTTCAGCCACCCCACCTCAATCCCTGGCATTTCCCTGTTGGGCAGAGAAAGGGCACCTGATTTCTCCCCATCCTGGCACGATCCATGAAGTTCCCTGCCAGTGGTGCTGGGTGTGCAGCTTGCATTTCACATACCCACTGCAAATTCTAATGATCTGAATCAGCACATAAGGTCCAACACGGAATGTGAATCATCCTGAATTTATCCACTGACTCAGGATTAATATGGTCATGCACTTCTTTTTAAGCTCTCTCATCCTTGTTTCCACCCTACTGCTGTTACCACCTCTACGTTTTTCCCTCCTTCTGAAACCTTGAGGTCATTTCTCAAACTGCCTCAATCTTCAGATTGTCACTTTATCTTGCTGCATCTCCCAGAAAATTCAGTTCTTCTTGTCCATCCCATCGATGTCACTGCTGCACTTTACAGATTCTCCAAATACCAAACAATTGTCATGGTACTTGAATGGGCTGTGTAAATACTTTCTAGGAGGAGCTGCACTCCTGACTTTCTCCTGCATCACCAAGCAACTAATCTTTGCTTCCCTAAGATGGAAAGCGAGATGTAAGAGTCAATAGCATTAAACTGATCTCATGGACAGAATATCTAAGAACAGACAAGAGAAGAATTGGAGAATTGCAAGACCTAAGAGTCTCTAAAGAAATGCTGGATATGTGACTGATGGTATTAGAATGAAAAGTCAACAGAATTACAAAGCTATTAAAGCAGAAGGAAAAAGCATCTTGAGAGAAAACTAAAATTGTGTTTAAATGTAGAGCCTTTATAAAGAAAGCCTGAAATAGGAAACTTTATTTTATTCTGTCTAACTCAGACACAGATTTGGAGGCATTAAACTATACAGTTTATCTCCTGGATTGGAATAGATCCAGCAATTAGGTAAACTCAGACAACATGTACCACTTGATAGTATTACCCATTAGTTTAAAATATTTACCAGAATGTAGTTTTAATATATACAAGTATATTATTCAAGTATTCTTATATTTTCCTTATTCATCTACCATCAATGGATTAGCATTGGTAACATTGATACAGAGACATGAACAAGCTGGTCAGAAATATGACTACAGAGGACAAACAGATGCTACACAGCATGCACAAAACAAGACAGACGAGACATTGCAACATCAGCCTGAGCTCTCAGAGGTAGCTGCTGTACAAAGAGAACAGGATTTTCCTCAGTCCAGAATTCCACTGGATCTTAACTGGTATTTGTAAGAGGCTAGACAAGAGTTGAAAGTTTTTCAGGGAGCATAATACAGTAAATAGGAATGAGCACCTCTGCCTTTTAATTGTCCTTAAATCACATGAGCAACTTACCAAACTTCTTGTATTTTAAAACTCACATTGCATTTACAGAAAAAGTAGCAACTGACTGATTTAGGTTAATGCACCAACGTAGAAACCTTCCTAAATGAATGAGCTCTATGAACACATTATCCAGTGGTTGATGTTCATGTACTGCTAAAGCAGAGGCTGACACGTCCTAATAATGAGTTACAGACATTGGCTCATTGTCTGCACATCAACCCACCTCGTTAAGTGCTACCTTAGTAATGGGCAAGTTTCTAATTAATGACTTGGCCTGGCAATTCCCAGCTGAAAGTGCTGATGTTATGCATATATAAACCCTCTCACCAAACACTGGCAGTGATTCTACTGCCAATAGATAAGCAATGTATTGCTTGCTCAAGTCCACTGAGGAATGCCAAACACTTGTATTGGGAAGGGGGAGGAGGAGGGTGTGGCAAGTTATTCATGTTCTATCCTTTATCTTCCTCCAAGCTCCCAAGGTGGATTTCTCTTTCTACATTTCTCATTCTGTGTTTTTGTTGTTGTTTTGTTTTTATGGTAGGTACTATGCAATGCAGATTTTGGTTAATAAAATTTGGCATCTGTTGCTGGTAATTCCATCTTCTCTTCCTCTGTGCTTCTGCGTGGCTTCTTTTACTTGACCTTGAAACTGTTCTTCCATATTAAAAGAAGGAAATTTCGCTATATATCTGAAGTTGGAGTGTCTGTTTACAGATGTTTTCAGATGTTTACGTCATTTGTGGAAAAATTTCTTCTTTTATACCCCACTTGCGCAATACAAAGTATCTTCTGTATTTGGGATATCATTTGCTCATTAGCACTTTGTCCTTTCATGCAGGTATCTTCCCCCACAGAACAGGAGACAGCTTCTCCCTGGTGTCTGGTCACCATTTATTATCCAACGAATCTGAGACTAAAGCTGGAGAACAGCTCATGGGCCATGACCTAGGGACAGTTCAATTCAGTAGTTAGGGGAATTTCATGTGAAATCTGAGTTCTGTAGATAATTTCTTGGTATGAAATCAAATATCCTTTTTTCTTCAGACCCCTTCAGAACAGCTTCCTATATCTGCATCAACCCCTCTGCCTTGCTTGCAAAATCTAAATGCTGATTTCCTTCCCTCTCCTGCTTCTCAACAATGAAACAATATTACATATAAAATAACCTTGTTGTGCAATGAAATTGCAATCCATTTCAAAGTGAATTGCATAAATCTCAAAACTAAACCTCTCTTAAACCTCTCTAGGTTTGAAATTGAGATCAAACCACAAAATAAATATTTTGCTAATTTATAATCTATGTTTTGTGTTTCATTTATTTTACATGAAAATCTCCTTTCCTACAGTGGCACAGACATGATGAACTGGTTGACCCTATCAGATAGATACTTAGAAGAGAAGCTTTTACCTCTCTCACAGAACAAGAGCAATTTCAACCCTGACGGGAACAGTGTGGTAGGAGCTTCCCATGCCCCCTGAGGTGCCTCTGTGCCTGCATCTGCCTGCCCAGTCCCATCTCTGCAGGGGAAACTCCTTAGTGGAAGGGTCTGAAGTTTCTGTGCCTCTGCCTTTCCCCTGTGAGTCTCCCTGCAAACTCCTCATCAAACTTTTTCCTGGATTGTCTTTGCAAGTCTCTCTCTGCCCAGCCATACTTTAAGATAGCTACAAAGGCAAGGGCTGAAAACTCTGAGCCTTGGGTGACCCACTCTGGCCATCTGTCTCTCCTCGCTGTTTGTTGAAAGCCTGCAATGTAGTATGAGAAAAGGGCTGGGTTTCTAAACACCTGCCAAATGCAAGTCCTGCACTTTTGACTGCCAGCACTGCATTGAAAATGTACTACATTAAGCTGTGAACAAATAGATTTGTTTAGCAAACAGGTTCAACACAGGGATAAATCTCTCAGACGTAAATCATCTGCAATCTCTCTCTAATGAGTACATGAGGCTTTAAGACTATGCAGGATAAGTTTCTGCTCAGCTGATGCACTAATGGGCAGCAATTTTTGGTCTCATAGAAAAGAATCCCTATGAGGACGAAAAATGTGTGTGCATGAGAGCTAACAGACAGATGTTGCAGGTCACGAATTCCAGCAAACTTCGATTTTATTTCTTCCATTTCTTTTTCTTCTGAAGTTATTTTCTGTGCTCCTATTTAATTTATGACTAGTTTTACTAAATCAAGTTGAAAAAGGTTGTATTAATGCCTGAGATGGAAGGATTTCTTTTCAGAGGAAAAAAAACAGAAGCAAATAATTTTTTCGCTAAGGAGTATAAGCACACTGAATTGTGAGTGTCCTTCTCCGCGTGGGCTCAATTCCCTAGCTCACATAACCACTGCATTCAGTACCAACATGATGAGACTTATGAAGAGGAAGGTGTTAATACTCTTTCACTCCATGGCCTCCTATATTTGGTGCTTCTCTGCAAGCATCCCACTTCATGCCTAAGTTAGGACTGACCACCACCTCCTAATACAATTTTAAATGCCATCAAAATAGCACCAGAGGTGTTAGAATTGCCTGCTACATCACAAAACTCCACTATAAAGCTTCTCTCTCATTTCCTCCTGGCTGCCTGCTGTTCTTCTACAGAACGCCCTGCATCTGTCACTTGCAATTGATCTGTAATCTTTCCCAAAAAGAGCTTAAGAGCAATCTATTTTGTGTTTTTTTTCAGCCAGGAGGTTCATCTCAGTACTTGCCCAAATTTGACAGTTCTCCATATGAGTTTGAAGCAGTATATCTTGTTTGTTCAACATCCCTTTGAAGTGATGTTCATTTCTCCAATTACTCTGAATTGGAGATGGTAACAGCATAAATTCGTTGTGATTTACGCTGGAAGAATAAACCCCTTATTTATACTTCAGATCTGTGTCCAATATATGAAGATTCATACTAAACAAAGTTCATCCTGCAGTCAAGCAAGTTTAGGTTTTCTCACCTAGCAGCTCATACAGTAGCTCTGTTTCGGCTTCCAACAAAAGCACTGCTGATAATTTTGACTACTTACTTTCCTTCCACTTCTCTCTTGAGTTTCCCAGGTTAGCCTGTTCTCACTCCATTGTCATGTCAGAGAAAAGCTGTGTTTCAGAAAGCAAGATTTCTAGCTTTTGAATTATTTGATTATTCTTTCTCATTTATTTGAATGCAAGTTACCAATAACATTAAAATACCCTCATAAACCCTAGGATGGCATGTTATGTTACAGATACCAGCCATGAAAATACTGCCACAATGAGTAACCTCATGGCAGGTTTTCATTATACTTTTCTTGATATTCCTTGCCATTACATTCTGCAATCAGTTAAATTTAGTGTAGAAAGGATGTGTGTTTAAATATACCCTGATGAACATGTCTTCCGGGACTTAAATAGTAGTGCAATCTTCCCTATTTACTCTAGCAGATATTTTTAGTGCTGCTCACTAATTTTTAACCTAACTTCAAAACAGACTCTTCAGATAGCATTCCTTTTCAATATTTTTGTTGCCAATTTTTCAGCTTCTATGGCATAGTTAGCAAATGTTTGCTTAAAATGACCCAAAAAATACTTATCTAATGTTACATAGAGAAGAGCACAAAATCATGGAAAGCACCACATGCTTGGATAGTTGAAGGCATACATATCTACAATGCTTTTTCTCTTGCCCCATGCTGAACAGCTACTCTTCCCTGCATTAATAAAGCTGCTATTTTTAGACCTTTAATTAAAAGTCCAGTTTAAAACAGAGCATGCCAACTATATTGTGAATATTTTCTTGAACACAGTACAAACACAAGCAACAAACAGCACAAAATTAAAAAACAAAGCCCCAAACATTAAATGCCTGATGTATTTGGTACCACCTGACCTGATCAAATCTTTGGTACAGGAGTCTTTAGCTAGCTCACTAGTGAAAATACAGATGTAGCTACAGGTGTTCATGCAGTTCTCAAGGAAGTTGAATTAAAATAAAAATTAAAACACACAAGGACTAAAGGAGAGAGCAAAAATATCTACCCTATGGCTATGTGGCAGTAAAGACTGATAGAGGTTTAACTGAATCTGAAAAGCAGGAAGTCAGACAGCAGTTAGAAGCACACGTGTTTGACAATTAAGTAGTGACTTGGTCACCCAACACTCATTAAATAGGATAACCAGGTGGTCTAGAAGGGCTTTCTGTGTGTATGAAGGCACCAGCAGAGACACATTACAAGGAATCAGCAAGCTAAACTCACCCATTAAATCTAATATTTATGAAATCATTGGTTCAAGTTTTATATGTGGTTTTATTTCAAAACAAAACAGCTGAAAGTACTTGTTATACCAATGCAGCCCACTAGAGGTCAAGTTACAACCAGAAGTTTAAAATATATTTAGTAATACAGGGCAAAATTTAGGCCACCATCGTCAAGTACTACTAGATTCATTCAGAGTGCCACATGTATCACAAATCCTTTAGAACTTTTCTTTAGAACAGACAGAAAAAACTCATAATACAACCTCTGGGATATAGAGATACAAAACAGATTAAATAATTGTTCCCATAATCCATTAATTAGATGGATTTGACTATTAGACTGGAGAAATTTTCCTTAATAGTATACCGTGGTATAAAGACTGTTAGTTCCATTTTAGACCAGCTATGATGCTTAAAAACAGTGATAATGGCAAACTAAACTAAAACTAAAACCAAAACCTCATGACTCGATGTGTGATATGACAGAAGAATCCTTCTTTAATCCTTCTGTGTAAAGACACTTAGTATCACACATCTGATCATACAGAAGGGCTACATCAGAATCTTATAAAACAAAGCATACGTAAATACGTATACATACAAACTTGACAAAAATGGAACATCTCCATGCCCAATCAGTGTAATAGCACATTGTGAATGCAGAAAAAATGCTTTAGATTTAGTGGTTTCTAAACATTCAATATTTTGACTGTATGATGTCCAGATACAAATCAAAGGTATCTCATGAATGCCTCTCCTCTGTGCAGTAGGAGGCTCACCTAACAGAGCTGTAGTCAGCTTTGTAAAGCTCCAATTTAATTTTATCTATTTCCCACGTCATTCTTTCCACATGGAGAAACAAAAATGTTTGCAATTACAGCCTTCTGACTGCAGAACAGTTTCCTGATACATAGGTAGCCTGTTACCTAAAGTATCTATCCACCAAAATTCCACTTAAAATTTTACAGGAAATAGCAGCAGCTAAGACGATATCCACAGACCAGGGTAAGAAGAGATGAACAGTGAAAAGCTGTGCTTGCTCACCTATTTCTGTGAGGAATCACATTAAACAAACAAAAAATCCCAAACAGAATTCCCCCAAAACCAAAGGTCACTTTTTGCCTTCCACTTCTGTACAGGTGGGAGACCCTTAACAACTAGGCTGCATCGTGTCAGAGGTACCCTCTGAATGGTTCAAACTGAACTGGAAGTTGTGTCGTGTTTCCTGAACACCCATGAAGAGGGACAGAATGAGTGTCAACCTAAAGATCACAGTATATAACCCACAGCCACTGGATTAAGCTGCTTTCATCTACTCTTTCTGCTTCACTGGCTCCAGATGCTTAACTCAACTTCCACTGTAACTAAGGTGACATAAGGAAATTGCACAAAGAGCACAGTTCTCTTTGGATTATGCACTAAAAGAATCAGTGCTCCCCAAAGACTCTGAGTTGTATTACTACATCTCACCTCCTCAACCATATGCTTGACTTTCTTCTGCTGGCAGTGGACCATGTCATCCAGATGCTTGATCCGCTCTCTCAGGCTAGCTGCTACCTCCTCCAAATGCTGCGACCTGGCAAAACATGAGAGAATCAAGCCTGTAAGTGGGAAGCTATGCAGTATAAGCAGAACAAGAACAACCCCCACAATCCACCATAAATCAGGACAAGCAAGTCAAATTGCTCAGACAGATGTCAAATTGTCCAAAGTACATTTTAATGTGATCTTAGTCCAAGTAGCCGTCTCCACCCAAGTTAACTCACCTTTGTCTTGCATACTGACATGCTTACTCAGAGCCTGAAGTGCTGACAATTAAACAATGTGACAAAACTCACGTCAAGATGTGTTTTCCTTTAAGTGAAAGGCTTTTAGACAACTAGATCTTTAGCTTCAGAGAGACACATTTAGCCTGATTTACTACTACCTGCAAATATTCTGGAAATGTACGTTAAACAAAAGCCAGGAAGCAGCTCTGCTTTCAAAGCTGTGTACTGCAAGGGAGCCTTGAGTCAAGAATTTGCCAGAGCTGCCAACAGCAGCAGAATGCTAACTGGAATAGTATTGACTCCTCAACAGTCAGCAGAAATGCTATGAATGATTTAAATTTGTGCATAAAACTCTTCAGAGAGATTCTCCATTTCTTCAGATCTGTTTAATACAGAAAGTGAACACCCACAGAACTCCTGCCACAAGCTGATTTGTGAGGTTGTCAGAAAAGTAGCTTTAGAATATGCATGGAAACAGGAGCGAAGTTTTTCCATAAGTTTTTGTCTCTTTGGCCATGGGAGTCTCTATTTTTATCTGAATGTCAAATTCTTAAAATTTGTCAAAAAAAGCCATCATTTGCTTACAAAATAAACTTCTAGGTCCAGGACTGGACAGAATTTGAGAATGGGAGGAGGGGAATAAAAAACAAAAAGACTTTCCATCTTGGTCTGTGCACAGTGGAAAAAAAACTGTTAAAGCTGCAAATAGAAAAGCCATTCTAAGACAAAGCAGCAGATGGCAAACTGTAAGACATGATTCCAGTGAATGACTGAATTGTATGCTGCTTCCCCCTAAAAGAGTGTCTATTAACAGTGAAGTACTCTGCAGAAATGTAACTGCAGCACTTTGACAAGGACTTGAAAAATTCAAAGCATTGCTGCAGGTTTTTCAGTTGTGCATATTAAGGTTTCACAAAACTTTAATTTATATTTTTATTGCAATTGTAGCACATATTTTGTATCTCACTGGAAGAGTCAGGATCTTAAGCATTGATAGCAATGGAGAAATGGAACAGACATCCTTTGTAAGGCGGAGCCTGAGTGTCAGATAAGGTACAGACAGGTAAAGACAACTTAAGAACAAACCAGCACCATCTGAACACAGATTCATTGCTTGCATAGCATAGATTGCAACTGTGAGCTTGCTTGCATTGCACAAATCCCTGCCTGAACATTGTCTTTACCCTTTTTACTGCAGCATAACTTTTCACACTGTAAAGGATTCACTGAAGCGAGAAGAGTCTGTGTTATTCAGAGGTAAAGGAAAACAGCAATTATCTTTCATCTCCATATTCTATGTTGTATGTGAGCGACATCTGTTCACTTGAAGTTATTATTTTAACAGGCTGCTGTGAAAAGCCATTCTTACCCTGAAACCAGAGAAGGTGGTCAGAGATCAATACAAGGCACTGAGAAGCTCTCAGCAGGGACCTCCTTTTATGTTTATGCTTCCCAAAGAACAGCAGGATGCCCAAAACCTTAAAACTGAATTTCTGGGTGCCACAGAACCATAAGTCGTAATCAAGTACAATTATTCAGTCTCTGATTATAATTCATCTTTACCCACTCAAGCAGTGTCATATAAACCTTTGAGTTTAAATGGTGAAAGTATTCAAAGTCAGGATCATACTCCTCTGAATTTGGGAATGCAGATTTAAGGAAAATGCAAGCCACAGATATGTCACAGCTGGTTCCATCTGCAATGGACTCTGCACATTTGCACACAATTTTTCAGCAAAGATGCATGAAGGTGGTCTTTGTTGCAAAAAATAATTGTCTGGATATTTTACATGTAAATAAACCTACATTCAGATGGACAATCCCTACCAGACTGCAGTTTTAAAGTTAGAAAAGGCAAAATTCAGATGTCTTCAAAAACAAAGAAACGCCTAAAGTTTCCTAGCAATACCAGAAGTTCCACAGGTAAGTCATATCTCACCTTTCACTGTTGGAGCTGTTTTCAGATTTTGCTCCAGATATTTGTATTTCATGTAATTCAAGTTGTTTTTGCAGCTGGTGACGTTCCTAAACAAGAAAAGTTCTCTTTCAATTCTCCATGTACCAAAATGTAAAGGCTTCACAAAGCATATTTCATTGCAATTCAAAACATCATTTGTGAAATTAAAATAGAAACTGATTAAACAAAATTCATGCATTTCCTATAGCCAAGGAGCATGGAATACATAATAATAAAATCAATTTTCCAGCTACGCATGGAAACAAGATCAGTTTTCAATTTCCTATTTGAAGATGTAGTGCTATACTTGAAACTGAATTTTTTCAATAAAAAGATGAGTCATCAAAATCTTTAACTACATCAATGTCAAACTGTCCACATTATCACTCCAAAAAGATCTCCCCAGCTAAGGCTGAGGTAAAAGGTTTTGCTGCATTTTCTTCCCTCAGAGTATTCCTGTTTATTTTTAAGTGCCCACCAGCACAGTGCTTGTGAAGTTCTCTGAGGACCTGGGGACTGAGTGAAACAAGTTAACAGAGAAGTGTAAGTGTGTTATCCACATTTAATGGGCATTTAAGAGACATTCAGCCTCACTGGGTGAGTATCACCCAGATAAGAGCAGATTAAAGAACTAATGAGAAGGAACTCATCTGTACTTGTGAACTGTACTGCAATCCTACATTCACTGCATAATACTTAAAAGCTGTAGGCTGAAGCCCAGATGAAGTTAATGGTGCCACTACAGGGGCATATTAAGCTGAGTAATTTCTCAGTGTAATCACTAATTCTACTAATGGATTTGCAAGCATTAGACAAAAAGGGGCTCAGTGCACATTAGACTAACCAGGCAAGCCAACAAGGCTGGTTTATAAAAACCTATTTCTCCGTAGATACTGATATTAAATATATACTACATTAAAGTAAAATTGGTGAGAAAAACCACTTGATTTGTAAGAGCAGAAGATTGTATTCCCTCCACTGACTAAAATACTCTCTGCTCCTGTATTTGAGATAGTGAGGCATCAATCTCTAAAGATAATGAGATGCCTACTATTGAATGAAATGAGAAATGCCACAGTACATCCAAGACCATTTCACAGTCACTGCAGCCAAGGCTGCCCTTGAGCTTCACAATCCCCAGCAGCTCCTCCTTGTTGGTGGGAACGAGGTCCAGAACAGCACCCCTCCTCACTGGCTCCTCTATCAACTGGAGAAGGAAGTTATCATCAACACATTCCAGGAACCTGGATTGCTTATGCTCTGCTGTGTTGTCCCTCAAAAAATGTCAGGGTGGTTGAAAATCCCCATGAGGACCAGGGCTTGTCAACAAGAGGCTGCTTCCATTGTCTGTAAAGGGCCTCATCCTCTCAGTCTTCCTGGCTGGGTAGCCCCCACTCTAATGTCACCTGTCCCTGCCCTCCTCTGTAGGTTCTCCATCAGCTTCTCAGCCATCCCCAGACAGAGCTCTGTGCACTCCATGGATCTACCACAACAACGTTTCTAAGAGACTCCAGGTCATTTATGATTATTACTTGATTAGGCTTAGGAGACCTGGCACACTGAAGAGACACTAAATGGTTTTTAAATTCTCTCTCTAAAATAATGGTTCATTTCCTAAATAAATGCTGACACCTTAGCCCTGTAAGGACCACCAGGAAGACAGAACCACCTCCTCCTAGTCACAGCGTCTCTATGGCAGTCTAGGTGCATTTACTGATAGAAATACAGTAACTAAGATGCAAACAGCAATGGTATGTCACTGAGCAGGGAACTGAGCAGCAGAACAAGTGACATTTCCTCCATGCACTTGTGCATTTCCTCTCAAGGCAGCAGTCAGCTCTCATACCTCTTCCATGCGTTCAATCAGCCGGTCCAGCTCACCAATTCTCTGGTCTTTCTCCTGTATGCTTGTTTCTGTAATCTGCATCTTCTTATTTGCCTCCTCAATAGCCTTCAGAAGCCGATTTGTTTCCTCCTACAAACAAGAACATTTACAGTCACATTAGCATCTAATATATTAATGAAGAATATGTCTTCTTTTCAGCTATAGGGCCAGGCTAATAGCTCTTAAAGAGCTCAAGGCTTTTCATTACACCTACTCAGAAATCTGGAAGAGTTATGACCCTAAATGTGAATTATACAGAGCAAAAGATTGGGGGTACTTTGAAATACATAGATATTAGTAAAGCTTCATTATGACAATCCAAGAGAAACTTTTATCCATTTCTTAGACAGCTGATTTCCCTTCTGAGGGTGCTGTTAAGTAACAGCATGAGAAAAACATACTGCTACAAAAGACAGCTTTTTAAACACTAGAGTTGGCCACATTCATCTTTGTACTCTCCTCACATGTAAAGCAGTATGAATGAAAAGAGACTGGGGCATCTATCTTCAATCTCTGAATCTGAGATTCAATCTGACTCTATCATTAAAACAAATACAACAACTGACTGCTCATAGGAAGGTTTAACTTGGGGGTGGAGGGAAATGGGGGGACAGGGGAGTTCTTGCTCCAGTAGCATCCAGTGACACTATTCCCCTTCTCCTTCTTAAACTGCCACTTAAAATTGGAGATTATGTATTCCTTTTTTAGAGAATCAGATGTTAAAAAAAGCAACTTACCCTATTTCGAATTTTGAAACCTACATTATCATTGATATTACTATGTTTGAACACATATTTTTCTTATTCCTACAACCCCAAAAGTTTGGAAAGCTTAGAAGCTATGGCGCAACTCGTCACAGAGACAGAAGTGAAGGAGCATGCAGCAGCTCCAGAGTAGGAAGCGATTGAGAAACGACAGCCAAGCTAAGCACCACTCTTACAGACTGGCTGTACATACCAGGAGCATTTCTTTCTCAGCCTTGTGTTTCTGTTCTTCCTCTCGCATTTTTTCCTCATACTGACTATACAGCTTTCTTGTCATCTCTCTCATGACTTCAGCATTGGCTTCCTGTGATGATTCCACCTATGAGAAAGGAAGGTTGACCCATCAGTAAGTTGCTAGCAGCAGGAGAAAAAGAGTTCACATGATGAGAAAATAAGAGTTTGAAGTTAAGCTCCATCTTGTTATAAATCTGACATTGCAAAAGTAGATTTCCATTTGTATCAAGACCACTTACAGCATTCTGCCAGTATTGACATAATTTGAATTTGTAAAAGTTACTGTTCCATCAACTTCCTTGTTGTCTTAATTTAGCTCATTCAGTCATTGCTTATCCAAGATCAGGCCATGCTTCTTTACTGAACCCTTCCATAACAGCCCCCAAGTCACTTGATTTGTTTCCCCACTGAAACGATATTGTCTCCCCCTGCTCTACTGAAGCGTGGACTAGAGATGGACGAGACACAACTCCTGTTTCTAAATGACCAAAAACACTCAAAGCAATACTTTATTGCAGTACCCTCCCTGCTCTCTCTTGGTTTTTCACATTCTGCTCTTTGTGTGGGCACAAGAACTGGGGTAGCCATGCAGCAAAGCTACCAAACTGAAAATTAAAATTCTCAAGTGTGTGGAAGGGTTAATTTTTAACAACAGAACCAGAAACTTTACTAGAGCTACAGGGAAGAGGGCAGAATGGCAATTCAGAGACAGGATTTCCTGCTGTTGGCTGAAAACATTGACTGAACCACACCCTCAGTAATTAAAGGCCAGATAGGATATTCACAGCTTCAGCTCATCTACTGTATAAACCACAATAAAAGTGAAGTAAAACACCTAGTCCAGGACTTAGTTCTCTTCCTAGAGATGCTGTGAATCAGCCAACGCTACAGTGAAACGCTATGGGTGCTACAAAAGGAGAGGAGGAATAAAGTGTTCCCTGCTGATCACCACATTTAACACAGTTACAAAATACAGAGTTCTGATGATTACGGTTTTGGGTTGGATTTCTTTTTTATTTGAAGGACCAAATCGTTTAGTAAACCCGTGGGTTAATCTTGCATGACAGAAACAAGCTCGTTTAGTACCCTGTAGAAAAACAACAGTGCGTTTTACTCTTTGAGAAGGGATGAGCTCTGAAGGACTCCACTTGCACTGCAATTGTCCCCTTTGTCATCTCACCTACGCCAACCCTGGGGCACAGGTAGTGACCTGCACTTTATGAGAGGGTGTGGAGTAAAATGAACCTTCCACATTTCAGGAAGCCTGAAAGAATCATATCATTTAGAGAAAGCCAATTATTCCAATTATACCCCAGATTCCTTAAGTTACACTGAACTGGAATAGGATCTCTGGCCCTTTATCTCCATCATTCCTTTTCTTACACCTTTAGCAATGAGGACAGTAAAAACAAGCATAAAGAAGTAGAGGTATCAGGGCATCTGTTATAATACGCTTAAGCAACATCCCCACTCTAAGTCATTACAGATGTATAAGTAAACCAAACCTCCTTAATAAGCCCCACAGATGTGTTCTCCACCCAGAATGTAATCATGGGATACAGTAGTTACTGCTTTTCAACACTAACCTCCAGATTCCACACTATCCTCTTACATTCACCCCTAGAATGAATTTCCAGATATCCTGGCACCTTTGAGACACAATTTTATATTTAATTGTCTAAGACAGTAATGAGGCATTTTATTCACTAACTTGGTACTAAAACTGCAAGTTTGAGGGCAAAATTTACACTTTTTCTGTGTAAATGTAGGGCATGTATTCTGCAGAGCTTGACATGCTTGAAGATAAACAAATCTTTATGCATTCAGTTGAACTGAGACTGAAGATGCAGTTCCCTGCTCTTAGAAGCAGACATACCTTTCCCTGACTTGTTGGGGCATGTCCTTAATATTACAGTGAAGCCCAGATTTCTGTTTTAAAATCTTAATTGCATCATCTTTGCTTCTGTTACCTGGTTTTTCCCACTTTTTATTTCCTGCTGACAACAGCAGGTGCAAAATACAACTACTTCTGTAGCTTCACTGTGAGAGAAAAGCAGAACATCAAATGCTCTCACATTTTCTTGTTTAGCTATTCATCATTAAGCATGAGTGCTAGTCACTAGCAAAACAGTCAAAAAGAAACATCTTCTCTGACAAAATTAAACGTGAATATAGCTGCAGTCAACTTAATTTCACAAACTTTACCCCAAAAAATTACAAATTTTTCAAAATTTGACAAATTCTTCAAAATTTGACAAATTCTGATGCCGTATTATATTCAAATTAGTCTACTTTGAGCAATTTTAAGAAAAACAAAGGTTTCCAAAGAGGGGGAGGTTGCTTGTTTTATTTGGGTTTTTTGTGGGTTTGGTTTTTTTGAGATTAAAGGAATACATCTGGCAGATGAGGAGAGAATATGGTCAAACTTTCTGTCATATTAAACCTTGCAGTTTGTTTTATTCCTTTGCATTTCTCTGAAAGAAATAGCTTAACTCTCTTTTGAAGATGAATTCTGTTATACCTCATAGTCTGCTGACCACATGCTCTTAACAGGTTACTTATTAAAAATTTTGCAATGCCAAAGAAACTCAACACCGAGAAATTCATGTAGCAATGTGTAGAGTTGTAATATTCCTTCGCTTAATAGGAACGGAGGCTAATAACCATTTAATGGTTTGAATTTTCACCTGTCAACATCCCTGACTCTTATGTTACATCTCGTGCTATGGGAAGACTGCCTGTCGCCAGCTGAGATTCTTTGTTATTATTGATTCACAGGAATAAGTGAGCTTGAGGGCATGATGGGGGCATGAAGAATTAAGAACCCTTTACAAATAAGGCCAAGGAATTCATTTAACATCCATCTAATGCCCTTACTGTGCAGTATTTTTAGGGGAGTTTATACACCACACCTTTAATTTCAGTAACTGATTTTCAATTTGTGCTGTTTCCAGTTGCTTTTGCTTCTCTCTCAGCTTTTCCATAGATTGCTCGTGTGTATGTTTTAAATTCCTTATTTGTTCCCTTATGTCAGTGTTCTCCAATGTAACATCCACTAGAGTTTTCTAGAAGAAAGAGGCAAAGTACATATTAAAAATCAGAAATAATTTGATGAATTAATATAGTCAAGAGATTATGAAACAGACAGCACATTTAAAGAGCTTCCTGACATATTAATGCAGTGTGAACAGTTTTGCAAGTTCTAACATTTAAAATTATGGCTTTTGTTGTTGCTAGAAGGTATTTCCATGAGGAGTGTACCCAGTGAAATCAAGCCCTGGAACGCTATTGAAAAAAAAAAAAGCACATGGATACACTTCAGTATAAATAATTTTCCCTTCTCTCTGAGGGCCATGCCATACATATAAAATGCAGTGGACTGAAAACAACTATTACATACAAGAAAGCAGGGACATTAAGTTGTTCAGCTCAGATATATGGGAGTTTAGAAGTCTTTAAAAGGAAAATTCATTCCCACCTTGTCCCTCCCCCTGTATTTCACAGGTATGTAAAATCTTACAAGTGTCTGGCATCCAAACATGCCATTTCCATTTCTGTTAACAACTGAAGGCAGAACTAAGTCAGGAGATGGACCATTTTGCACTGTGCAGACCAAATCACAATTTCACCTTAGATCTTTCACAGAGGCATGACTTGTGATATTAATCTGCTGCATATCAGTATCTCTTTATATCTCTTTACTGTACACTATTTTTAATGTTTCTTTTAAACACAGGAGCTTCTGGAACTTTTTTCTTTGCTTCCTAAATTAGGTGCTTTAGGTATCCAAGACAATACTTCATGGTGTTGCTTAGTGTTAGAATCTGTATCTGTCATGCATGTTTTCTGTATGCTTTGAAGTCCATGCTAGAAAAGGCAGCTGTGAGCTGGAAGCAGCTATGAAGATGTACCTGCAAGTCTATTGATGCTGATGTCAAGGAGCTGTTCATTTCGCTAAAGCTATCTAAGGCTGCAGCCTGCACTCGCACATGATTCTCTAAGGATTCCTGATGAGCATTTGTCACCTGAGCAGGGGAAAAAAAAAAAGAGTTTTATATAGAATAATGATCAAGTTTACCTATTCCTTCCAAGAGAGCTACAGAAGAGAAAGACACCAAGGTCGTTTTCAGAGCACTAGGATGCTTAAAATATACAGGCCTCAAAATATATGCTCACACCTCCCAATCAAACAAAACTTAAAATCCAAATAACCTAACAGAAATAAGGCATAAGTATCTAAGTTTACTGTTAGTCTGCAATCACTGTATAAGCTGTTCTTTTTGAAAGGACAAAAGGACAATTGGCAGCTGTCTATTCAGAAAGGTTATATACGTAGAGTGGGCAGATTGTAAAAATTCAGAGCGAAAAACAGAAGAAAGCAAGAAATAAGGAAATCTAGAGCTGTGAACTGTAGAAAAGCCTTAATTAAGAAGGAACTGACTCATCAGGTACATAAAGAAGCAACATCAAGAAGACATAAGGATGAAACAGTACAAAGCAGGGAGGGGAAGCCAGAGAGCTTTGTTGTGTAAAAATTAGTCATTTTCTGTTATGTACACACACACATGCTTAAAAACTGAAGGGGGGGGGGGAAAGGCACAAAATGACATCATTCAAGAAGAGACCAAAACCCAAACAGTGTAAATAATTATGAATGATCCAATAATAAAGAGGAAAAGAGTGTTATTAATGGAGGCCAGCCCAGGTCACATTCTTAGATGGACCAGATTTGATTCTTGATAAAAACATAAGAACACCAGGGACTGATACAGGGGACAAGTGTGTAGTAACCAAGCCATACACAGGTTAGGTCAGCATAGGGAGTAGAGGCCAAGTAGTCACTGTTAACATTCTATAAATGTGTGCTGATGTAAAACAAACTAAAGCAGAAAAGCTTTGGATGGATTAAGAAAGTTACAAGATTAAGAACCTGTGTGAAGAAGCCCAGGGCAGGATATTGGAAGAGCAAATTTTGAACAAACTTTACGAACAAAAAGTTGTCCTGGAAATCGATAGGATAAAAGCACAGTGACCGAGAGCTGAAGCAAAGAGTATAGAAAGGATTTTAAACAGGATTCGCAAATAGCACAAAAGACAACAGTCACATAAAACCAAAATCAGCCCCCAAATAACCAACCAAACAAAAAACTCACGTTACTAGGAAGAACAACACTTGTGCTTCCTTTCAGGCAGTCTAGAGTATCAAAAAAAAAGGGAAGGATGTCTCCTAATGTGCCATTTATGTCAGAAGGAAGCTTCATGAACTGCTAATTTGCTGCAGAACTAGATATTCTGTCAGAGCTGGTCAGAAATCCTTAATTAAGGAAGAACTTCTGACTCATGCAGGATTTCTACTGGTCTGACAGAAGTTCTGGAAGTGCAGGATATCACCACTGCTATTCAGTAAAGATCAGCATTAAAGACAACAAAGCTGCACCTGAATCAGCATTTACCACATGCATGCTGGGGGGGAGGGAGAGTTTGTCTTGTTGGCAGTATTATGACTCTTTAACATAGCTTGTAGAAATTGAGTTTTCTCTCTCTCTTCCTCTCATGTCAGGGGGATTTTTTTCCCTTTTTTTGCACAGAACGAAAGTACCAGTTTACAGCAAGTTCTGATTTTTGTACCTAATACAGCATGCAGGGAACTGACAGCCTCCAAATGAGGATGGCAGAAGAGCACAAGTCAAGGTCCCAATCCCTTGAAGTTAGAATATTTTAATTGCCAAAGCTTCTTCTGAACCAGGGCTGTGAAAATCAATGCTGAACATAAATTCAAAGCAAGTTTTCAGGGAGATTTTTTCCAAGAATTTCCAGCCAGTTAGTAATTTCATATGCAAAAGCATCCCTGTCCTGCTTTACCTTCCCAGATGGAAAAATAAATAAAGGAAACTACAGATATCCCATAAAACAATGAACTGGAGTGGTTCTGATTTGCTAAAGCAAAAGGAAAGTTTCTAGATAACACTGGGACAGTTATTCCCACATGCTTTCCCTGCAAATGAATGGATACTTACTTTCAGTTCATTTGTAAGCTGCTGTATTTTTCGTTTCATTTCATCATATTCACCATACATTTTCTTTCTTACTTTTTCCAGAGTTGCTCTCACCTGGTGTCAGAAAAATCAAATGTCTTTATCAAAATTTTGGATTATACTGTTTATATAGTAGGATGTGATTTTTTTCTCTATGTTCTCCATTGTTACTTTCCATAATTTCCATTGTTAATCTACCTCTACATAACAGTAATTTACTCTCAAGAAAAATTCAAAAACTTAAGCCTCAAGACTTGTCTACATAGATGATACAAATAACTGTCACTTATGAGTAATTCTAAACTTCTCTGTACGTGCTTAAATACTTGTAATTAATAATTTAAATTAATTTCAATTAAATTATCCATAAGTCATTCTAACCTGATTACTAAGTGAATTAAAATTAATTTGATCATATATTGGTTTATTTGTGAAAAAAAGGCATGGACTTAATATACCTCCATACTTTTAAAAGTGGTTGGTTTATCCTGGATATCCTTTGCAGAGAATCACTTTTTAATTTCAGTCTTAGACTTGTATCTAACTAAACAACAAACTAGCTTACATTTACCTATGCAGTTTCAAACCTGAAGAATGGAGAAATCAATTTGATTTCAAGAACTATGGATGTAAATTATTCCTTGCTTTTCTAGGAAAAAAAAATTAAAAAAAACAAAGCTGGCTTCCAGTTTGGCTTTACATGCCACTGCAACCATGCTTGCCTACAGCCTACATAGTTCAACCTCTTTTTTTTCCCCTTCCTCACCTCTACCACACACAGGCTGATTGCAGATCATTTAGGGCAGTGAGTTGACTGTGTCTCTGCACAGTGGGGTGAGGTGAATTTCAGCAGGGGTTGTTTTTAGCAGCTCTGCACAGAATACCCCCACTGCCTCCCAGAAAGAGGGGCACTGGCCACCAAACCTGTGCAAGGAGCGCTCCCTAAGCACGGGCTCCCCTGGGGATGAGGAAGAGGGAAGGGAGCTACTCCTGCCCATCACCTCAGGAAAGCACCGCTCACCCCGTGCCTTCCCACAGGCACAGGCACACCCTCTTGCAAGACGCAAATTTGACTCAGGCAGAGGAAGCAGTCGGCAGCTCTGACATGGCCCACCATTTTTGGTCTACTTGAGTCAGCACATACACGGCTGAGGACTCTTGTTTAAGACTCTGCTTTTAAAGACGACACTACTCTGGCAGACTAAAGATCACAGAACACAGCAGAGCTGAACATAGCTTCCAGAAGACAGAAGAGCAAAAGCCAGCAAGTCTCTTTCCATGTCTTTCCCACTCTTTCCTGAAAGCATCAGTAGCCTGAATGCACAAGCAAAACATGCAGTTCACCTGGTCTGATGTGTCCCTCCATAAGGGACAGAAAAGGGCAGGGAGAAGGTCCCAGCCCAAGCAATCCCCAGGTACCACAGACAATGCGGTTTGGGGAGCTGGCCCTGCCAATTCACCTGTCCCTTGTCACCACCCCAGCAGGGCAGAGAAACCACCCAGGCAGGAAAACAGCAGCCAAGGCAGCTTGTGTGCCTCACCAGCACTGACAGACCCTAAGCTCAGCAGCTTGGGAGTGGTGAACACCGGGAGCTGACAAACTGGGAGTACCAAGGGACAGAAGCAAGTGCTGGTAGCCACAGCCCAGGCAGATGTGCGGAACACACACCATTACAGAGCTTGCTTTACTGCTCCCTTGACTCAGGGTTCCTCCCTTCTCTATCAACTCAGTTTGCACTTGGATCAGTGCAACACGGTAAGCACTGACCAACAGCTGCCTGGGTGGTGAAGGTGGATGGAAAGAAGTCAGATTATTTGCCCTGAGATAATTAGGGTGTTACTGCCACAGCCTGAAAGCCAAAGACTGATGGGCAAAGACATGCTGAGTTTCAAGCACAGAAAAGTTTCAAGCAGGATCAGAAATGCATCTTTTGTTTTTCAGGAGATCTTCTGCCATCTGTGATAAATGAGCAGGCACAGAGAAAGTAGTACAAAGACATCCTTATTAGGCTGACTATTTTAAGGCTGCCCCAAAATATACCCAAGTGATTTTAATATGTCACCTAATTTAGAAGCCTTTTCAAAGCTGGTGGGTTTGGGGATGGGGGAAGCAGAGGAAGAGAGAGACTTTATCCCTTCAGGTGTCTGCTTACATCGTTTCTTCCATCAGCCAGCACAGTTCCCAGGTATGGAGCATGCTTTTTCCCATTTCACATACTACCAAGGCCAGTCTCTAGCTTCAGAGTAGGTTCCCAACTCAAACTCACATGTTGGGCTAGGCATCAGTCATCCCATTACACACTCACAGCTCTACAGGGATATATGGAAAGGGTATTTTAACAAATTTTGAGGTGAAAGTGTAACTCACTTCTTTAATGTAATTCATCTCCTCTTTCAGCTGATCAGCTGACCAGCCATATACCACCATTTCTCTCTTATGGTTGTTGTCAGTTCGGTGTACCACACCATACACCATTCCATGAGAGAGCTTCCCTGGTGACATCCCATTTGGTACATGGTAGAGTTCCTAAAAAAAAAAAATTAAAAATGAGTACTAGAATAAAAAAAAAACCCAAAAAGCCCAAAAAACAAACCACAGTAACTTAGGGCCAGGAGAGACACTAATTATAGTGAAAGCACAACAGTACATATGGACACTAACTCCCAAACATTTTGGAGCCAGCCTGTCAGCCTTCATGTTTTGGAAAGAACAATGACCAACTTATCATTGATAAAGAATATAGAGATGTCTAATTACCACTGCCTTCAATGGAAGTCATGTAGGCACAGCTAGAGACAACAGGCTGGATTTGTACTAGGAGAGGTAGAGTCATGTAAGAAAAGGTTATCCTGGCTTATTTTCATTCACCACCAGATGCTACTTTCCTGCATTCTTGCAGAACACTGTCAGGTCTCTAGTTCCCTCTAAACTCTTGTAACTGTAGAATTATCCCTCATTTCCCAAAATCCCTGCTACAGGAAACAAAAATTCACAAGTTTACTCAAAAAATATAGAAAGTTCTAAGAAACTGAAATTAAAACCTTTTAGGCAGGGTTCTTTAAAAGAGAAAATATCTATTTCTCTTGAAGATAAACAAAGTAGAATTTCAGTTTGCATTTAAAACTAAGTAAGAACCTCCAAAGCAATCAAATTCATTTTAGGTCTCCATTTCTTTTACAGATGTTGCAGAACTGACATTGGAAGAGCTAAAGTAAAGCTATGAAATCACATTTATATGTGTGTTCCAGTGTTACTGTAGAAGGATAAATCTTGTAAGTCAGGTCTTGATACTTAAATAGAGGTTCTTTTGAAGAGCCAACATTTTTTATTTGAATGATCAGCAGAAATTTGTGAAACATACTTGTAATAACTGAATGTCTTGCTTCAAGGCACCCTTCACAGACTCCTCTTGTTCATCTCATCAATACACTTAGTAAGAAAAATATTCATGCAAACAGCAGGAATCATTTCCCTCAGCATGTAAATGAGTCAGATCACCACCTGATCTGACTACTCACCTCTCCTCCCTTCTAACCGACCCAGGGAAACATCCTTCTGTAGCAAGCATCTGAAATGAGTCAGTCCACAGCACTACTAATTTCTCTTCTTGATTACAAGGAATTTAAACAACTACTTCAGACGAAGACATCCACAGTATGACTTTTTTTTAAAAAGGGGAAAATGTTCTTACTGAACTTGAAATATTTGTAAACTACAAACCTAAAAATAATCAGTATGAACTTACTTTCCTATGCTGATATACTAGGATACAGGTACACTTGAGGACATTTACTACATTGACTTTAAAATATGTTTTGGTTTGGTTTTTTGTTCCAAGCATTGTCTAAATATTCTCTTTGACACCAAACAGAGGCTTGAAGACACGAAGCCCTGCATCTCACATCCATCTGCAGCTGCATCCTAGAGATCTCCAGTCCTTACCATGACAGTGAAGAGAGGACACCATCTGCAGTCTAAAGCAGCAGCACTTCCAGTTTTTAGGAGCTAAACCAACACAACTATGCTGGCAACATAAGAATAAATACTTCTTTAGGTAAGGGGGAAATGAACAGGAAAATTGACTTGCATTAAGAAAAATTGATAAAGACAGACATTTGTTTTATATTGTGTCCTTCTTTGGCACTGACATATTTTCCTCAACACTGTAAATCCTACACGCTCTTCTTTATCACATCATTAATAGCTTAACCATGTTGCTGAAGTTCTGGCGGTGTGTGTGTGTGTCTGCTCGGCTGGGAGGGGAACAATCACAGAGCAGACACCTGATAAGAACATTTCAGGCACAGGACAACAAAGCTGTAAGTCTTCATTTGACAAGAAAGCCTTAAAACTACTTAATGAAGAACACATTGGGCAACCAGCCCTACCTATGCATGATATAATTTTGCACTTTGAAAACATTATATGCAAAGCTTCATATCCTCAAAATGAGATGTTTCGTAATTATGTATTATGGTTTGGGGGTTTTTTTCTGTTTGGATGTGCACAAACAAAAGCCCTATACCTCATACTTAGAAACAGAGAAATACAGAAACTAGATAGGGACATGACTCAAAATTATTTTGTGTTTGTTTGCTTCCAGGGTTGTACAGTTTCTTTCATAGTTCATTGCAGCTCCTCCCCTGCATCTGGAAAGCGGGATTACACATAAGTTTCCATCTTCCTGATAACAGAATGAATAATCACTTTGATTGTTTAGAGGTTACCAAGGCACCAGACACTGAATTCATAAATCCATACCCTTTGCCCATGATCACTCATTTTTAATGAGGTGAACAGCTGAATACCAGCAATACCAAGGTCCTTTGTGCCTCTGAAACATTAGCAGAATTGTCTAAAGTGCTGTTTGCAGAATTCTGGCATAAAAATTCTGACTAAGTTCCTTATTTTTAGAATATTATGAACACATTCCTAAGGAATGCTTTGAAGGTTCC
>WEKY01002841.1:68299-104296 GCA_013390045.1 Picathartes gymnocephalus
CCCCACCCCCCCAAGAAAGACCTACAAATTCAGACCAATGGGTTTGCAGCTGGAGAATCATCCATGGCACTTACATATGTTTTTGAGAGATGAACAGACTTAAATTTACATTATAATGGACCGTACATGCAGGATTAGGTACGGACAAAGGCAGACTGGTTACATGACTCGTGCAACAATGCCTGTTATCTGTATTTGCACAAGCCTCCTAAAATGCCTTTGTTACTTCTCTTTCAGAAGATTAAAAGAGTCTTCATCATCTGTTGACTGTTCCAGTTCTATGTGCTACTTAAAATACAGGATATTGTTTTTACCCTCTCCTTATTCTTCCCTTGTATCACAATCCCCAGACAAGTGCCTGTTAAAATTTCAGTTTTTGCTTGTTTTAAAGATGTGTGAGCCAACAGCTACACAAGTAACTGTTCTCATGTTTCCTTAACCTTTTTCATTGCTGTTCCATTCCAGCCATGCTTATATTCTACTCATCCTTTTCTGTTTAGTAACTCTTTAATTTCTACTCAGTGACCACTAGTTTCAGGGTTCTGTATAAATAGCCAAAACAGGGCTCACCTGATGCAGTCTCCTCTTAGGAGAAATGTTACAATCAGAAAATTCCTCTGAATGCAGGGTTGAGAGGTGGATGGGTTGCTTTGTTTGTTGACTACTTTTTCAATACAGCTTTGCCTCTAAAGGAGGCCTTGCTGAGTAGCTCAGTTCTCAAATATCTCCACAGAACTGCAGCACTAAGCATGCACTGAGTATACTCCTGCCAGTTTGCCTCCTCTCTTAAGCTACTTCCACCCACCTTTGTCTATTTTTCTCCCTTCACTGTTTTTTCTATTTCTGCCTTGTACTCTGTTCTTCCTTTGACACATCCTCTCTCCCATGCTTCCTCTTTCACAAATCCTGGATTTTCCACATCCTCAAGAACTGCAGAACAGTATTTTAAAGTCAAATACTTCCCATTATTTTCCTCTATGTCCCACACATACCCACTCTTAGAACTCGGGTATTTTTCCAAGCAGGTCCTGAATGGTCTCCACTCTTATCTACAGTGAGATATTTCAGTGAAGATAACAGCATAAGTAAATACATGAAAGTATTTAGGAGCAAGTAAATACTGTAAAGCTAACCAGAACAGTGCTTTAAGATGGAAGGGTTCGTTAGATTAATCAATCACTGCTGTTTAAAGTCAAAATATCAGCCAAATCCCTTCTAATATGAGCTAACGATCTGAAAAGCCAGAGTTAGCTTAATCAGTTTGTGAATATTTCTTTGTACTACAACAGCCCAAGGTGACAGCAAGGACACATGGTGTGGATGCTCACACATCCTGGATCAGCCTCCAGGAACATGTACTGTCTGTTTTGCAGCAACACACAGCTGTGCTTGGTGTGATCACACAGAATGCACCAAAGAAACACAGACTGTGTTTACTTAACTAACAAATATTTAAAACAGAAGCCTACACCCCAAGGTTGCAAAAGTCTTGATAATTACCATGCATCCTGTTTATATCTCTGTCCAAGGAGGTAGCACAAGTAGCATGAAACAGGTGAAGACATTATAAAACCAAACCCTAAATTTGAGTTTTTAGCTGTTTTTTTCTATGGTCCATGGTTTTATTTGCATTATGTAAAGAACACTGAGGGATAATTTGCTTCCTTATCTATCTGGTTTTTAAATGAAAGTCAGATAGGCTCATATTTTATACTTCTCCCTGCTCCAAATTTGAAAGCAAAAGCATAGAAGACATCTTTTTTGAGAAAAAAGGACATCTAATGTAATGCTTAACACGATTCTGTGTTTAGGATCCCTGTGTCCTTAAAATCTTCCAGACTCACGATCTTCTGTTTACCTACACCATGAAAAAACTTTTAACAAGGATTATACCAGTTGAGGCTTTATCTTTTCCTTAATAGCCACATTCCAGACATTTCTAAAATATGCAGTTATCTTTACCTGTTCATTAGTTACACAAGGAACAAGAATATTCACACTGTTACTGAGGTTACATTATTTTCTATTCAGTAAAATAACACATTTAAAACATTGAGCTCACCAATTAAAGTTACTGTGCTCTGACAAAAGGTAGTTCTGTTTTTATGTCTTTTCATATTCCTCTACAGCCCGTGAAAATTATGGTACATTTAGGAATGTTTTACACTAAAAGAGTATTACAACAGGCAGAATATGCCACAACAGACATGAGTGTTTTTAAATTCATGAAGAATGCAAGAAGCATCACCGAACATGTTCCAACTTTGAAGCTCCTTGGATGTAGGGTTTAGGTGTCCATCTCAAAAGAGAAGTGCCAGACATTATACAGAGTCATATCTAACCCATGAAATCTGTACACACAATGCTAATGTTTACACACTGGGGAAAGATACAACAAATACAGCAGTAACCTCAGAAGTCACTGCAATTCTTCTGTATTTTTTATGTAGTGCTGGTTTTAATGAAGGTGTTGCTTAATTAGCGCAAGTCAAAAATCAAGCGACCAGTGCAGGAGAGATGGAGAAACAGTAACATCACCTGTAGCAGATGAACCACATTTTTTCAGGCACAAGTTCTGCTCTGCTGACAGGAGTGGGTTGGCAGCAGCAGAGAAAATAGGCACTGTCCTAGATTCCATGTGCACCACAGCCCCACATTCACTGCACCCATATCTTGAACCAGGCTTGACACAAGTTTCTGCTTGATTCTCACCTTAATGTACAGAAGCAAATTCTCCTTCTGGCTTCTTTACAGCCTACTTTTTTTGCTGGGAAAAAAAATGTTTGCTATGCTTCTGTATTCTTGCTTAGGAAGTAAAAAGAATTTCACTTCTTAGTTGTGATGCTTTAAAAAATAAGAAAATTAAAGTGTTTGAGGATATATACAGCCAAAGTACCAAGCTGAGTTTAAGACTAAACACTGCTCAAAGCTGGCTGAAAGCCACAGACAGTAAAGTGACATAAATTTCCAGAGTGTTATCTCATTTTCATTCTCTTGTCCATGTATCCAAATGAAAAAGAAACGTCTGTCTATACGTATCTTCACATTCTGCCCTTAAAAGCTTAGCTGCAGCTTCCAATGACACTTCCAAATTTAACCATGACAGTAAAGAAAGAGACCGATGGATAAAAATAAGCCCAATCCCAAACAGGGGCAATACAATTGTCTGGTAGCCCTTTATTATGCAAGACAAGAGAGGCTTCAGGACATGCAGATTTTGCATACAATCTGCCAAACACAATATTCCTTTGTATTTCATGGTGAAGTAAACAGCCTTACACTACTGTCACCCATTGTCTATCATGGACAGAAATAATGGAACAAAATCAGAATAGTTTGTGTTTCTCTCTACCTAAAGTGCTAACAATTCAAACAACTCAACCAACCAGCCTCTACCTGTGAGTTAAGTTCTCATATGCTTCTTTCGGGGTATCATATCCTAAATATGAGTATAAAAATCCAACCTCACACAAACTCACTCCCCCTTCAGTTTTTGGGATCAGTCTCTAACTCTGTACCATCTGCCAGCTTTTCACAAAAGGTAGGGAGAGGCCACCCTCTCTGCCTGTGCAGTATTGCCTGCAGCAATTCTGTTGCAACAAAACCACCCAGATCCATCACTGCATTTTAATCTCTTACACTGGTTCATTTTTATTTCATGGATGCATAGCAGTAAAAAAGTTAATCTAGAAACTTACTGCACTGATACAGACTGAATGAAATACAGCATAAAATTCCTGCAAAGTTTGGACTCCAATGAAAAAGTCCAAGGCAAGAGCTACCAACATAACTAATAAAGAACCACTTTTCGTCTGATACCAAGCAGCAAAACAAGTTATAGGGAGGATCAGCACCAGCAAGGGCTGCTGTGCAGTTCTTTAGCTGATTCTGCAACTGAAGCACCTCTTAATGGTACTGAGCCTGAGAGATGCAGAAAAGTAACAAACACAGTGAGCCATCACCGTGTCACATTAGGGTAGCTCAAAATCACCTCCGTCTAATGAAAGATTTGAAAGAGGAGATTACAACCAAATGTCACACCATGGTGTATTTATAGTTGTCTGGCATTCCCTCCGACACTGCAACGTCTTTTCTGTCCTCCCGCAGCAGCAGAGGCAGAGACTTGTCCTGCCCAAACAGGAGAGCACCTGCAGCCAGGCTCTGACTGCACTCCAGCACAAACTGTGCAATCCCACACATTACCCCTGCAGTTCATTTGTGTCACACTAATGTATTTTAAATACCAAAAGCATTCTTCATGTTCCCATTTTCTTAGGAGTCAGCAATTAAAGTCGGCACAAAACTCTAGATTACAACAAGGGATCTGATGTTAAATTTGATTCTTGCTGAAGCTGGATTTTTTGACCTTAAATTGTTAAGTGCAAGGTATAAAACAGAGCAGTTCCCCAATTTCTATTATCCCTATTTCCAAAAAGGGGGCACAGTTCACATAGGACTGTGTGAGAATTATCTAACGTGTGTAAAACTTGTTCTCAAAGTGCTTGAAGCGATTTCATTAACATGAAGCCAGCTGAACATGGGTAATCAGCAGACACCTGATCATTGTTTTTAGGAGATTTTTTTTATTAAGCTGCGCAGTAAAAGCATCACAGCATGACTAGTCATGAGGCATGTGTGCACTGTAAGTTACTTTATAGCTAATTCGAATACATAAAGCAATCGATTACACAGATAATAAAAATCCACAGGTAATACACTGCTGTCTGGCTTTAGAGACATGAGGAAAAACCAGTTCCTGAGCAGTGATTTTTTTGTAGCTGCTTCCATACACTATGGCTATACTATCTGTGGGGTCTTTTTTTTAATCACACAGAAACTGTAAAACACAAGTAGTTGGCACAATTCCTCAGTGTTTTTACAGTGCTATGAATTTGGCTGAGTAGATCCCATCTAGCTCTGAAGCCTGACTTTTTAAGTCTTTCAATTGTCTAAAAGTGCTGAACTTTAGAAACTACTCAGAACATACAATATTTAAATTGCATAGGGTTTTTTCTGGTCCTAACTAATATGGACCCATCTCTTAAACATCACTATTCTGCACATTGAGCCAAATAATGTATTTATTGTCTTCATAGCCTCTCCTTAACATTCTCTGATATAAAGCCCACTTGTCTTTACTTGTATTAGGGGGGAAATAACAGCTCATTAAATATGAGGTCCCACAGAGAAAAACATTGGTCACTTAAGAAAGTCATTAAAAATTGTCCAACCCTAATCCTTAACAATTGTTTCTCATTATCACGTTACTCAGAACCATAAAGTGAGTAAGGCATGAGTAAATATCTATCCTCCTCAAAAGCAAACTCAGATTCCTCTTAAGGCAACGGGCCCATAAGCTGAGGCCACTCAGAGGGTTGCTGCAATCAGACTGAAGCTGACAAGAGACTGACAGAGAAGCTACTCCAAGTACTACAACAAAACACCTCTGTACAAAATGAATTATTACTATTTAATGGTGGCCCAAATTTAGTTTGCATTAAGATCTATTCAGTCTATTCTGTAAGTACCATTTCTAGATTCTGAAGAACCAATAACTCTGCCAGACCAGTGTGTGAAAACCTGAGTGTATAAAAGATTCCAGGACAAAAAATAACTGATAAGGAATCTTTATCTTGAGCATTTTAATTTGCATTTATTTTTATTGCTTAGAATGTTCGTCTTTCTCAGTAATTTCTCAGTTATTTTTGCCTTTAAGTATCACTAAGAAATTTTTTCTAGTAAATCCTATTGTTTTTCTTCCTATTGTCATACTGTTATTCAGACATTAAACCTGGCAAATTTTACCAACTTGTTTGATTTTGGTTTATCAAAGTATAAATGTGGTGAAGTTGTGGAACCTGTCCAGCTTCCCCTTTTAGTCTTCCTCCTTAAGACTAATTAAATATCATCCCTTGCAGTGAAACAGCTCTTATAGAACAAGTTCTGCACCAAAGCAGATTGTAAATTTTTTTCGTGTGCACACTCCTCACTTCTGCAAAACAAATGCCCTTCTGAACCCTTCTAAGAACATGACCTTCAAATCCCTTTCACTTCAGAACAACCTTGAAATCTTTATTTTATATTTCTTATTTGTACATCACTCTTTAGCAAAATTAGCTGACATACACAAACATCAAGGTCCCCAGCACACCAACTACATTAATGCTCAAATCTTGCACACTGTTAAGCCTACATGAAATATAAAACCCGCTTTTAGGATCAAAAGGATCCTGATCAAGATACTGTTTAATACAGGATGCTGTTCCTGGTAACAGCTTCCTGCTCTTTGATATATAAATATGAAATAATCAAGTTTTAAAGGTACCTCAGTCACAAATCACCTACAGTCTCTGTTGTTCCTCTACCACTGTCCTATTTTACATGCAGTTTTGCAGTCCCTAACTCCAAGGCTTGGGCTCAAAGCTCACACCCAACTTGATGATCTTCCACATGTTCTTAAATTTTCTAAGAAGACTGGGTTTTGGGCTACCAAAATAACAAATATAAACACCTGTGGGGGGCAATATTTGCTTCTTATTTATAGAGATTTTAACATTGATTCTTAAAACTTACACTTTTCTTTCTCTCAGTTTCCTTTGGTCCCTGTTCAGGCTGTGACACTTCATCAGGTGGCACTGTTAAACGTAGCCTACACACGTTCATCTGAAAGAAGAAGATTTAGGAGTTACAAAAGTGATTTTAATAATTTGTGTTACAGAATGAACTGTACTGAGATTCAACTTTGAACATACTATTTTCTGTTTTCTACCACACAGATGAAAAAATATTATTTTTTAAAGGTTAGAGGAGTTTTTTAGCTGGCAAAAAATAATTCAAGGGCATCCCCATAATTACATACCTGAAATAGCAAAAATCCATTTCAATCAACAAATTGTTCTTAGGTACTCATAAATGACATTGACAGCTGAGATAACAGAACAATGAACATAATTTTCTACTTTCTGAGTTTTGCTTCCTGATTTGGCAAACTTTTATTTTTCAAAAGGGATTATTTAGAAACACAGAGTGTATTTCAGAGTAAATGCTTCTTTTCTGCTAAGCATAGAGCCAAGTATTTGATCCAAGGATACCTCAGTACTGCAACTCCATGAATTGTGAAATAGGAGTATTATTGAAATCTGATACATACAAATTATTTTTAAATACTAAGCTTCAAAATACTTCAGAAAAAATTTAAGAGGTGTTTTTTCCTAACTGATTTTAGAACAGCCTTTCTCTTGCCAACAGGCACAATACCTTTCTGTCCCCAGCTGCAGTTTGCCTTACTTTGTGCTGAGACATCTTTGGTTTAGTAGTGTTTTCCAAGCAATACATTTCATAAAAGAAACTTGGTTAAAAGGTTCAGTCTTAGTCCTATTCATGGGACATTTCTGTGGAAAACAACTCTAAGTCCTAAGCAGAGCATAGCAAATGATGAAATGAGAAATTTGGCTGTCCAAATCCAAAGCTGCACAATACCTTCCTGTAAAATCCCAGCTGTCTGCTGGCAACAAAGAGAGCTCTTAAAACTCTTCCTCAAAACCTCTGAAGTATCTCTTCCATGATTACTGTGGGCCATCATCACTGTTCTTCTACAGCCCAGCATCTCACCTGATCTAGATCTCTCCAATTTCTCTCCAGTCATGCTGAATGTCTCTCTCTCACACCCACCTTCCCACTGCACCTGTCCCAGCTCACAGCTCACGTCTTGGTCATTACAGCACCACCTTTTGCCTTGAAAATGGCAATCATGTTCTGCTCACTGCATTCAGAGCACTGCAACAAAGCCCTTCCCATACACCCCAAATGGTACCACATTTTACAATTCATTTCTTCCAACGGGTGTTCATATCATTTAAGCTGCCTTGACTGCATTTTCAAGCCTCTTTACCATTCAACTTCCTCAGAGACCACTATTCAGCATCACAAGGATCCCTATTTTCTGTTTCCAGACAAAAGTCCTTTTTCAACTTTTCAAACAGGCTTTCACTTTTTCTTCTTCCCAAGCAAAAACAAATGGAAGAACTATCTGCAACTTCACCATTTTTCTTCTGGCATGTCTTTAAATCAGTTGAGAGGACAAATCAATAGCATTTAGACTACTGGTATGTGGTCAACTGTGTTTTAAAAATGTTATGTACCGCCTTCCATCTTCCTCTCAATTTGGTCTTTCAGGTCTGCAAGGCCAGTAAGAAACAGGGTCCTGAGACAGAAAAAGATCTTATAAAATATGTGAGATGTGTCTGTATTATAGCGAATAAGAAGGGGAAGAAAGCCTATAAGAAGATCAAGGTGAAATATAACCTACTCTTTAGACATATCTGTGAAAGCAATGTTTTGTCCAGTGGCCTCCTTGCTGTTAATTTATCCTTATGCTAGAATATCTAGAACAAAAAGCCACAAAGTGACATAAAGCCCCCAAAACTCAGTACAGAAGCAGTTTATGCTTTCATATTTGCTAAAGAACACTGAAACAATGAAATGCATTTTAAAATTATGAAACTTGGTACATTGGCTTTTGATACTGATTGGCTGCTACGTTTGTTCTAAGAACACCAGACTGTATCCATATGCTACAGAAACTGGTGGTACTTCCTACTTACAGAGGAGTTATCCAGATATACTAATAATAAATTCCTCATCTTTGGAACTCATTGATTCATAAGGTAATTAACATCACCTTTTCTCATCTATTTCCCCCTGCCCTTTCCTCTCATTAGCTTATTAAGGCTCTTTCCTCTTACAACATGCCTGTTTACAACAAGAAGGGAAACAGAGACTGGCTTTCATCCATGTAGCAAAACAAAGACCAGAGCCATAAATAGGAAATAGAAGTGAATTTGTGCTGTGCAGGAAGTGATAGATGAGGCCAACTTTTTCTTACAATGATTTCAAACAAAGGAAAACTGGACAAAAAGGAATGATCATATTGCTAGGATAAAACATTAAAAATGCCTGAAATAACTAGAAACAGATAAGGACTGGCAACTCAAAGTTAGGAGAAATGGGGTTGTGTATGATCCTCTGAAGTAAATAACTTGCCTATTAATCAGTACAAGGCTAATTATAGCCAACAGAGATTCACAGTGCAGTGGTTGTAAATAAGTAATTATCCCAGTACCTGTCCACCCGTGAGTGAACCATGACAGCCCTTCACATCACAGGTGTTACAGGGCTCCTATGAAGGAAATCACAGAAGTCCAGTACAGATGGCAATCAAGTCATCACAACTAGGCTGGAAATATAAATTAATGACAGTCATTCATTGAGACTAAAACCACTGTACAATCAAAAGGTTATCATTTAAGCTATTTTTCTTGCCCTTTTCACCTTGTCTTATCTGTTACCTCCAAATCCCTTACCCCACCCCACCCCACCCCACCTCACTCCAAATGGCAATCATAAGGATTCCAGCCTTGAAGTTGTGCCCAGCAGGCTTGTACAGCAGTGGCAAAGTACCACCCAGCTCCTTGCTAGAACCAACTTACACAGGCTGTACTGTGCTATTGTTTACAACAATAGGACTTCCTCAGCATCCCTGGGGAAACAGCAGCAAATGCATAAAGTAGCCATGAAGTTCTGCTCCTCCTAGGCCCCAAATGATCATTCTACCTAAGGACAGCACTACAGACCCATCTGCTGAAATTCAGAAACACTGTGGAGACTGGAAAGGAAAAACAACAGGCACTGCTTTTTCCTCCGGCCCCCACAAGCAGTTCTGAACACTGCACATGCACTGTTCTTGCTCTGCAGGGCTTCCTGAAGGAACAACACACTGTGCCATTTGTCGGGGAGTTTACTTCACCAAATCAATGAGCAAGCTCACATGGAAATCACAGCAAGCCCTCCTCCCACAGCAAACACTGCTGCAGTGATGCCTTAAAATGGAAATGAAATCCTAACAGGAAGAGGCTCGACTCAGTGCCAAACAGTGGCAGGATAATGTGCAGCTGAGGATGAAAAAGTAATTTCCAGAAACAAACTGGGTAATGCAGAGATAAAATGAGGAGGAGAATGAGACCTACTCTAACAGGGAAAGAGCTGCAATTCAACTTCCTTCATCTGCTTACTGACAGTAAGAATAAGTGAGAAAAAACAGGGACAGATATGACTTCCACCTTACCTTTATGTCATTGACATTGTAACTTTGTGAGCATAACTTTTAGAAGGAAGTACTGGGTAGAAGAAGAACCAGGTATCTTGCTAACAATCCTACAACACTTTCTGATTTTTATTTAATTTATAGCATCCATAGCTTTGGCAAGTCAACATTATAAATAATCTTAATTGTGCCAACATTTTATGTTCGCTCCTGGCTTTTTGACACCAACAATCCATGAGTGGCATTTCCAAAGCTCATCTGACATCACTGGTGAAACAAAGACACAGATAGGAAAACAAAGACTGACAGGTTCACCCCAACGTGACACCAGACAGCAGAAGTTTCCTGACTGCAGTGAAAAGCAACAGGTAAAAACAGACTTTTTTACCAAACGTCTAAGAGCCTAGTGGGACAGCAAAGAGGACAGCTACTGCAATATGGCAGTTAGGGAAAAAAAAAAAGTCTAGCTTAGCTTAAAATGTTCAGAATTCATGGCCCAGATCCACAATCCACATGTATATTTACCATCCTACCCAAATCACTAGGGTGCAATTTAAAACAAATACAGATGACAGATTCAGTTCTTCAGCCTCTTCTTCCCCCATTCCAAAAAACAGAGCACCCAGAAAGGCATTAATCAGTGTTAATTATAGGCTGAAATAATTACAGATTTTTTCATTAAAATTAATTGTTAAATTAATGAGCAATGCTATTCTAAAATAACCAAAGTTACTAGGGCAGCAACAGAAAAATACAGGTTGTTCTACTAGCAACCAGTCTCAGCATTTTCCAGGAGCCCCATAGGAAAAAGATATTGTTCAATATTGATCTAGCTTCAAACCAGCCCTGGAGTTCAACATCACCAGAATTTAATATTGTTGATACTGAAAACGAAATGAGGATAACATGCTTGTCAAGTAGCTATCTACTACCCTATCAGCTCAATGGCCAAAAATAATTTCATTTGCCTAAGGTCCAGTGTTAGCTTTAGACCTTTGAAGGTGAAAGCAGAGAAACAGTGCATGTTTAATTTCAGTCCTAAAAATCAAAGAAGAAAGTACTTTCTTTGGTCACTTATATGTTTATTAGCCCGCTCCATTTATTAAATCTCTGCCATGAGATTCCACACACAACTAAAGGGCACTTTTCCTGTGCCCACAAGCACAGAGGAATGTGACACATATCTTCTATTTATTCAGCAGGTATTCTAACTGTCTTTCTCCCCTCTTCTGACAATTCATGGTAGGGGAGTCACACTTCACTAAAAAAAGGGACAACAGCTTCCCAGTGGGTTGTAGTTGCAAATTAAATTTTTAACAGTTTCCTTAAAAGAATGTATCAAATACAGTTCATCATTCCCAGGAAATCTATCACGGGCATTAAAATAAGAAGCTTATCAACTGAACAGAAGTTCCCTTACTGTAACTTCTTTAAGAAATACTATAACAGGGAGACTCAGTGGGAACACAAGACATACAGGGAACATAACTATTATTTTCAAGTAATCTTAATTCTTCTTATACATGAGCAATTTCATTTTTTATGAAGACCAGGGATCTTTTTCTCAGGAAGACTATTCTGACCTTCTTGCTATCATGTAAAACCAGAGCAACACAATATTCCTCAGTTTTTCAATTATGAACTCTTATTTTTGAAGCATCAAAACAATAACTCATATTTTGAAGCATAATTCAAGAAACATCATGATCACATGGATGTATTTTTGGTAAGGATAAGATTATCACTTATTTTGATTTCTTTCTTCACGTGTGGAATCAGCATTCACAATGACAGCAGTGTAGTTACAGCAGCAAGAAAAGGGCTATTTAAAGCTGGGTGGCTGTAGAGACATTCCTATCTTATCTGCCTCAATTTTAGCAACTTTTTAGAAGCCTAACAGATTAATACATGGTTATTATTTAGCGCATTTATGAAAATTTTTAAAACATCGGCAAATTACAGATCTTCATTTGAGGAACTGATTATACAATTAAATTACTATTGCCATCTAAATCATTACGGTGAACTTTCTCACTATAGGACAGGCGAGTTCGCATTTGTAAATATCGAGGCACATTCCAAGGATGCGGGAGAAGTCTCCAATAAAAGTACACCTTCCTCGCAGGTTTACAGAACAAGCCGGGGTCTTAAACTACAAATGCCTTGAAGGACTCCCCAAAAACTCTTCCTTTCCCCACACTACAAAGAACGCACAAAAAGATGCTCTCGCACACCGCAAGCTTCACCTGAGAGCACCAAAAATAAGGAGGGGGAAGGGAGAGAAAGAAAAAGGCGCTCCGCAGGTAACCAGGCGAGGAGGGGATGTCAAACCTCCCCTTCGCCCCGCGACCCCGCCCGCGGGACCTTCCCGCCGCCCTCCCGCACTGCCCCGCGCACCTTCCGCCGGGAGCGGCCGCCGTCGCCGGGCGGCCTCCGGGGGGTGGTGGCGGTGACCGTGAGCCCCGAGCTGTAGCGCAGCATCCCCGCGAGCCGCCGGCCGGCGCTCTCTGCGGCTCTTCGGGCCGGCGCCGCCGCTCCGCCTCCNGGCCAGGGCTCCGCTTCCCCCTCCGCCCCGCGGAACTCGCGGCCCCGCGCCGGCTCTCGGGCCACAGAAGTGCCCGACTTCCTCGCGTGGGGTGACACTGGCAAAGTGGCTGTGGGACGCTGAGGTGCCAGTGCAGGGTGGCATTCCCTCTGCTCGCGGGAATATTCGGTGTCGGGGTGCAGCCCGGGGAGAGGAGCTCCGAGGGGAGACCCAGACAGGTCCATCTGCCACACAGCCACCTCCCGGCCCTGGGAGTTAGGGCTCGCAGGAGCCACTGGCAGCCACTCAGTCCCGTTCTCCGGCACCCACCTCTGAGCACTGTAAGCAGACAGTGCTATGTGAAAGCTGGACACTGTCCTCCCCTTCTTCCCACAGCAATTCGTGAGCCACCCAGATCTGTCCGTTGTTGTCCGTGCCCCAGGAATGGGTACCAGGCTCATCAGAAAGCACCCAGATCCCAGCCAGCCTCAGGTCGACGGGCACAAAGCCGGTGCAGCTCAGTGCATGAATGACAGCGTGAGCCTCAGTGCCAAAGGTCCAGCAAGGTGAGTGTGCTCTGCCCGAGCCGGCTGGCCCCGGGCCAGATTGCAGGTGTGGACTTCAGCATTTCAGATGCTCAGCTCTTCCGGATCGGGACTGAGGGAACGCCACCACCCTACACGGCCTAGGCACACATCTTCATCTGCAGCTTTGGGCATCTGTCACAAGCACTACATTCCTCAGTAATCAAGGGAGTTATAAGCAAAAGAGATGTTTTTGTTTGAAAGAAATGGGAGAACAAATAACTTGAGCACCAAAAAATAATTTATCTCCTGTCTCCATGTAATTAAATTAAGACCACGAGAAAACAGAGTTACGGCTAAGCAATGGCCTTACCGTTAAGGTGTGAACGACCAGAGTGTTTAAGAGAGGAGATCTGCATTGGAAAAATGGACACTGTACTGAACTGTGGGTGCCTCACCCTCTCTGTGTACAATGCCTCTGTTCACTTCTGCCTCTCAGCTCTCTGTCCCCGGGGTAGGATATTGAGCCATCGACTTGACAAGGATCTGACAAACATGGGAAGAAATCATTGCCCAGCACAGAGGAATGGATGAAGGGTCTGTATTTAGTATTCAGCATACTTTTTATTGTTTTCCCAGTTGCTATTCTCTTGTCCTCCTGGGGAAGGTAATATAGCCCAAGGCAAATGAATTAGAGCATCCACTTGTAGTTGGATTTCTCTCAAGGCAAGATTGAGTGTGTGTTACATGATTCTTTTTGTTTGTTCCTACAAACAATTGCATTTCCATATGAATCACCCCCTGTCTTAAGTCCTGGTTGTAATGCTGTTTTTGTGGGTTTGCAGGTGAATAATTGGTGTGTCATCATCAACAAGAAAAAGTTCCTTCACAAGTATGTTGTCTACCCATGGGGCTATCCCTTAGCACTTGTCCCTGGTCAATCTGGTGAGCAGAAATATCTATTTAAATTCTGGTATGCAGGCAGCTGGTGACCTTTGTGGTTTCAGCTGAGAAGGAGTTCACAGACCTGTGAGATTGCCCTGGTGAGTTACAAGTTGCGCCGTCAGGACTGTATTTCCCTCTGGAAAAAAAGGTGTGTAGTGAGGGCTGCCCAGTCACTGCAAGGCACAAACACATTGCTTTTCTAAGAACAGGCACAGAGACTAAACTTGTGCTGCACTATGAAGAAAGACCACCCTTCCTATATGATAAGAGTGTGGCACAATAATGATTGGCATGAGAGAGTAAGGCACAATAATCAGATCTCTGGGAAAATTTGCAAGGTCTGCATCAACTTTGAGAATATTGAAAATTTTGATGGAAATCTTGTAAGTGCAGATGAGGAAAAGACTTGTCCATGGATAATATGCAGACAATAAAAATATGGTTTTCTCAGTTGCATCTATTTTAGTAGCACCTCTCCCCATTTCTTGGAAAATAACAGCAGGACACGTTTTCCTGATTTACCAATATTTGTTTGAAAAGGAACATCTTCTGTTTAATCCTCAAATTAATATCCTCCAAGAAAGAGTAACCTATACACAAGGTTAGTAATCTCCTTTTTTTGGATACTCTCAGAATCTCCTTCCCTTCCCCCGCCCACAAGATGCACAAGCATAGTAATGAGTGTAATTTGTTTGCTGCCTTGCCAACTACTTGCAGTCTCTTCAGCCCTTGTGTAGCTTGTGTGACCCCTCTTTGCAAAAAAGCAACATTTGGAACAACTTTTTCTTCATCCCCAAAGCTCTGCCTACACTGCAGGGATTATGGAGCCAGCCACTTGTACGGAGTGATTATCTGGTACTGCCCAGGTGGCAAAAAGAAAGCTCAAGAGAAGCTGTTGAAGCAATATGAGATGTACACAGCAGAGCTGAAAAAAAGAACTCTAGAATTATTTTTGGATTAAGAAAAGATAAACAAATTTGTGATCTTCAGCTTGGACAAAAGACAGTAGCAGGGAATGGGCAACAGAGGCATAGAAGATCATGACTGGTATGCAGAAGTGAACAGGGAACAGCTGTTCATTATTTCCTACCCTTGAGAACAGTGTATTTGAAGAAAATCAGGCACCACATTTCTGTGTGAAATTATGTCAGAGGGATCATGAAGAGTATAAATTCTCCCAAAAAAGCAGCTGGGTAAACTCATGGAAAACAAGCTACAAGGGCTATGAAACCTGAAGACATGTTTACAACTACAGACTCAGAAGGTCCCTGAAGTGTGGGTTTGCTTCGTTGATAGCTCCCCAGTGGAAGGATCTCTGGCCACTCCACTCCCTCGTCCTCCTGGTCATGATTGACTCCCCACCAACAGTACTAGAGGTGACAGGCTGCTAGCAAGCCACAGGTCTCCTCTGCTCAGAAAAGGTGCTCCCGTGCCCAGCTGTTGCTTGCCTTGGGCACACTCTGCAGGTATTCATGGCTGCAGCTCATTATTCCACGTTTGCCATTCTATCTCACTCCCTGGGACCTCAGGGAGAAGTACCTGCTTGGTTTCAGCTTGTCCCTGTTTGCCAGGCCCCATGACCTTACCTCCTTGGTTCTGATAATCTGAAGTAGATTTACAACTCGTTTTTTCTGCAAGAGTCATTGTACACTGTTGTGAGCATTTCATACTGCACTTGGGACATGCCAGTAGTTTACTGAAAAAGATGGGGGAATAGAAAGTAAATCACTACTTGGAAATTAGTTTGACTAAAATAACCATATTCTACTGATTTTTACAGCTGGACAGACTGCCCAAAAGGTATATAATCATACAGACTGCTCACAGACAATATACAATATGGTGGCAGAACATAATCCAGCCAGGATGCTGAGCTTTCCGTTCAAAACCTGCCAGCAGTTTGTGACTACAATGGTCCAAAGGCACAGTGGGTTAATTACATGATGACACTACATCATTGATGACACTGAAGCAATAGTTGTTGTGAAAAAGCTAACATAATTACACGGAAACAGCAAGAAATTTAAAGTGTAGGCACCTTCTTTGGTTTTTTTGTAACTACCTTGTTTCCCATCACCAGCATTACTGAAACATTTTTTTCCCAGGAGGCCCAGAGACCATTATGCTGTGGGAAAAATGAAACAGGATATCACAGAATCAACAGGCCTTTCTATGAAAAGCCCTTGATCACAAGATGGACACAGAGCATGCAATACATGGAGGAGGAAGAAGGAGAATAGCAGGAGTGGGTAACCTGGTCTTACCATAACAAATTGCCTAAATGTGGACATAGTAAAAGGTTGATTTATTTTTTTTCATCAAAATCTCCTGTCCATCTTCAGGCTAACTGCTGACACAGAGGAAAAAGAAAAGTTCCTGTAACACATGATCAACTGGAATATTAATCCTATGAGATTTGGGAATAATTGCAGTTACAAATTGTACAAGAACTCACACCTGTGGTCATTAAGGTTATAAAGTCCCATTCGTATTGCTACCAAAATGAGGTTATAATTAACTTCTAATAGCCTTCACTTTCCAGGGGGATTAAGATCTATCCTGCCTTCATGATCCCTAAGGCATGAAACCCATTTATAGCAGAGATTATCAAATGGACAGATGCATGTAAAATATTTCAGAACCAGACTTAGTAAGAATTGGAGGCTTGATCAACTGTGTTTCCTCAAAGCTGTTTCTTTTTTCTGCCAGCTCTCACTGTTGTGTTCTGCAAACACACTTAGCTCAACACTATATAACTATCAGGCTCTCTTTTTGGGGGATTACAGATCATGTGAAAATTTTAGCCTGCTAATGGTCATAAAACAGCCTCACACATAACTGAGTCCGCAAAGTCAGTTGCCATAGGTGCTCCTATATGCAATATACAAACCAATATATAATACTGTGCAGCTTTGCTCTTTAGTATTTTGTCTTTCATGGCAAATACATCTTTGGTGCATTTGCAGCTACTGCTACCCTTTTGAATTGACATAACACATACAGCTACCTGAATGTCCAGCTCAGTTTAGCTACAAGCATCAAATCACTTCTCAGACCTATTGATATAACAGCTCTCACTTAACACTCTTGGTACATGGCTAATACAAGATTACTACAAAAACTCAGAGCCTTTCCTGCTGGTCTCACACACACAAATCTATAATTAGGAATTCCCACATCAGGAGTTTGAAATGCAGAATACGCATTTTATTTGTGCAGAGCCCTCAGTATGTATATTATGTAATTATTTCAGTTATGGTTGAATTGAATAAAAATTAAATTCCTGGAGTTACCTGCAATAATACCTTGCTTCCATCTTTACTGGTAACGTAGAGACTGCAATTGCAGAAAATGTATCTTTTAATATCTTCTGCCTTTAATTGTTATCCTACTTTCTACTAGAAGTCCATGTTCCTGTTGAGTCCTCAAAGTACTTTTTAACTATACAGCAACAAAGTTTAAAAAATGCTATGTGGATACTGACAGGGCCTGGACAGAGAAAGTCTCAGGCATATTTGCAGCAGTGTCTGTGAGAGAGCAAACTTTCTCATGTGTTGAGTAAAAGTTTCTCATGTTTCTGAGAGGGTTGTTGTGAGAACTACCAGCAGAAATATGTAAGCATTCTTGCACCTGGTGTTTTGCTCATAAGAGAGTTAGAAAGTAGAGTTATTTACAATTAGCCAATAGTGTTAAGGGGTGTTCATCCTATTAACCAATAACATAATACCTGTGCACAGTGTTATATATAAGACACGTTTGTAATAAAGGGTTGAATGATCTGCACTCAAAATGACTATGCCACTTTTTTGCCGTCCCCAGAATAACAGCAACAATGCTAGATAGCTTAATTAGTAATACAATGCACAGTAATTCCCCCTGGAACAGACAGAAAAGACAAAGGGGAATGGGTTAGTCAGGAAAAGCTGTTTCTGGGCATGAACAGAGAAAATTCATTGAAGCCAATCCGGTAATGACAACAGTACCAGGATTCTCCCATGTACTTTATGTTTCCACGTCAGTGCATTTCACACAGTTTGTACCCCAAGCAGTGGTAAAAAAGAGAATTATACCTGGTAGATGTGATCTGTAGAGCCAGACTGTTAAAAGCAGTTTATAGAGAAACAAAAATTACTACTGCTAAGATTTTAAAGAAGGCTGCAAAGCCCTAGAGGGACAGGTTTTTCAATAAAAAGGTATTTTTACCTTTATTTGGGATGGCTTTTCATTAAGCATGTTGATAAATCATAATTTTACACTTCTATAGCCATGGCTTTTGTTTTGTTAAATTAAAAAAAGACTGGAATTTAAAACCAACTGAGAAGTATGAAATGTATTGAGATAAATACAGAACAGTTTAATTTATCACACGTGTCTGTATGTGAATGAAAAGATAGCACTCTAATTTTTCAGTCACAAATTCTTAGGGATCTAGATAGCATCACTTCAGATGTTGCTGAAACATATAGGGCATCAATACAGTTCTGATTCAGCAGAAAAAGCACCACCCCCTGATTCATCTTCACCGTTTCCTTTTTCATGTAGGTCTCCCATTCAGTTCACAACTGGGTCACAGCCCACGGCAATGTGGCTCGAGATACATGTGAAACGCTGTCACTCATTCTCCAGCAGGAGGTTTGGCTTAGTCAGTCCATGCAAGCAGGACAGTTCAGCATAGATGTCATACAAAAATATGCAGCACAGGAGCAACAGCATTGTTCACACAGGGGTGTGGCTTGGCCAGGTCACGCAATGGAACTGGTTAAGGTAGGTAGGAGAGTAGAACACAGGCACACCCACCATTAGCACCACTGTTATATTGTCAGGTAGCTGCATTTAAAATCATATTCCACTCTCTGGAGATAATAGCAAATGATAGATCTCTTCTGATTCCAGCATTGTCATTGCGGCAGGGAATAAGGAAATTTTAGAGGCAGAAATAAATTGTGGAGTGCAAGTTCTTCCATACTTGTGAGGAATGTACGTATTTCAGGCAGTGGGAGCATTAAGGACAGGAAATCACTACGTGTATTTGACTGACTTCTTTTAGTTTACAAAGGGGAAGATGAGACATTTCATCTTTGTTTTTCATCTTCGTACTCTCACAGCCCATTGCCTGTTCACATATACACCTGGGACAGGGAGCTGTCCATAAAAGTTTAGTGTAGGTGAAAGATCTTCTATTTGTTCTACAACTTATTTCATTTCTACATACTAAAGAGAAGTTTATTAGAAGTCATATAAAATGAAAGATGGAAGAGGAGGAAGGGGAGGTATTTTAAAAATAAAATATCAGGTCATACTGACTCGTGAAATCAGGGGACCTTCATCAGGAAACTGTGGTCCCTCCAGCTCCAAAAACATTCTAGCAGACACATCTGTATCTACAGTATAACGAAATCTTCTTATCCTGTCACCAAGAACAGTCTCATTTCCTCTGTGCCTAAGTCATCATAATAATAGAACAAAGTAAAGTCATAATCAGTACAGAAGATAATACTGGGTCTAATTGGAGTAAAGTTATTAGGAGGGAATGTAGGAAGGACTAAATAGTCAAGGTACTTAATAATCGCTGAGCCACAATGCCTAAATATTACTTAGGGGACTGCCCCTCTAACGTTGGTCCTAGGAAGGAAATGGATTTACACACCTCACCACTTACATATTTGGTCACACACTGTATCTGTGAATCTGGATGGCCACTTCCCAGATTTCTCGTGTGTCATCCTTCAGGATGCTGCAGCTCAGAAGGAGATAAAGACTTCTGTTATTAGCATTAACTTGAAAATTGCATTTCCCTGAACAATTAGCTGCTACTCTTTTTCTCATAACCTCACCATGCTTAGGCATTTTGCTGCCCTTCTGGCCTACCCAGGTTACTTCTTTGAGTTTATTATAGGATAATAAAACACCATTCCCACCTCAAGAAATCTTTGAGAGGAGTTACTGAAAGACTAAAAAGCTGTTGGAGTGGTTGGACTGACTAACACATGGAATTCCATTAAGTCTCCTTGAACTGGCCTAATAGGGCACATTTTCCTATATTTCTTGCTGGGGCAGAATTACATCACTTTGCAGGGGTAAACAGAAATGGCATCCCAAGAGGTGTGTTTAAATTCTCTGTTGCAGCTTTCCATGGAAAGCAAACAGTATAGGGCTGCTGTATTTATTTTTAAAATGCAGCTTCTGCAAGAGTTATTCTTTTCCCATTAGCTTTGTCTATGAAGAACTCAAAAAGCTTTTTTAAATTCACACATACACAGTCACATGCATGACAGTTCTTTGGATGTAAGCAGAGAAAACAGATACAAGAGGGATATGGATAGCAATGAGTGCTTAGAACAGACCTGTCTGAAACATCAATTCTCCCTGGTGCAGAACGAGAACAGAAAGACACCAAAAATCCTGAAAAGACAATTGCCCTACTTGTGCTCTCATTTTTTAGTAGCATCTGTCTGATAGCAACTGAGAAGTAAACGGAGATGCTCTGGATATTAATGTGGGTTAATAGAATTAAAGTAGCACAAAGGAAATATCTTATTGCTTTTTATAATTAATCTGGAGATCCATTGCTGCTGCAGGTCACAGAGTGAAGAAGCCCTGAAGGAAGAGGTTGATACACACGTGGTTGTGGGTGGGTTTACAGGCTCAGGTTGAGGTCAGGCAGAATGGTGAGCTGGCTGGCATGAAATCAGCCTGAGTTACCAGTCAGATTTACCTGAGAAAGACTGACAGTAGTCTCTGACACAACTGACATGGGGGAAGGAAAGGAGGGGATTTGCCTTCCTATGGAGCCCTGGGAATCGGCCGCTGTTAAAAACAGGATGTTAGACCATCACTGTGCCCCTGGAAATTTTTATATTCCTACCTTTTAGAGAAACATTTACCTAATGATTAATATAGTAACACAAGATCCAATTCCCCCCCTCTACAATCAATAGTCAAATTCCCAGTAATTTCTATGCCTGTAGAACAGAGACTACAATATTTAAATAGCATACACTGGATACATTGAAAACACCTGATGGTTGTTCATTTTCTAGCTTGTTTTTAGTAAACCTTTCGGAGGAGTAACAAACACTTTCAAAATCCTAATCCACTGTCCTATGACATGCAGTGTACTTTTGCTAAAGGATTAGAATGAAATGTGCGCCAAAATACTCTGACAGCAGACAGGCTAGCAAGGTCTTAATGAGGCATTTTGGTACATTTCCCACTTCTCATATGAGTGGAGTTACAGAATCTCTATGAATTTTGGGGTTTTCCTCTGTTAATATACACATGTAGTATTTTGATGGATTAACAAGAGAAAAGAATACACTTGGACAAAAAGATCCTATAGAATTTAACACTGGACAAAAAATGTTAAAGTGCCCTCCATGGCTGTAATCCTGTTGAACATTTCTGTGCTTGTTGAAGTAGATTTCTCAACAGAATATTATTTTCCTCTCCTTGGCTTATGCAAAGGACAGTGCCCAACGTGGGCGTAAATTGCAAAGGAAGATGAGCATAACTAGAACATTTTCTGCATCCTACCCAGACAGACAAATCTTCCTGTTTAATAGGATGCCTTTTCTGCATAAATCTGCTGTAACCATAAGCAGGATTTCATCATCATTTGGAATCATTTCAGTTTAAAGGTGATTTTCTGACAGCAATGGAAGCATCTAGCAAAACAATCACTTGAAACATATTTGGCTGAAGTTTTGGCCCTGATGGAAACCTGACATAAACTTCCACATCTCTACGCTGGATGTTTGCAGTGCAGGAAAGGCACACAAGCACACGTACAGATGGTATGGTTAGATTGATCTTTGTCTGGCTTAACTCTAGCCAACACATTTTCATGAATAATCGGTGTTCTTACCAGCTGTGAACTTCTGGTTTTTGATAAATTATCACCATCAATACCAGTGTGTCTAATCATACTGTATTAAAAAAAAAAAAGTATCAATTTTTAATATCCTTGCTCTATTCTGGAGATTGTCACCTTGTTAACAGTGTCACTGAACAGTCAAGACTAGATACTCTGAGCTTTTCCTCATTCATAAATTGATTTCTTCAGACTCAGAACCACTCAATATTCTGTCTTCTTACAGAGTCATGCAATAGTGTCTGAGTACTTACAGCAGCAGCATTTTTCTAGGAAAGCACCATCCTCTTTCTCACATCAGTCACTCCATGCACCTTAACATTTTGAATGGTACTTTGACTGCACTTCTACACTGAAAAGGATTTCTGTGGAGCAGCATGTCACTTTCTGAACAGACTACGTCCTGAAGGGAAACCTGGCTGTTCAGTCTTGTATTTCAATGGAGAATTGATTTCCATGGAGGAGGCACCGAAGGTGCACCGACCCACTCCTGGCGCAGCGGCCGGAGCCGCCCCTCTCTGCTGCCCCCTGCGGGCCGCGCTCCCCCGCGACTTCTCCGCGGCATCTTGGTCTCCACTGCAGATTCCAAATTTAAGACTTTCAAACGTTTTCCGTCGAAAAACAGTAATTTTTCTCAAGAGCCAGAAGTGCCAAGCTCTACTAAGCACAGAATAGTTTCAGAGGAGCAGCAAAGTTAATTGGGTGTTAATGTCCCGTTTTCCCTACATATTACTTCTAATTCGTAAGAACGGTAAAGGTGGTAAGAAAAATTGCACTGACAAGATAGTGTCAGTCAAAGGTAAAAAGTGTTGCTTGTATCTGACTCTATCTGCATTCAGCTCATCCTCAGAGCATCCTCCCAGGGCTCACAGCTGGCAGCTGGGCACACTCACTGTGGTCAGAGGCACAGTTCCTCTGTGCCTGGTTGGTATTTTTATATACTTGAGAAGAAAAGCTAAAATGACAAGACTTTACAAAAGTTTGTGGAATCAAAGCTCAGTTACCTGATATCTAGTGCTCTAGGCTTGGCAGGCATAGGAGGTACAGGACTATTTAATCCCTCAGTGGGGAGACTTACTCAATGCAGGAGTACCCTGTGCACTGGTGCTGACACCCCACAGGGCAGACCTGAGCCGACTGCAGCACCCAGTGACCTTCCCGGTATCCAGTTCCCTCTCTACACCTGCACTGCCCTTCAGCTGCAGCTGCTAACGTCATTTAATGGCATATTGACATGGACGGATGCTGCAGTTTAGACACAGCCTCCTGAGGCTTGGGTAATCCGTCTTGGATCCATAGGCACCTGCATTCCCTGGAAAAGCATTGTGAGGCTTCACAGTAAGAGCCACCAGGCTCAGGAATACAAACATTCACCAAGAGGCGAGGTAAGCAGGTATTGCACAAGTGAAAAAAGGTCCTTATTTTGCTCAAATAAAGCTGAAAGACAGGTGTTTAATGTCATGGCCACAGTGTGTCCCGGCATTTCCTGTGCTACCACCCTGGCAATGTCACCACAGCAGACCACAGACGCTGCCTGCCTCTCACTGTACTTGTACACACATGGCCAGCAAAAAGTGAAGTCAAATAAAATCACAGGCATATAGTGATTTCACGCACAAGAAAGAGAAGACTCAGCAGACACATGGAGAGTACAACCGGGAGGGGGTTTCCAGTTGCTGTTTTTTTCTTTCCTATCCTCTGACCAAAATACCCCAAAACTCTATAAACTTGCCAAAAAAAAGCAGGATGTCCCAAGAGCCACCTGTCAAACAGAACCTGGGAACCTGTACTAGCTGTGAATAAGCTAATGTTCACTCTGTCTCCCAGACATCTGGTGGTCAGGTCTCTTCACTTCCTCTCTGGCCTGATGCATCTAAGCCATGCATTGGGTCTTCCAACAGTCTGCACTTGTCACTGATGAAGAACCGTAACTGGGACAGGCAAGAGACCATCAGCCAGGTACCGTGTTAGAAAGCACAGACTGGTAGCCCTGAGACACTTACCTGCACCTTTAGAGGGTTGCTGTGTTGTAAGCAGCTGGCCCAGCAGGGTCTCTAAATGGAACCTGTTTCATTTAAAAAACCGAATTTTCAAGTTTGTGAGCATTTTGAGTTGATTTTTTATATCCACACAGACCATAGTTTTCCATTGTGACTCAGTAATGCTTAAGAAGTTCACATTTGGGAGGGACATTTTGAGCTAAATTACAAATTTGATCTTATCTCTGAAATAGCTGGACACTATATACAATACATACTGAAACAGCAAGGCACAGTGGGCTGTGTTTAAAGTACACACAGACTAATTCAAGAAGCTTCCTTTCTTTGGTTGGCTGATTTTACTGCTTTTACATAGTTTTATTGAACTCACTTTATTCTTCTTTCCTTTCCACTTTTCATAGAAATTCTACCTCTTAGACAATAAACCATTTTCTTGTTTGAAGAAAACCTGATTTGAAACTCCACATAAAGCAAGGAAACCTAATCTTAAGGCTGTTATTCTGCAGAAAAGACATTCCACAGAGCCTGCTAGTTACTGCAGAGCCAGACCTTCAATCTCAGATGTGTGCTGGGATCCTTAAGAGTGAAGGGAAGGTCAAAATCAAATTAATCAGAACTAGATCCTGAGTCGAATCTTTCCTGCTATGTGTGTATTTCTTCCTTACTTCCCATTATGCCTTTTGGTAAGGTCCATTCTAGCCCACCTGCGTTGCAACCAAGATGAAAGGAGTACTCGAAACTAGTGAAAATAGCTGTGTAACCTGATACATGAAGCACTGATCAGAAAGCCCATTCTTCTGAGAGAGCAGAAGTACACAGAAGGCAAAGCAAAACTCAGGTTACCTGTAATGAGTTCCTCCTCTGCACTCACACAGAAGTGTTCCTACAGCTATTCTACTGACAACTTGGAGAGCTTAAACTTTCATCATTCACCTGTGCTTGGAATTTAAGTAAATTTTTTTATTGCCTGTTCTTCTGCTAATGGCATGAAGCTTCAGCATCTAAATAAAGCAGTAAATTGTTATTAGAAGGGGAGAAAAGATCAAATGTTCCAGCTTACATACAACAGTCTCTGCTGACCTCACGTAAGGTTCACTGGTACTAACCATGAATGGGGTTGTCATGCTGCTATTGAGGTGGGTGAGGCAAACTGACTACTGCATCTGGCCTTGTCTGTTGAACTTCACTTCCCTTCTTCTGCAGTCTTTCCCTTCTCACATGTTAAAAGAAAAACCTGTAATACAAAAAAGCTCTTTCTATTAATTTCTATACCTTTTTCTCAACAGCCCAGTGCTCGTGAGTAAATTTTGAGATGACAATGAAATTTCCATCAGTATAACACAGTAGGGTCAGGGGGTTAAATACGTGACCTAGTCAGAACCTTATGCAAAAAAGAAATTAAATGTGTTAGAAACCCTGGCAATTTCTAAAGAATGTTGCTCTTTCAGCAAAGTCTTTGAACATTTTGCAATGTTACTTGATAAGTGCAGTTGGTAGAAATTAAGCAGCTGAAATGTGTAGCTCTACTCACAGGATAGGAAGCTCCAATAAGCTAAAAGAATCAACATTTAATTACTAAAATATGCTGTGTGATCCAGAAAAGGCTTAAAAGCTGAAGCTATTGCACTGTGTAGCTCACTCAGCAAAGCACACAGCTGGTCTGTAGAAAATGAGGAAAAAACATGGCTTCTGGAATAGTTTAGAAAATCATTTATAAATCAGAACAGATTATTTAATCAGGAAAAGGGAAGAATTGAGAAGAGGATAAATCAGAGGAATACATAGATTAAACAACAAGTTACAGTCTCATCACCAAGAGTTGTGGGGGGAAAACATGTCTGATGATTGAATAGTAAAAAGCACAGTTATTAATTGAAGTATTTGCATAGTACAGGAGTTTCCTTAAATAAAGTGCAGTGCAGGGAAGCAGGTACAGGGGACAGCAAGAAGATGACAACTTTTCCTTTTTATTTCTTCAGGCAGTAACAAGAGATATGATGTCTGAAAGATCTTAATGCTTTTATGAAAAGGGATGCCTTCCAAACTCAAGGGCATTAAAACGCATTATTGTGATGAGTATCTTTAATTTCATTACTTAGTAAGTGAAGAGTCTATGGAGGACAGGAGGATTTTCTTCACTTGTTTAACATTTACATATTTTGCACTGTATAGAAGCTGCCATGTAAAAAATGTTGGTGAGTTAAAACATAAAGAAACTCTTGCAGAAGTTAATTTGTCTTCTAACTACAAAACCAGACTCAGAACACCAAGGCTATTAATCCCAGAAAGGACAAAAAGTTCACTGGTCACCATAGATTACTTACACTGAGAGACAACAATGCACTATAAAAGTCACCAGGTTAGGCTTATAGAAAACATGATTTAGCTTGGGTCTCTGTTTGTTTAAGAGATATTACAGTACCATGGAAGAAAACTGAAAGTCTCTACAACTCAGAATTCAAGCCATGTCTCTGTAATACACTAGAAATTCTGATGTTTATACGAACCTCTAGGGACTGAATGTCTTGTAACCATGTTTCTTTACATATATCTGCCTCTTGCTTCCTTTTGTGGGCCAAGAGCTTCTTCTGAAGTTCATTTAAAAACAGATTACATGAAAAAACCCAGAAAATTTTTCCAAACTAAACTTTAAGATGAGCTTTGATCAAAGCAAACAGGAGATGAACAAATAAGGTGACCGTAAACTATTATAAACTTTGTGTCAATCAAGATGATCTCACCATCACCACAGCTAGCAGGTATTGAGAAAAAGAGCTTACCAACTACTTAGTGAATGAACTGAAATATCCTTTCCAGTGTCTTAAGACTTTTAGTCATATTATTTGAGAACTCTAAAGAGGAAATGCCCTTGGCAAGTCTAAATGAACAAGCTAAAGACAAGTCTTTTTTTTCTGAAAACACAGGTGGGGAGGGAGATTTACTAAGAAGGATCGCTCCAGTAGGAGCCTGCAACAACAGTGTCTTCCTCCTTCTAAGATCAAATGAGGAGCCTTCTAGATGTTACACCTGCCACCTGCTTTACAAATTACAAAGAAAGTAGCTATCCAAAGAGAATAAGATGCAGAAATTTGTTTCCTGCATCAGCATTTCCCAGATAATTATTTTCTTGTTATGTTTTAAACAAACATATCTTCTATATGAAATTCAATTGTCATATCAAGCTATATACACGAAGTAGAACTGAGAGTGCTGTTTATTTTAAATGAATTTTTCTTTTACAGTGTAACTGGAGGTAGATGCAATATTAAGTGATTTTTTTTCCAGTAGTTTGAAATAAGTCATCTATGAACATTATAGGGTAGAGTCCTGGAATCAGCTGCTTGAAGTTAAGTCTACATAAACATGCAAATGAAACAACAAATAAATCACAGCAGTTTCTATGATGATTGTCAATACAGTGTAGTACAGGTCTTCTTGGACAAAACGCTGTTTCTGTGATGTCAAAATACTAATGCCAATAGGGCAAAAAATTCCATGGGTATGCTACTGGAAAAGGTGCAAGATTCAGAGATAAAGTATTACAACTATGCCGTTCCTATTATTTCTCATATAATTCAAATTATCAAAAGCAAGTTGAAGGGAATTACATGGCAAAGAGTCTGTGATCTGCTATGCAGGAATATATTTCGGACCTCGCAGGCAGGAGTTTCATTTCATGTAACTGTATGAAAATGGATACTGCCATTGTCAGGACTTTTGCCTTAACCACATCTGTCAGCCTCACTGTCAGAACTGTTAAATTTGTTCTCTGCAGCAGATTCCTTTGCGGGAATAATGGAAGCTTCCAGCAACTACAGTTCAAAGTATTTTTTACAATTCCATGATTACTTGATCAAATCAATGAACAAGTGCTCGCTAACCTGTAACTGAGGACAAATATTGATAAATAGTCAGGACCTAACTATGGTTTATTAACAGAATTTTGTAGTAATGTCCTTTCCCTAGAATTCTAGATCTGCAAAGGAGCAAAACCGGTCTGGTGTAATACAAATGGCAAAAAAATATTTTTAGCAACAAAAGAGAAAATGTTTTTCAAATGAAATCTTCCATGCTCTTTCTTTTAAATTTCCCACAAAGTTTGTTGAATAGATGGATAACCCAAAATACAATACTTCTGTAAAATGAAATACTAATAAAGATCTGCACATATGACCATACACTGCAGTATATCACAAGTAGATGGTTAAGGAGAACTTAGAAAGAAAAATCAGATTACATGCTTTCTGTTTCCTTGGTGCAATTTCTTGCCAGCAGCATAAAATTTTCATATCAATTAACAGATTTAACGAGTGGGACTCTTTAGAAACTTGCAAGATAAGACTGTCCCAATGTCCTCAAATCAGCAGGCCTATAATATTCTGCCTCAGGCAGAACTGAATTCATTTCAGGAAATGAAAGATACCAAGTAATAACTGACATCACTCTCACCCTTCCCTACTAAGAACAGAAAGCCTCCCAAATGAAGTTTACAAGGAAGTTGAAGGCAAGGCTCTCTCATCATGCAGATGTGATGGTCCTTTTAAAGTCAACAGGCAGGATTAACATTTGACCTCTAATATACAGAACACATATAATAAAACTTACACTAGTTTTAAAATGTACTTCCTGGCCCAGGAACTATGAATTTGCTCTGTAATGCATGAAATGTATTGATTTACATTTGTTTTCCTCTTAGTGAAAACCCAAACATAGCATTCAATATAAACTTAAAGATTTTACATATCAAACTGATTTATATAATATTTGAAACTTTACAAAATAGTACTAGTCAATAAAAAGATCAAATTGAAAATATTTACATTTTATACATAATTTCCCCTTACTTACAATTTTTAAATAATCTTCCATAGTTTCCTTAATTTTAGAGAAAAGCTTTTAATAACTAAAAAATAATTTTGCATTACTATCAGATGGCTTTTTACTTGAAGAGAATTTTAGCAAAATCCCATTCCCAATGTGAAACATTATCCCCACATTTTCAATAGCAGTTATATATATATTGTTTTATAGCTGTTTTATAATGCAATCCTGTTTTCTATAATACAGTGGAGATTTAAATAAGAAAATGGCACAGTATGGATGAAAGCATTATATTCCCAACTCTTAAATCCCTTTATGTCATTTGACTTCTAGAATATCCAGTTTCTTGATAATTTATGTTGTTCTTCCAGTACTTTCAAGGGATTGTATCTATACTTATTTAGATTTTTGTGTCATCATCTTTTGAAAAGTTATTTCCTGAAGGTACTTCACAGAGACTATCACCATCCGTGCTGAAATCATCATCGTCGTCATCATCATCATCAGAATCAGGCAACACTTTACCTGGTGACTTCTTCAGTCTGCTAAAACAAAAATACACATATTTGCTATTAAAACAGCATATCTACACACAGAATACTTATACAAAGCTTAAAACATTGACAGGCAGGATTTACATTTTTGAATGACCTCAAAGTGCTCCAGCAGGAGTAGTTTAGCATAGACTACATCTTACATGAAAGAAACATGCAGAAGAGCGAGCACATTTTCATGCACCTCTAACTAGAGTGGCAGAGAGAGGAAACTGTAAGCTTTGCACACTGGGATGTTCACAGATGTCCAAGGAAAACTAACACAGGATGACTCTCGGCCATTAGGGAAACTTTTACTACTACAAATGGTAAGAGTATCAAGTCCCACCACTTTTTTCCATTTTATGTTCTCTGCCTCAATGTTTTTATTCAGTAGGGACATCTTGGAAAGAAGGGTGGGACACCTAGAGAGTTTCACAGGTCTGTGTCAAACAGTGTGTGCTTATGACAACCTTGTAGAGGAAGCCCTCAGTTTATGGATTACAGAAGCAAGCAGTGAAATGTGTGAGAAGTGGTGGGATACAGAACTGAAAGGTCTGACAAGTCATCCTACCTTAACTCTTTTTTGGCAGTGTTAAGCTGTCCTTGCAATTGTTCATTTATGTCTAGTTGCTCTTCAAGTTCTCTCTGAAGTTTCTTTTTAGCATTTTCCAGTCTGTCTATTTCTTCTTCAGCTTCTTCAACTTGACGTTTCATTGCTTTCAAACGCAAACTCAACTGCAATATTTACATGTCATCTGATTAGAGGACTATTTTAATAAAGGAAATTTATTCTTCCAGCATCTATGAGAGGGAGAATAAAGACAAAACTTTGCCAGTGTAGTGACACGGCAATCCTCTGCTTCAGAAATATTTGAAAGTCAGCATTAGGCTTTAAGAAAAATAATATGATACAGGTTTTTTACAAAGAAACACCAGCAACAAGCAAAGAGAGCTTCAGTAGAGTAAGACAGTATTATGTGATAGCAGAGCTGGTTATCAATTAGGACAGAACAGAGTTATAAATGTGGTTAAGTTAAGCAACTTTAACAGACAGATACTATAAAATACATTTCAAAAACCCAGAGGATTTTTTAAGATCACTCCTGTAATGCATGTCTGCAATTTGAAACACATTGTTCATTCTCCAGACAGAATATTAACTGTTGCCTCACGTATTGAAAGAAAGAATATTTTAATCAACAAAGACGACAGTAATGGTAGGGCATATTCCTATTAGAACATCAGTGTATCCTTAATACTTACAGCCTATATTTAACAGCAAACAGCTTCTTTCTTTAAACAAAACTTTATGGTGGCAAAGCAAACTATATTAATTGTTGGTGTATTTATAGGATCAATTACTGTTATTTGTTTTATTTCTTAAATTAGCATTGCTTCTGTAACTGCTTTTCATAATTTTCAAAAGTAATAACAATTTAGTACTAGACAAAAGCACATGATGCAATGGCAGCTGCAAATATCACTAAATGGGAGTTCATAAATAACAGAGTAATCAGAATTTACCTACATTCATCTCATACCTTTTATACATGATGGTTTATGCTAGTAGGATTAATATCAGATATTTGCATGTTAGTCTTTCCCTTTACCTGGTCCTTCTGGTCAGTCAATGACAGATGTTCATCATCTACTTGCAACATTAACTCCTTCACTTTTCTCTCAAGTCTGCGGTTACTTAGTTGGAAATTGGCTCTATCCCTAGGAAAAAACCAAAACAAACAAACGACAGGTTTGTAAAAAAGGAACTGAAAGACTCCCAATCCTGATAATTAAATTCCTTAACAATCTTCTTAGAATTAAATAAATACTAAGGCTCTCTGCTTGGATTTATTGATTCTATGCAACAAATTGAGAAATTTGTTCAAAAGCACGAATGACTGTGGAGAATTTCTTCTGTCAGCACAGTAACATTTAGCAACAGAAATACACTCCTCCAAGATTAAACAAAAAGTGAATATGAAAGTGGATTTCTCATAGTACAGTTAATATTTCTAAGCCTGTTCCTGATATTAGACAGGTTCCTAATATTAGATAGGTTCCATAGCTCTTTATTTTATAAGGAGCTATGGAACCATGTTAGCACTGTGCCCAGTTTTAAATTTTAAGACAAACTTCTACTGTGCTTGCAGTCAAAAAGAAAACTTGCAATACTTTTATGAAACAGTAACCATTTTAATTTGGTGAAAAAAACCCCACAAGTTAATTGTAATAGAGATTTAATATTAGCAAGAGGCCATAATAACAAACATAAGCATGTTTTGATCTTAACATAACTGGTTTTACCTCTCTTCATTTGCAAGTCGTTCTTCCAGCTCTGTGATCCTTGCTTCCATCTGAGCAACAAGTCCCTCTTTACTGGATCGGTAAGAACCCTCCAGGTGAAGGATTCGGCTCTTCAAGTCCCTGTTCTATAGTTGGAACACACTTGGTTAATACACACGCAGATTGACAAACATCACCTTAACACCCAGTTCATGTCTCCAGGAAAACATGTATCAGTATGTACAGCGATCAGTATAGTATTTAGCAAACATGGAGAGTCATTGAGATTTTACAGTTTATGACAAACGAATTTTCTATTACTGTGCCTTATTGAAAAGAGTTTACTGTTCAGATTCAGTTAAAGTTTTAGGATTAAACGGACCCGTAAACCTCAGATAGTTGCAAGCCACTTCCAGTAGTACTTTTTAATATGCCTTTTTTTTTTTTTTCGAATACTCTGTCAGATCTGTCTTATGTTCCACCCAATTCTTTTGTAAAATTCTGTGTTCTTTCCCTGTAAATCACTGGTGTATGACTAGAACAAGTAGACAAAGAAATTATTTACATCTAATACCACTTTATCAAAGCTATTACTTGGGTGTACCCCTGCCTTTCTTAACTCTCTGATGCTACTCCTACTACAAAAATAGTTGGAAAAAGATTTGTAAAAGGAGACTTTTTGCTAAGATTTACACTTTAATTTTTCTGAGGCCAAGTAATATTGGTTTTCAATGGGAACCTAGTGAAAGAGTTGACAGGAAAAAAACCCAACAAATAAAGAGTTACATGAGGAACAGAAAAACAAAGCTCTTTGTTACAGAAATTCTAAGCATGATCTCAAGTCTCAAACATAGAAAAAAAGAATATGACAGGAAGATCAGAACTAAAGTATAAGAGTGTACATAGTATATACCAGTAGGTGGCATTATTTTTCTCAAACAATTAAGATAAGATCAATGTCACATAATTGAAAGCACATAATTAGGTGTGTTGTATAAACGTGTTCCCTAAATTCCCATTACAATCTGTTTTATGTTCTTGAATTTGTAAATAATACTATGACTTGTTAAGATAGCTTTCGTCTGGATCTCACCTAAGGGCTACGATAAGTAGTCTTGCTTTCAAAGAGCACTGAACTGCAGAAGAATTGTTTACTACTACAGAAGAAAACACTCAGCTAAAATCACAATTACTTGAAATTATATCTTCAACAGTGTTCCTGAAGTACTGTTTAACCTGGGCAGAACAGCTCTTCCAAACGTGGTCAAACCATTGACAACCAGACATAGTTACCTGTCTTTCCAATGAAATTTTGTCACACTCCAAGTCTTGCTTTACAGCTCTTTCCTGAAGTAGCTCTGTCCTCATTTGTTCAATCTATAAGAGAAAGAAGACAAGAATTTTAATAAGAGACTTCATTAACATTTATCTATATGATACTGTGTATGTGTGTGTATATATATATGGGTGACAAATACCTATGCAATAAGCAATATGTTCTTTCTCAGAACTCAAGACATACACATGATTTCAGATGAGCTTTATAGCTACAATCCTGGAAAAAATATTTTTGCTTCAGGAAGTCCATGCTATTCCCAGCACTCATTCTAGGCATTTCGCACCCACATTGGATATTGCTGATGTTCACCATATACATTCTGTAACAAGGAACTGAACTCTAAGCTGCTGTATGAGAGATACATCATGTGGCAGGACACTGAGGTCTGGAACATCACATCCATCTTCAAGCATCTTTTCGACATGTTTCCTTCATACTTAGGTCTGAACCTCTGAAACAGCACCTTACTTTGAAGCTGCTGACTAGTGTAAGTAAAGTTTCAGTTTATTAAACACAAACTGGTACCTGCAGAGAAGTGCCTAGAACTCAGGGAAACACTCCACAGACAATTGCAGTTTTGTACATGTATGGGAGTATTAAAAGCTCTTTTCCAACAAACTCTGCTGTGTGATGGATAGAAACACTGCTCCCCTCCTCCAGTCAATTTGTGTGTTGTACTGGAGGGGCACCAACTTCTAGATGTAGAGAGGGGGTGGGTTTTGCTTATTTTGTTGAAAGACAACTTTTTCTACAGTTTCTGTTAATATTTCTGCTCCATATTCAACAGCCACAAAGAAGATATATCCTCCATGTATAGGGATGCTAAATAGCTACCTGATCAATACAGACTCAAGATGAGAAAGCAGAATTAGTTTGTTTTACCTCACTATTGGACTTGATTGGAAAACAAAATTGAGCTCAAAGAGAAGCTCTAAATGGCCTAAGAGCTGCTACTGAAACGTTGGTGCTAAAGGACAAAGTTTTAGGGCAACTGAAATACTTATCTTGCTTCCAATCTTACTGAGACTCCCTGCAAATCTCTAAAAATGTTTTTACAGGCACAGCAAAATGTTACCACGGCATTTGTGGTCTACACTGCACAGGGCTTATTATATAGATATCATCTGGGGAACACAGTGAATATCTGTATCAATTACTGTACCTGCAAAAAACCAGACTAATAAAGATTTCAGTGGCCACAACATTCTTCCCTGCTTTACAGCAGTTACATACGAACTTGCATAAACACACCATCCCAGTTAAGCAACTCTCAGTTGCTGATTTATCTCAGTAAAGGTCTTTCAAAAGTCATTGAGAATACTTGCATAAAAAAATCCAAAAGCAATTTTAAGAATGTGAAGGTTAAACAAGTACAGCAGATGAAAATTTACCCTAGGCCCTATTTTTAAACCACATTGTAATAATAAAAGATACATTTTTAGTTAATCATATTTAAAGGAAGTAATTTGCACTGTTTCTGGAGCTTGGAAATTGATATATGAATACAAATAATGTCAGCAATGCATGCAGTTGCATATGTTATATCACAGGATGGGGACAGAAGAGTAGAAGGCATTCCTGAAAACTAAGGTCATAACAGCTACTAGAATACCAATGGTACCACGTGGCTGTGTTCTCAACAGCTGGGTAATTTCTTAAAGGCTCTCATTGTCACATGGAAGCCTAATAATAACAGTGTTTTATATGTTATATAGTAAAATATTATACAGTATTCTTTTATAGACAAATTAGATCACGTGTACAATAGCTGTATTTATTAATGAAATATATGAAAAAAGTTATAATGTGAGGGATTACATAGAATTTATACAGCTGAATTTGTGGCAAAATGAATGACTAATTAAAAATGCAGCTGTTAACTGAAGAAAGGGGTTTTGTTTTATGTAGGAACTTGCTTAGTGGACCACTGTGAGGTTCCACTGTGCTCTAACTGCTCAGAGGCTGTAACAAATTTGTGCAGCCTTCCCAAGATTCAAACTAAGGAATTGTTTAGAGGACAATTATTATATTTACAAGATGACTGCTACTGTTGTTGGACACCTCTTGGTAAAAGCAACCTCACAGAAAGGAGGTGAGAGAGAGAAAAAGTGCTATATCTGATAAGGATCAGAAAGCTATGTGCAAATGTATACAAGAGCTTGGTAAAAGGGCAGCTGGTACAATTCTTGGTGGAGGATATATAAACTGTTTAATCTTCTTGTGTTTTTCAATAGTAAACACATAATTAACATGCATGAAGGAGAAAAGCAGATGTCTGAAAAAATGTGCTCGAAGTTCCACTTATTTCACAGCAGTACAATGTACCAGTTTCATGGTCCATACTCTGTATATGCCAGGTGGGACTTCATGTTCCATGTTCTACCTTTCCTGTGTCTAATATATCATAATTGTGTTAAAAGAATAAACTATTTCTGCAGCTTAAGGCAACACTTATCACAGCAGGATTTGAAGAATGCTAACAACAAAGAATTGAGAAAAGCAACTGTATCAGACTTTACAAAGTTTTATCATTTTGTGCCAGCTTTAGGATTAGAAGCAGCTGTTGAGTTCATTACTAGTGAAAGCAATTTGATTTCTAACAATCTAGATGCCACCACTATTGTTCACCATCTCACAGGTTTGCAGCCTATGTTTCTTGTTAATTCCTAAGTAGTGTGTGTATATACATCTATGTGCCTTAGACAATTTCCAAGTATGCGACCAAAAAACTCAGTGACTAATAAAGAAGAAAGCTAAAGCTACACAAATCCCTTCGATGCTTCAAGATTGAAAAACAACCTTCATATCCAGATTTTCATTTCTTTGCTTCCCACAGCCAGTCCCAGCTAAAGTGCAGGTATACAGCTCTCTGCTGGGAACACTTCACCAAAAGGAAGCAAATGATGCAGGGCGGTGCAATTTTATCCTTCTCTATTTATTCTAAAATTGTCATGAAAACTAGTAAGTCCATTTTTCACACTTACTGGAAATGACTCTGAAGTCAATAGACTCTTGCTTACATTTTCACAGAACACAAGAATTGATGAGGGTAT
>WEKY01002843.1:1327-17336 GCA_013390045.1 Picathartes gymnocephalus
AGCCTTCTCTGTTCCAGGCTGAACAATTCCCACTCCCCCTCTTCACAGAGAGAGGTGCTCCAGTCACACAATTATCTTTGTGGCATTCCTCCAGCCTGTTAAGGTCCCTCAGGGTGGCACCCCTTCCCTCCAGCATGTGGACAGCTCCACACAGCTCCGTAACTTGCTGAGGATGCCCTCAAATCCCACTGTCCATGTTGCTGACAGGTGTTAAACGGCACCAATCCCAAAACAGACCCCTGAGGACACTTGTCACTGGTCTCCACTTGGACATCAAACTGCTGACTGCAACTGCTTAAGTGCAACCACCCAGCCAATTCCTTATCCACTGAGTGGTCCATCCATGACTCTTCAGTTTAGAGAGAAGGATCTCATGCATAACAGTGTCAGATGCTCTGCACAATTCCAGGAAGATGACATCAGTTGGTCTTCCCTCATTCCACCAGTGTTGGGACCCTGTTGTAGATGGCCACAGACTGTCAGGCACAACTTGCCCTTAGTGAAGCCAGGCTGGCTCTCATCAATCACCTCCTTAGTTTCCATGTGCCTTAGCATAGTTTCCAGGAGGATCTGCTCCATGACCTCGACAGGCACCAATCTCAGACTGACAGTTCTGTAGTTCCCAGGTCTTCTTTTTTCCCCCTCTTAAAAAAGGGGGCTTTGCTTCCACTTTTCAGTGAAACTTCACCAGATTGCCATGGCTTCTCTAATACGATGGATAGAGTTTTAGCCAGTTCATCGGCCAGTTCCCTCAGGACCTGCGGATGCATCTCATCAGGTCCCATGGAATTGTGCTTGGGATCCTCAGGTTCCTTAGATGGTCTCAAACAAGGTTCCTTAAGCAGGTGGTTCTTCATTCTCCCTGTCCCAACCTTTGCCTTCTGCAACTTGGGCACTGTGCTGGAGCATTTGTCCATGAGAGCAAGGCATTGAAAAGGTGTTCAGTACCTCAGTCTTCTCCAGATCCTGGGTATCCAGGCCTCCTGTTTCCTTTCAGAGAGGACTCCCATTTTCCCTGATTGTCTTTTAGCACCAATGTACCTATAGAAGATTTTCTTGTTGCCTTTGATGTCCCTGGACAGATTTAGTTTAGGTTAGCTTACCTAACCTGATCCCTGGCTGCTCAGACTCTTTTTGTGTATTTCTCACAGGCTACCTGACCTTGCCACCACCCTCTGTAGGTCTCCTTTTTGTGTTTGAATTTTTTCAGGAATATCTTGTTCAGTCCTTATCTTGGACTTGAGTTTTTTGCATAGCATAAAAAATATTACACCTGTAATAAATTGAGCTCAGTCAAGCAAACAGTAGTTGAATTCCATAAGTGTATTTTAACCAGCTAAACTGCAACCTTCTGTAATGAGTCTCACTTAAAAATTACAGGCTAGAGTCACTGTTATCTTGCTTTCCTCCAGCATTCTCAGGATGTCTGCAGTCTCAAATTCTTAAGGCAAAATGCTACACAGAAAAGTCTGGGAAAACTCAGATGTATTCTGTAACATGAAAATATCAAATTCTCAATGGCATCTTTTATGGGGATTTACTTATTTTAGCTATACAAGAGCTGTACTAGCAGGAATCAAAATCAAAATTTGGCAATAGATACAGATACTTATTTTTGTCAATATGCCCCTTATGATGAGGGTCACAGAATAAACAAACACATGGGACTAGTGATAAGATATACAAGTACTCTAGAGATTAATTAGAGAAACAGTTTTGGTTTTGGAATGTAAGGTAACAGTAAGGAAAAAATAATCAGAGACTCTTACAATCATTTAGGTTGGAAAAGATCTTTAAGTTCATTGAATCCAATCTTTAACCCAGCACTGCCAAGTCCACCACTAAACCACATTCCCAAGCACCAACTCTACACATCTTTTAAATCCCTTCATGGATGCTAACTCCACCACTTCCTGGAACAGCCTCTGCCACGGCTGGACAACCTTTCTGGTGAAGAAATTTCCCCTAGGATCTAATCTAAACCTTTCCTGGTATAACTTGAGGCTGTTTCCCCTTGTTCTTTCACTTGTTACTTGACAGAAGAGACCAATCCCCAGAGCTGGCTGCATCCTCCTTCCAGGGACTTTTAGAGATTGAGAAGGTCCCCCCGGAGCCTCCTTTTGTCCAGGCTGAGCCCCCCCAGTTCCCTCAGCTGCTCCTCATCAGACTTGTGCTCCAGACCCTTCCCCAGCTCCGTTGCCTTTCTCTGGACACACTCCAGCCCCTCAATCTATGTCTTGAAGTGAGGAGCCTGGAACTGAACACGGGATTTGAGGCACAGCCTCCTTCCTCAATGTAAGGACAAGTGAGCTATACAACCTTAGTAAAACTTTATTTAAATCCTAAAAGGAAAAGCAATTTATAATCCATAACACAGTGCTGAAAGTGTGTTTTGGACTGCCATGGGCAAAAGCAAATTAAGTGCACTCTCTTCAGTGAAAAAGCAAGCAGCAAAAGAACAACAGAATATGTTAAAACAATTAGGCTAATTTTGGTTACAATTATTATACAGTTAGCTGATTCAGACATGAAATCACTTTAATTTTTATTTAAATTCTGATGATTTAAATGCTGATTCAAATAATACAAAGCTTAACAAGCCAGACATAAAAAGATCTAACAGATTTTTTTTTTATTTGCAAATATGCACTATCCACTCAGCCAGAAGCTAGAAAAACCATTCAGCTAATGCACACTGCATGAGATGTGTAAAAATGCCTACCTAAAGCAACTCTTGCAGCTGAAGCATCATAATTAATCCAGAAGGAAACCCAGGACAGGATAGTGATCAGAATAGAAGGCATGTAGGTCTGCAGAATGAAGTAACCAATGTTTCTCTTAAGTTTAAAGCTGAGAGACAGCCTTGGGTAGGCACCTAAAAGAGAATATTTGGTATGGCCATAATTTATTTGTATAATGCCTGAAAACATTTTTCTTTTCTGTCACTTTGGTTTTATTGTTTCATTCAACATAGAGTACACTCAGATCCAGGATATTCGGCTTGGCTGCAGAATTTCTAGCAAGAATTGGGATTAAAAAATCCTTTATGCTAAGGATAAAAGGATGCTCTAGGTGCATATCTGCTGGTAATCATAACATCCAACAATCAACAGCCAAAATACACATCAGAGCAACAAAGCACAGAAATTCCTCTTTTCCCTGACAAACTGCCATATGCCAGCTCCAGTGTAACCCTTATCCTGAGCTTCTCTCCAAGAAATGCCACACTTGTCTCTTGTCACTGGACACTTGTAGTGCATGACACACTCGTTAATATGGGTACCTAGAAATCATTCTTCAAGTCCCATTTCTGCTTGATTTTGCAGAATTTGGGACGTACAATCCTTCTACAGGCCCTCCAAATATGATTTCTACCCATATCTGGAAAGTGAGTTTTGAAGACAATTTTTTAAGACACCCAATGTGTTTCCCAAGTAGGTAGAAAACATCTCCTTGTAACAGTCCAATCCAGCTCTTACATCTCTTGAACAACTTAACATCATTGAAATATGTTAGTTATTTCTTGGTGGGTTTTGTTGCTGTTGTGTTTTTGGTTTTTTTTATTTCATGAACTCCAATTTGATTTTCTGCTCCTTCTCAGAAAGCATCTTTTCAGCCTTGAGAAAGTCATACACTTGCCAGAATAGGCTAAACCGAAAATCCTGGAGCAAGCATTTGAAAGATTTTACATTGAAGACAAAATAATTAGTCTAATACATCCCCAACTTGGCAAAAGGAACATCTGAAAATACAGAGAAAAAGGTTCCTAAATTTCCTATACTCTAGGTTGGGTTTATGGCACAGAGGTGTGTAAATGGCTTAATCAGTTTTCAAAGGAAAACAGAAAATACAGTCATTTGATGAGCCTTAACATGCCAGATTACCGTGCCCTCTCCACATGTGAATGAATGATGCCTTATACACTATGGAAGCTGTAATAAAATCTTCTGCTTTCCAAATTCACAGCTCTATTTTATTCCTGTTTATAAAAGTTCTGCTCCTCAACTTCATACTGAGAATTAATCCAGTTTTAAAAGTCTTTAAAAGAATTTCCCTTTGAAGTTTCCCTCCACAAACCTGTAGAGAAAACAACATTCTTGGTGATAAGCTTGTAGTCTACAATGGAGAACTGTGGCAGTTCGATCTTTGTCACTCCTGTGACTGCATTATCACCCCCACGCCAGTAAAATTCAATGTCATCTGTTGTATAGCCATCTATAAAAACAGGAATAAACAAGTGAGATACACATCTCTTCTGACATCATGGGGAACAATTCATTAACTCAAAACATATAAAATATGTCTCTAAAATTAAACCATTTATAAATATACAGACACAGGTCATTCCAAATATAACTTCAAAAGGCAATCCTAGGTGTATTTTAATATTTCTTGAGTCTGTATTTTTTTTTAAGATATATTACATGAATGTATCAACAAAACAGACCTTTAAAACCAAATTAAAACTACACACATCCCATCTCTAGATAGCGACTGTACATTGGCTTAAGGTAACTTCTGATCCCAAGGCTGGATAAAACAGCATGAGTTTGATGTAATTTCTGTCCCTGAGATGAAACACCAGCATTGGCAACATTTGGCTTTTAGTCATAAAAAACAGGATAATTCTTTTTCTAAAATGGCTTGGAATGCAGTAAAAGCCTCATTCAGTGAGGCTTGTAAGAGGCCTCGTAGGAAGCAACTATAGCAGATGCAACAACACCCAGCAGTGGCAAAAAAACACCCCCACAAGAAATCAACCAACCAAAAGAAAAAAAATCCCACCACCCAAAAAACCACCCCAGAACACAGCACATGTTCACACAGCCAGAAAACATGTCCATGGAAAAGGAATCCGGGTTCCCAAATGGCAGCTGAGCCAAGTTGCATGCTCTAGAGTTGGTGTACAGAAATAATCATGAGACATCAGAAATAAATCTATTGCAAAACCAGGAAATACAACATTCATTCATGTTTCATTATGCATTAATCTAAATATTTTTGTTATCAGAAGTTGTAAAGGAAATCAACTCAAACACAGAATAATGACTAAGTTTTTTCCAAGCAGAGATAATAAGTATTATATGTAACACCTTGATTTTAAGTTCTCATCCACAGACAGAGGACACAATTGTACACTAATCACCATTTTAGTGTGCTCAAATACCACTGAATTTCAAGGAATAATGCACAGAATCCATAAAACTGTTCCTATGCATCATTAATTTTTGATAATCCAAGTAGAATACAGGTGTACAGCATTAGCAGAAGACAAGCGAATTTGAAGACACGAACCAAATAATCTGTAAAAACACTAAAACAAATATAAAATCTATCTAATACACAAATTTTTTTAAAGTATTTTGGTAGCTACATTCCTACAGTATGTTGATAACAATTCCAGAGTTTTGTATAAGTGACTCTCTTACTTTCCTGGTCACAAGAGGCAGACAGCTTACTTATGTTTCCCTGCCTAGCAACATTTGACACTTGTCATGTCTCTCTCCAGGCTTTCAGAGAGATAAAATAAAATAAAAAAACAAAACAAAACCAAAAACAAACAAACAAAAAAACCCAACAAAAAAATAAAATAAATTATACTGGCTGATCTTGAGATGTAAAAGCAACTTACTGCACTTCATGTTATGAAAAATACAGAAGTGTTTAGGAAGGTTAATATTACTTTTCAGGGAGTCTCTTTGTGATATTGTCAAGTTTTGCTGATGTTTTGACATCTACCCTGCCCTATAATGGCAAGTTCCAGATTCTAATACCATTTACTGAACTTGGTGGGATTAATCAAGGTATTTTTTTTTTAATTTTGAGGTAACTAAACTGTTAAACTTCACAGATAATAAATCAATATTTTATTTTAATTTTGGTTATTTCTGAAAAAAACAAATGCTAAAATAAGTTTCAGCAGGGAAAAAACCCCATTTATCTATGTAAGAGAAAAAATGTTTATAAAAAGCGAAAATGGCTTTTTATTTGGTTGTATTTTTTAGAATATCTGTTAGAAGAACTTCTTTGTTTAACTGCCTATGAACATTTTAGCCTTGAACTGTCTAATCATACCAGAGCTCATACAAGAGAACTCCAGGATTTACATTCCAGCAGACTGCCAAATGCTTCAGCACTCTCCTCTACCAGGAAGACGTGGTTCATCTTCTCCCTGGATTCTCACAGCCTTAAAACTTAGCAAGCATTAACAACTACTTCTTAGGAGAGAGGAATCCTTGGAAACTCTCACCCAAAATTTCACACTGAAGATTTCAAACTCTGCAGCTCTGGGTGGCTTTGGGGAGAACTGAGCAGAATTCCCTGCTGCTTAATGAACTTACACTCGGCAAATGATAAGCTGAGAGTGACCCAGAATGACAAGACTTGTTAGGAGATATCAATAAGGAGAATTTCAGGAAGCCTGTTTAAGCTTTCATTAAAATACTTCTCTCTCTTTCCAAAAAGGATAAATTGTCCCATTCCTTTCAGAGCGTAGAGAAGGAGAGAAAAGAATATTACAGTCATCTGCACATGAATGCTCTTGTGTACTGCTAAAGTACCCAAAGATAATTGGACATAAGTCTCATATCTGTAAAACATCTGCCAAAAGAGAGAATGGGCCTACTCCTGTCTGTAGTGAATGTTTTACAGCAAAGTCCAGTTACCTGTGGTTATAATAAACTCCTTCTGCAGGTATCTGAGACTCAAAACAACTCTACCTATAAGTTTAAATTATTTAAAGATCAACCAATTTAAAGTATTAATAAGCAGTCTAGAAAAAAAACAATCTGTAGCTCTTGACAAGAAAAAACAAGAATTAATAAAGTCAGTTCAATATTTCTCAATTATCAGACCACATGTTGGTAAAGTAGAAAGGAAAGCATACTAAACCCAAAAATATTCCAAGTAATCTTGGCAAGAATATGAATTTAGCACAGAACACTATTTGATTTAGACTGTAAAACAACTGTTGGTTTACTATATATTAAATTGTATGTAGCTCTGCTGCCAGAAAAGAGCATCTGATTGATTGCTTTTTCCTCAAACATTTATATATCATCATCAGCACGATTTACTTCACGTTCAGAAAGTTCAATTTCTCATTTCTGTCATGCATCACACACTGGCAGTCAACCAAATCAATACATTGTCCTGGTAATATGGCACCAATCCTGAGAGGAACAAAGCATTCTCAACTCCCATTAAAATGGACAGGGAGTTTATCATCGTGTATACATTGAGGAATGACAGATGATGAAAGACTGCAGAGGAAAAACAAACAACTAGTAGAACGTAAAATAAAAACCCCTTCACATAGAAACTATAAAAGCACCAATTTTTTTCCAGTCTATTCAGGACAAGTCAAAAATAGGAAATTCTTTTAACACAAACAACCTAAAATGAAAGCTGAAGCATTACTGACTGAAAATGAAAATATTTGGACACAAGACAATTATCAGAAACACCATACACTAGAAGAAAAGATGCAGATTTTTCAGAAAAACTCGGGATTTATCAGGATTCACTGCCTCACAATGCTGCAGTTTGTACATGACAGCTAGGAGATATTTTACATCTACACGTCTAGAGCACTGTGTAGGAATTCAAGTGCTCCACATTACTGACACTATGGCAGCACCTGGAGACTGAGGATAAGGCCATCCCCCAACCTCTCTCTGCTCTGAAGCATCAGCTATTTGTGTGGGCTTGGGCAATACACGCGCACATCCTGCACCCCTCCGAGCTAGAACCACTTCAGCATTGACAAGGAGACACAGGAGACAAAAGGATCTTGTTGGCAACCGTCTAAATCCCACCTCCAGCTGCTAAAGCTTATCCAAACAAGCATTCCTCTAGCTACAACCTGTATAGCTGTGATTCTGAGTGTCGTCAGCCTGGAATTATGATGAAGCACAGTTCAGCTACATCAATATTTTTGCTGAGCAGGTCCAGAGACTTGGTGAAAGCTGGGATCACACCACCCCTTTGATCACCTGAGGCATTTGTCTTTTGCTCACCAATAAAAAACATATGAGAATTCAGTTTACAGCAGATTGTGGACTCAAATACTATTACAAAGCAACCATTTACAAGAAGAACACCATATACCTAATGGAGAATACCAGAGTTGCATTATACAAATGGCATTTCTGGGAAAAAAACATCACAAATGTACGTTACTATATACAAAAATCTATGGACTCATAGATAGGGAATGAGTAACAAGCTACTTAATTTCTCCTGCTGCTATCAGATGGATTTTCTTTGCCCAGCCTCTCACAATATGGTAGCTTCCCAAAATAAAATGGAGATAACTCACGTACAACATCTATACCCAAGTGAATGTTTTGATTACAAATATACAAAATATTCTTAGCTAGGAATCATAGTACATTAGTCTATATAAATGCAGATCATAGACTTTCAGCCTAATTGAAGAACTTGACATCTACAGGCCCTGTCAAGTGAGATGAATGCCATAAAGAAATATTAAGTGATTAATCCTATTTATATAACACACTCTAGAATACCTTTAGAAGCAATATCTATGTATTTCATTTATTTTTAAACAAAGAACCACTACTCCCTCCTTTTTCCAGATTTTCTTCAGCAGTTTTGCATTTACACAGAGTAAACAGCAAAATTACTTATAAAATGCTTTGCATGTTGCTTATGATATTTCAAAATTCTGAAACCTTTCAGATCATCCAAACTTGTTTCAAACTGCATCACTTCAGCCTTCACCATCTATTTATTCATTCAAAAACATAGCCAGAAAGAGTAAGTTAGAAGTGTTTCTTTGAATTTGCAGGGATGTTTAAAGCTGAGGAAAACACAAGATATAAGGAGCTGAAACCAGTGGGGTGATACAAGGGTGAGTAGGAAAAACAGAGTTTGTGTGCCAGAACAATTGGAAAAAAGTGTCACAGCAACTGGAAAAAAGCACATCATACTTGTTTCTTTCTCCTCTTTCTCATCCCTTCTAAATTCTGTCTTTCTGCATAAAACATTAAAATTCTTCTTACATTTCACTTCAAAGGCCTTTTCCCCTAAGGCTCTGAGGATTTGGATACAAAGAGGATGTACAATTTTCTGACTGCAGTGAAATTCAATTCATTTTTAGATTAAATTGGCAATATTCTAAAAAAACAATCAGCTTCAAGTCTTACAAATGGCTCCTTACTGGGGAGAGTAGGGTGGGTCGAAGACAGACAGAAATGTGATGCTGTAATTAATATATACATCTACTAAGAAAATGTCTTGATGAACAAGTGAAATGACAAAATGGATTCCAGGCCTTAGAGTAGAATTTTCATTTTGTTAGCGGAATCAAGTTTAATTTTCATGTAGGTACTTCAGGCTGATTCTTGCTTACAGGAAGCTTAGTAACTTACAGAATAGATATCCTGGTGGAACTCATTAATTTTTATTTTTTTCCCCCTAATGACTTCAATGAAAATAATTCATACTTTAGAGCACCTACTGCAAAAAGCTTTCATAAATATATTTCCACTGCTACAATATTTCTAGGAAAAGAGAGACCAGAAACAGGGAGAACTGTATACATGCAATAATATTCAAAAACCTTTTATCTGCTGGAACACAGCAATTTCTTGCAATCCTTCTGCTTCCCTAAGTTCAGTTACTTCCACCAGTATGAACGATCGAAAAGGCAGCTGGATTCTGCACTGTGGAGATCCTGCAGGCCCAGGAGCTCCTCACCCAGCAGAGACAAGAGGGTGTGGAGCAGGATGTGCCTGCTGGCAGGAAGGTCACGGTGGCTGACTGGCACACAGAGGGTGCCACAGCACCCAAACCAGGCCCTTCTGGGACCCCAGGGCCAGCCAGACGCTCTCTGGGAAGGTTGGAGCACGGATCCTTCCCACATCCTGCACGCAAGAAGGCTCTTCATCTTTTTCCTTCTGACTTCCATCATCCTTTTGTCCTGCAGACCAAGTGCTATGTTTATGCATTAAATATATCCCAGAACACAATAAAGTCCAACACATCTGGCTCAGTTTTACTTATCTAAATAGCTAAAGTCCAGGGATTTCCATCACTGTGGAAATTACGTATCTGATTTCTGTAGGGAAATAACTAGCATTAGATAACTCTGCATGTTTTATACTGTACACTGAAATATCCCATCCCCTATTTCTGCTACAGTTTGTATTCCCTAACCCACTTACTTCATTTAGCAGATGACCTTTTCTGAGGATAAGGTTGACAGCATTATGTCAGCACATTGATTAAGTCTGGATCATCTTGAAGGTTATTTCAGTGTAGCATGGGTGACATTAAGCAAATATGTGAGGAAAACATGGGCGGCAACAGTTGTCAATATAAAGTTAGAGCTAAACATATTTTTCACTTCCACTACTACTAAAATTATGAAGAAAAAGACTCCCTAAATTGAAAAAAAAAACCAGATTAGTGTACATTAGACTTCAGCCGTAAAGTTTATTATTTCCCTATTACACATACCACAGAAAAAAAGGAGCTCTGGAACACAGAAATAACTATGTGAGATATGACAAATCTGTCCTAGACATAAAAGATGGGGGGAAGCTTAGTTTTCATTTGCAATTAAAAGTAGATTATGGTAGAAAACTGTGAAACTCAACATTAAGGAGCCCAGGATAACAAACTATTTTCTTGAAGCTTAATTTTATTGTCAGTGACACAGAAGAACCAAGAAATTTACTTTCCCTTCTCATAATGTAGATCTTCAAAGATGGAGTAGAAAATTGCAATATGTAACCATGAAGATGATACCAATCATTGCTGAGGAAGGCAACATTTAGGCAGAAATAAATTTCTATTTAAGTGTGAACTGATGTAAATAGGATAAAAATGAATACATGAATACTTAAGTGATCTATTTCAATGCCATTAAATCACAAAATGAACAGAACTCAAGTGTAAATAACCATTGAGAAAAGACAAGTGCAATCAGGTATAAGCAGGCAGAGGGCTTTTTTTTTTTCCAGAGAGATCAACAAAGTGAAAATATAAATTATTTCCTATGTTTAAAGACTTAAGATTTTACTACATAATTCATAGCTATTTCCTTCCACATTTAAATCAATGAAAACAAGTAAAAGTTAAATAAAAAATTAAAAAAAAAAAATCTTCACTATCACCCTGACATAAAAAATTGCTTACAGGAAAACAAACGTTGTTTACCCTAGTTCAGAAGATTTAATCTCAATCAGAGACAAAGCACATGTCCCAGAAAGCTGAACTGTCATCTCTGTGGAAGAGCAAACTTGGAATGCCAAGAGACTACTCAAGGTCTGCGTGCACCTTCTGCCATATCCAAACCCTTCAGTTTAAAGAGCATGAGAGTGAAGTGCACATACTTTAATAAACGTGGCTAAAAATGTTCAACTGAACAATTCAGTAAATGGATGATGCCTCTCATATATTAACTGGATCATTTTATAAAGTCCATAAATTTGCATAGGTAATCTCATCAACCCGACAATCAAATATGAAATCTCTTCTGTGTTTTCAAATGAGGGATATGCATAACTAATGATTCAAACAGGAAGTACTGTGTTCTTTTGACATAATATTAAAGAGCCAACTTGGGTGCAGAAGGAACAATTTTTTTTTACTTTGATGCATATATATATATTACATATATATATATATACACACACACAAGAACAATTTTTCAACTGTATTCTGAAAAGATATTTTTGAAAACTGATGAAAATATCCTAACCCTCAACTCTGTAAAACTAAACACTGTTTCTGCTCTTTGAACATAATTATCAGCATCTGTCTTCTACTATTGAAAGGCCATATTTCAGGAACAGAACTTTTATAGTAAAATGTACATCCACGCTGAGTGGGTGTAAATGACAAACTATTTTATTCTCTCTGCCTTGAGTAAGGACAAGGCTCATGTAGGGAAACCAAATACTTATATTTGGACCCTACCATGAATTTCATCACTGCAGCCTATACTCATCTTCATGATTTGAGCTGATTCCTATACTTTTATCTCATCTGACTACATTAACTAATTTATGCATAGGAAAATTGCTGTCCAAAACAATTATATGTGATCTGGAAATTATGAAGGCCACTGAATATTGTTCTCTAACAGATAAATAAATCTCAAAATTTACTTATTTCAGAGAAGACTTCATGAAAAGGCTGTGTATGCTGTTTGCTCTTTTGTCTGATTTAAGAATCAGTCTTTTAGAAACTGGAAATAGAAATGAGGGGTGTATCCAAACAAATGAATCAGCAAAGCATCATCTCCACAAACTCAATTTGTAATACCTTAGATATGTAAGACCAAATATTTTAAGTTTCCTGCAACCCACTATCAGCCTACATTTTGAATGCTGATGTACATAAAAAAAAAAAAAAAAAGGAAAAATGAACAACATCTGGCAACCTTAACCTTATTTAAAAAATTGCATTAATACTCCACTCTGCTTAATTATTCCATAGCTATATTAAAAATACAAGGCCACAAGGAGAAAAATGCAATTTGTAGAAGAAAGCCCTTCTGTTTAGGGCTGTGGAATATTTTCAATTTAGAAAAATATTTATTCATTATGATATGCTAGCTTGCAATGCAGTGTGAGGAAATATTCTGAAATATTATTCCATCTTTGCCTGAAGAACATCACAGTATCTAAAACACTTCTACTTTTATGTAAAGATCTGGTTATGAAGGTTTAGGAACATTGGTCTCAGCCTGTCCAGCAGGAACATGCTAAAACCTGTTATTGTCAGGAGTGAAACATCATTAGAACACAAAAACCCCCACAGGTTTTCACACATGTAGAATAAAGGTTGGGTTTGGACACTTAACTGAACCTGCAGAAATTAATTTTCTTTTAGTAATGAGCAAGCTATAATTAATGCTCCTTCCAAAGTCATCCACATGTATAGATTCGGGAACTTCTTCTTTCCTACCTGGATAAATCTTCTGTCATCTACAAGTTTTTCAAGGATAATTACACGTACCTTTGATGTGGAGAACTATTTATACAGTACCATGTGAGTGAAGTTTATAGGAACTTTAATTATAGACCATGACATTGTTAGAACAATATTTTCAACATTATTTTCTAAAACTTGCAATAGTCCTGTAACATTTCTAATGTCCTTCACACAGCCTGGTTGGTTTCAGAAACCACATTGCTGCAGCCTCAAAATATTTTCGTGGGAGCTGTGTGCCTCGAGGCTCAGAGGACTTCCCTGCAGGAAACTCTGTTGTGACACCTCTATCAGAAAAGACAGCACAGGTTTGTTGGCAGTATCCCAACTGCTTTCCTAGGATGCTGAAAGAGGCTAGAATAAATTCTTTTGACACCCAGCCCTGCAGTTTTTAGAAATGGTATACAGAGAAAAGTTATTTGGTAGGTAACAAGATGCTAATGGTTGTGGATGGGTATGCACAAGGTAGCAGGAACTGGGGACAAGGCCGAAGGTGAATGAAAGCTACTTCAGCTCTCTGCATTCATCTGGCACAGGAGACTAACCCTGAGAGCCTCAAACACACTAAGCAGCTACTTCTGTAAATCCATGGCAGACAACTTCATCCCGCATTTCTTTTCCACTAGAAAAGTTCATTTGCCCTAGTCCAGTTCAAAGTTTTGGGTTTTATGTACCATAAAGCCACGTTAAATCCTGCTCAATAGATAATATACTGCTTTACTCAGTATCTGGTATTCTCCTCTGATCTGCATTGATGCTCCCAGGTACCATACTAGGGTTCATCACCATACTTCAGAAGTTTATAAGTTCACAAAATTGTCTATAACTTTTCTAACATTCACTTTTCTTCTGAGCTGCAACTCCAGGCATTGCTCGAGGCTATGCCTATTTCATGAAGTAGATGTGACTGAGACAAGATAATGCCAACCCTTAAAGGGACTTTTCCATGCAAGCAGATTTTAACACACTTTTGACTTTCATTCTATTTTCCTCTAGCTCTAGTACTGTAACTGTGTCAGTATGCAAATATGCATTACATAAGGTTGCCTCTTGGGCTGGAAAAGCAGGATATCTGCATATAAATGTTCATTAAGAAGAATCCAGTACAATATTTTAACATACATAAAAGGAAATCAGCCTTAAATACAAAAGTTAAAGGACTACAACGTTTTGCTGAGAGCCCCATGTGGACTGCACCTCTCTCGTGCCTTTGAAATAAATACCCTTCTTCAGAAAAAAAGAAGAGAAAAACACATGAATAATACAATAATGTATAATAAACCATGAAGAAATGGAATATGTTATAACTAGTACTTCATAATCACTATAATTTCCTGACACAACTGCACAGAATAATTCTTGAAGGAGTTACGAATCAAATTCACCTCCAAGCTACAACTCCCCCTCTCCCAAAACACCAGTGTACACCCCACCAGTGGGATAAACCTACAATATTCCATACCTGTGTCTGTCTGTTCCTTATGTAAACTGCCTTTTCCCTTACACAGTGGCATCCATCCCTAGCTTATCCTTACAAACCAAAGCTTATGTGCATCACACACACCATTATCTACATTTATATTGCTATTTTCTAACTTTGTCTTTCCTTTGGAAATGTTATCCTGTTTGTGTCTGTGGGCTTTATGAATCAGAAAAGTTGCTACTTGCAGGGAACACATTGCTTCAGTGCAGAAGCAAGAAACTGAAAGTACAGTGAGCTCTGCTACCATAAATATGAAAATTGGATTCCTCCTCTGCTCTGCAGCACCCTTGGTGTCCAGGAAGTTGTCACGGCTCAGGAACACATCCATGAAGCAGGTATCCAACAGCCACCTTGTAAACATGGTTATCAAACTATTGCCCTATCTAAGGTACTTCCAACTTGGCATGATTAAATCACTGCTGTACTCTGTTCATGTTACAAGTATGCCATATTATTTATTAGGAAATATTTTATTACTGTTACTGTATACAGCAAATATTTGTCCAAAGCTTAAAATGAGAGGCCTCTTGTGTGGCAAAGAATAAATGTGAAACAAAACATCTATGGAAGGCACTGAGTTGAAGATCGTGATGTCTCTCATTAGAGTTTTATCACGTCATTGTGTCACAAGGTAGAATCGGGAACACTGAAAAACTGACCTGTCCCAAGTGGCTTTTAACTGTCATTCTGACTTGGACCATCTCACAGAGCTGTTAGACAACTGGAAGGTATGCAAGCCCAAAGTCTTCCTGGGCACAAGGTTTGCAATAACATCCAGTTTGTGTGTAGAGTGGTGAAGCTAAGAAATACTTCCATTATCTTCCCTGTACCAAGCACAGTTACAGAAAGACAGACTGAGTCTGATTCTTGCTTTGTAAAGTATCAAAAACACTAAAACAAAAAAGTGTTGCCAAGTCAATGGGGAAAACATAGGACACATTTTCTTCAAGGAAACCCCAAACCATCCAGGTCTGCAAACTCATAATAACGTAGTGCTGTTTGAAAATTGTCGGTACAGATACCTGCCAAGGACAAACCTGAAAGGCGTGAACTGGAGCAGCTCTCCCTGGAGGCCCTTTAGATTCTTCATTTGGATGGAATTGCCTGGCCATTAATAACGGTAAATACTAATGAGTACCATAAACATAAATGCATGTGACCATAAGCAATGGGTCATCCCCACCTACTGAGAAAGCAAAGGACCCATATTCCTGTGGCCACCACGGTGAGCACCAGAAACGCAGCAACAGGAGGATGGAGAGGAGCAGCTCTCTGAGAGAACGCACCACATTCAGTTGTGGTGGTTTAAACAACCTCTGCACCTCCTCAGGCACACCCCAAACTCTCCATGCAGTTTACTGTCCACATGGCCGAGATCACCAAAAAAACACCTTCCAATATCAGATTACAAAATACACTAACATCTATAGAACACTTAAAGGACCTAATAATATTAAATGCTAAGTTTACTTCCAAGATTTGTTTATTTGTTTTGATTTTGGATGAAATTGAACACATAAGGCAGCCTGCCAGCTTAATTGCAATTAAAAAAAAAAAAAA
>WEKY01002843.1:17364-63562 GCA_013390045.1 Picathartes gymnocephalus
AAAAAAAAAAAAAATCTGTGCTGCCCTTTTGTCCTCTTCACTAACCCAAATGTATTTGTGACCTGTCCATTATGGCTATTTGATGCACCATTAAATATAGAAAATAGCTCTATATTGTTAACATTTTCTATAGGATCACTGCACTTGGAAGAAGATAGGGAACTAACATAATACCAACAGTTAAAGAAGCTACTGGCAAACTAGCAAACAATCCATTTAAAATAGCAGAATATATTAAAATTTTTTTTTTCTGAAAACATATTTAAAAATATGCCATATTTCTTACTGAATATCCAGATTTTAAAACGTGTAACCACTCTAAGTAGCATAATTACACAGCCTAATACACAGAGCTATGAATATAAACAAACAACTAGCTACAGTCATTTACTACATAACTTTAATGTCAAGTATGTCAAGAAAGGTCCCATATAATTAGCAACGAATATTAGAAAAAAGGAAAAAACCAGGAAGTCATTATCAAATGTACAATTGTTGTATGTGATAATGGCAACATTCCCATGGATTTATATCAGAGCTGCATGTACAGCAATGATACCTTCTTTGAAAAAGAATCTTCCCCGAGTTTGTTGAGAACAATCTTTTAAGAGAGCAGAAATACCAGAAGCTGCACTTACATCATCTGTGCTCTGCAGAGTTACTGTATGTCAATATTTCCGAATCATTCGTAACTCAGAAACCACAGTGAGAATTTTGGTCTGATGAAAGGAAACGATACAGGGACAGTTGCTGAGATGGGGTTGATTACCAACAGTTTCCTGAGTGTTTAGACCTGTTGAGGATCACCAATAAATGTTTTTCACACAGAAAGGTGATCAGAAAATGTTGGGCTGCTCCTGGGTGCTTATTTTCAGCTATTTTTACCATCACTAAAACACTAAGGCTGCATTAGAAACTCGTACATATGAAAAACAGTGTGATCAAGGGAAAAATAATCCTAATTTGGAAAGGTTAGATATGTTTCAGAACTGAAATTATAGGAATGCAAAAATCAAATAAAATTTGGAAAATAAAAGACAAACTATTGCAACAAAGAAAGGCCCTTCTTAGAAAGGAAAATTAATTAGAAGCACATTAGGGAAATCCAAGGGAAATAATTTTGCTTTCAACCTGTCTGCCTTTACTTCAGCTTTGGTAGACTAGAAGTGTTTATGGCTCTATTTTTACCTAAATTCACTTAAACTATATATTTATGGTATGTGCAAATTAATCTGTTGTCTTTTGAAGAGCTAACTTGTCTAAAGCATAGAGAAAAACAGTTTTTAGTACCAGACTTCTGTCTCATGAGAACAATCTTCCAGCTTAGTTTCTTTCGCAGTCTTTGTCTGCAGCACTTTCTTTTTAAATTAGTTCCCAGCATGGACAAAGGTGGATTTTTTTTTTTTTTTTTTAAGAAAGAGACACTTTACAATTCTACCAGTACATTCCCTACAGACAATTCTGTAACACAGTTTTTAACCTAATAAAACCACTTGAGAAGACTCAGGGAAACCAAGAATGAGTTTTGTCTGATGAAGGTTTAATGGATTTCAGCTACTAAAATTAATAAATTTTAAATCGCTTCCCAAATTATCATTAGGGGTTAAGGAGTATGCCAGCTACCAATTAAATGCAGCCATTCAATAGCACAAAGTAGCCTCACACAACGATTTGTGGCATACAGTGAGGAATATAAAATCCAATTAAAATTACAGGGAGAATTTAGCAGGGCAGAATTTAATTAGCAAAGATAAAATTTTGCCAGGAGACTGTGGGTAACACCTGTTCTGAAGTGTAAAGTGACAAGGAATACGTAGTAACAAACATTTGGGTCATAATTTCTGTTGCATTTGCTAGACAGTTCCTCCAGTCGCATTTAGATCCTTGTTTCCCTTAGACTGGGGAAGCGCTGCTTTCTCAGCTACCAGTGCTGCTGAAGTCTCTGACTCATTCCGAAATCCTAATCCAGCCCAGGCAGTCCTGTGGGAGCACTGAAATGCTGATTTTCGTATTTCTGCACACAGTTTAAATACCACTCATTTGCCTCTCTCACCTCCTCCCCGGGAAGCTGCAGAGGTTCCTGTAAGCAGCAGTGGCCACGGGGACACCGAGGTTGTCGCACACCTCAAGGCTGGGGGCCAGCAGGGACGTGAGCCGGCCTGAGGTCTCGCTCCTGTGTCACAGAGCGAGGTGACACTGGCAGGGAGGACGAGCAGTGAGTGAAACCGGCTTCCTCACTGGGATCCAGTGGGAACGTCCTGTCTGGGAGGATGGCCAAGAGCACCTTCCCAGCCACATATGCAGAACCAACAAAACTCAGTTCTACCATATTCTACAAGTTGAATTAATTCAAGATTTTCTTAAATTCCACTATTTACCTTTTGCATGCCCAAAGCAGCAATGAGGACAATTACTTACCTAAAGGTATTTGAGCACCTCCTGAAATACAGATGACCAATTTTTCTAAGTGTTCCCAACAGCAGATATCTTGAAAATTAACTAAAGGCATGAACTGGATTATCACCATTTTCTGTTATAGTCTTCTGGGTTTTGTTGCTTTATTTTTGGTGTTGTTGTTGTTTTTGGTTTTTTTTTTTTTTTTACTTGCTTAGGAGAAAGTTGGTAATTACTTTGATACACAGGCAAAACATCCCTGGAAACACACCCTTCATTCACAATTCTAGAAGGGATATATTGTCTAATAAGAGCATTTTCTACATCTGGCAAGTTGCTACTTCCACTAACATTGTGAATTAAAATCCAAATTCAATTCTACTATCTCTAATGACGGCAGTTAATGTTTCTCTCTAGATTCACTAGCAACTTCATTATCATTAACATCAAGTCACTGGACTATCTCACTGATGAAAGATGAAGCCACTGATTAAGCCGTTCATTATATCCATCAGCATTATACTTATGAGTTAAAATCCTATCCTATTAGTGATGAACAGAAAGGAATACATATCAGAAACCCAGCATTAATGAACCCTAATGTTAATAAATCCACATGTAGCAGCAGTGCAGGACAAATAAAGCATTGAGATTAAAGCTTTGACAATTACATAAATAATGAGAGAGAAAATAATTTTTAAAACCTCAAAATAAAGAGTGTTGCAAAAAAATTCATCTTTGCCTCAAGGCTGCTCTTTGAATAACAGACATATGGAGCACCATTACTGTAATTCACACATAAGAATTTTAATTCCATTTAGAAAATATAAATTTTCATCATAAAATGAAGGTGTATATACTGTATTTCTTTCAATTAATTTTACTAAAAGGAAAATAAAGCCTCGTGATTTGGGAAATTGTAAATTAATCTATATATTACTGGTTCTCCAAGTTAAGTGCTACAACTTAGGGTAGACGAAATGAAAGCAATTACTAGTAATCCTGAACAGATAAAAGAATGCTTTAGAAGTCCAGCTCACCAAGCCATCCAAAGCAATAGAAATTACTATATATTCTGAAGTGGTCTTAGTAAATATATTTAGCTGTAACAAATCAGATTTATTTTGAAAACGTGTTTGTTTTTGTAAAGTTGCTTTTACACTGGCAAGAAAGCCTCCAGGGCACGATATGTGCCGTGTGATTGCTATTTGTTTGTGCACTGTGGATTTCCTTCCAACACACTTCTCACCTAGAGCATTTGGTTACCCTAACTCAGCTCTCAGACAGCAAGTGACATTAATTATCTGCTGAAAAGTGGCTGCGAGCTGTTGATTAAAGAAATGCCTCAATTCCTGTGTATGCATCTAGCATAATTATAACCTACATCTATAAAATCAGGTATTTTAATTCTTCCCACAGCAGCACCGCTTTTAAATCTCTGCAGTATGTAGGTATCAACAATTTTAAGAGACTAAAACATTACTTAAGATACCTTAAAGGGGGTTTCAGTTCTAAAAACATAATTGCTCTAACGCTGTCTGACAAAAGCCACACTGAATAAAGAGTTGTAGAACAGGTTTGAATCTCCATTTTCCATTACTGCCCTGTCTCCCATCAGAGAAGATTTCATTCCTGTTATGCTGATCATCACTGCTATTTTTTTCACTGTGCTCTCATTCTGTAGCCAGGGCTGTGACAGTAAAAGAAGACTAAGATTACTGTTGGTAACAGACCTGGGGAACTTTAGGATGTGCAATGCACCGCTGCTCTGGGAGGTACTACAACTAGGAAGAAACCCCCTCCTGGTGCTCAGGCTGGGACTCACAGAGTCCTTTACTCAGTTCACTACGTAATGGCTGAAGGATCTCTACAGACTGATACAGGCAGAACCAGAGAAACCCTTTCATTTTATTTTACGTGAAAAGTAATTTCAAGGGGAAAGGAACCCACTCTAACTTTCCTTTCACTTATATTCAATGGCTATGAAATGAAAATTCCTGGAAAATTCTTTCTCACCTAGTTCATCTTATTAAAATAAGTGATGTCTTTCTTACATGCTTTCTGTCTTTATTGAAGTAGGTTGGTGTTGATACTACCTGGCAGTGAACTTTTTATGCTTTTAACTACACCTAGCAACAATAGCAAAATAATTAAACCATCTGTCAGCAGTTCACTTTGGCTGCTCAGTAGTTTAAACAGCAAATAAATGTTTCTGTGGGAACACAAAGGAACTTTTGAGTCACTTACATGCAGAGATCACTCTTGATTTAGATACAAGGTTCTACTTTATAATTGAGCTTTTGAAGAGAGACATTCCACCTCTTCCACTGATTTTCTGTACATTAACTCGAATAACTAAATCCAAGATTTCTGCATTTGTACATATATCATTCACCTAGCACTTTAAATAGGGAACTGATGCTTTAGAAGAAATAAAAATGCTACCTCATGTTAGTTTATATACATATATCTGTATTTATATACATTGCATATCTCTAACACAGACCAATTTACAGGATTTCAACTTTATATAGACAGTTTTTTTCCCACTGAGTATTTAAAAATTCCTCTTATTTCCTTAAGGATATAATGAACCATAGGAATATATTGAAGAATTTGCAATCACTGAGAAATCAGAAGCCTCTCACTTTCAGACCTCTTCCCCCTGTCCTAATGATTTACTTGAAAAAAAAAAATCACAAATTAAGTTCACAGAAAAGAATAATAATAATTCCAGTTGTTTCTTTTCTGTCTAGGAATAACCACTGCTAAGCTGGATTAGCTGTTAGTGAAGATTGGAGAAGTCCCACCTTATTGGCATTTAGACAGCTTTGATCAATATGCAAGGCTGAGAAGCCACTTTAACATGTTATTTTTTCACATAATATTGTTTCTTCTTCATCCTAATAATGAATTGTCTTAATAAGAAAAGGCTTATAACTGAAATGGGGCAAGGCAGCTGTAAGAAAATTGAAAAATGTGCAAGGAATATGCCTGAATACTTGACTTTGCCTTTATTCATCACATACTTATCAAAACCATCAGATTTAATCAATAAAAGCCAGGTTGATTCATGATGTAACTGTGCTGATCAGCACTCTATTATTTTAGGCTTTACCTTGGAGACTTCACATATGTGGTTTTCACAGAATGAAGGCAGCTATATCAAATTTAGCCTCTTTCCAAAAGCAGATTTAAGTGTCAGTGATCTCAAGAAAATATGCTCCACACATTCCACATCAATTTTAGATTTTACTCTGTAAAAAAGTAGGCAATAGCATAATCTCATCATTCAAATTTGTAACCCCATGTCAAACAGAAAGCCTCACACAACATCGTATCTCCTCTTGGTCTTTAGCCCTTAATTGTTCTGACATCTCACCTGTGCTGTCAGGACTTACACTACAGGAGAAGGAAAAAAACCCAAACAAACAAACAAACAATTCCCAACAAACCACTTTCAAACCCATCCTACAAACCAGATGAAAACTCTGGCTGCTTGCAAAGATGAGAAAATAACTGCAGCATCCAAACCAGCATGACCTTGTTGAGCAAGTTTTGCTAAAAACTCTGACCTGGGGGTTTCTCACTGAAATATTCCAGATCTTCATGTCTCCTTGAGCTCTGTTACTATTAATAACATGGGCAAGCAGGGCTTATTCTGATCTGTTTTGGGGGTTTTTGTGGCTTTTTTAGTTCTTCAAAGGAATGTCTGTTTCCTGTGACAAACATTTATTTTCATACTTGATAGTCTACAGTTTTATAAGAAAAGACAAAAAATTCTCCATCCTTGTTGAAGATTGATTGAGACACAAAAGCAGGAATTTTTTGCCTCATTGCACTCACATTCTTATGTGCAAATGCCTTCGATATTCAAAGTGTTTAGTTTTAGTCAGTCAACTTCCTATACAGTAAAAAATAAAAGGCATTAATTGAACGTTTCAGATAAAATAAGGCTGACTTGAGTGCTTCTGAAAATGACACTCTCTTAACTAGCTAAATTCCGAGTACTTCTCTGTTTTGTAAGGAAAAAAGAAAAAAAAAAAAAAAAAGTCCAAAGTCAAAGAAATAGAGAAAGGGGACCAAATCAGGAATTCATGCATATGTTACATAAATGCAATCAGGTGGAGTGCATTTAATCCCCTGGATTTCAATATACCTGCTCTATTTTTCAAATCTTGTTGATATTGAAAAATCTCTTGATTACCTGAAATAATTTGCTTTCCTTAAATATACATACATAAATACTGGATTCCTTTTTAAAATGTTATATGTGAATACTGATAGGAGAAAAAATATTTTTTAAGTAAATGTAGTAAAAATATAATATAATCTGTTAATTGTGTTCAAGCAGGCCAGACAGCATATAGCTTGTAATCTTTGGGGAGAGACAAATCAGATTAGTGTGCTCTCAGACTGCCTAATGCTATCAATTTCTGCTTGGAATCTGTAAGAAAGGCAAAAATGACTAATAGGAAAATTAATGTGTAACAGTCTATAGTATTATCTTATTATGCAGTTGGCACTAATGGGGCCAATCAGTGCACGGTGTGCTTTCTCCTGGGGGGTCATTAGGTGCCTGAATCATAAAACATGTGGAAGAGGAAAAGCTTTACAAAACCAGCTTTAAATAAAGAGGCAATTACATGTGAAGGGCATAATGTTGATAGCAATTATTCCTGCTAACCTGGAAATACAATTGACTTAAGCAGTTCTTCCACAGTAGTACTGTGTCCTATGAGAAGCTATATTATATTTCACTTCTCTTACTATGGGCAGCTTCTTCCTAATGTTCTATGCTCCTAACAACCCAGTCATTCTAGATTACAACAGCTTCAACTCATGCAGTGGGTTTGTTTGCCAGAGAAACATTAATACAGCAGAAAAAGAAACTATAGCACAGATAAATGTCACCACAGGTCACAGAAGTGACCAAATTAGTAGTAAATGTAGAATCAGAAATCTGTTTCCCAGTCTGGTGCTTTTCCACACCAGCTGCTCACCCTTACTGGGACACAACTCTCAGAAATGAGCTTTCTTTAAGAGATACAAACTTTTGTCTATCTAATAACAATCAGTGACCAGACCTATAAAAAGAAATGCACCTTGTTCTACACCTTAGAGCAACACTCCTTAAATGGGAATTTTCATCAGGTGGAGTCTCCAGGGCCTAGTGCCAGTGTGCATCACTTGGAAGTGGGTTACACACCTGAGATATTTAACATTTCCTGCTCCTTTTCCTTGTAACAATTGTACTCGCATATCCATGGACATTTAATCACCAGTTTTCTCTACAAAACACAAATATAGCCAAAGAAATACCACTCATATGAGAATGGCACGATGTCACCAGGTTGGCTTTTAATCCATGAACCACACAGGAGCGAGCTGCAAAGGCTCTGCTCAACATGTAGGAAACAGTGTTGACTGATGGGCTGTGCTTAGATACCCTGGAAATTGAGAAAAAAAAAAAAAAAATAAAAATCAAGGGAAAAGTGCACATAATGTCAGAGACACTAAGCCTTGCTTCTGATGTTATGGTATTAGCTCCTCTAGCCCAGATGACTGATCATTCCAAAGATTACTTTGGAATTAAGAAATTTTCTCTGAGAGAATCTAGAGATATAAATACTTATAACACTTAAGAGGTTTTTTGTTTTCCTGCAAAAAGAAGATGACTGAAGACACACACTCCTTCAAATTCTGATTATACCTAAGCTGAAGCCATTCTCATTTTGAATGAACTACCATGATTAAAGCCTCTTAGGATTCAAATATATTTATATAAAGACAGGTACTTATGGGCAAGCACTATGACCCGTGATCAATTGTCCAGATTATAGAGTTGCTGCTTGGATATAAAATGTACATTCCATAGACACAGAATACGAGGACTTGAGGAAATTTCCAGTTTCACCAGCAGAATAAACAAGACAATATATATTAAATGTTGATAGTGCAAAAGGACAAAATTAACATATTGAGAATTCTGAGGATTTTAACAGTGCAGAGAGAGATCTAGCATCCCTAAATTCAAAGTCCTAATCTTGAGACAGACTAGACACCTGGACTCCATATGCAGAAACTGGAAAGAATTAACCTCCAGAAGGGTACATCCCCTGGTAAGGCAGATTTGACAACCCGATTTCAGGGGGATGCACAACTTTCCATTGGCAATACAGGTAGACTCAGCGATTTATTTAGCTAGATCATTATAGTTAGGTGATGTAAACACTAACTCATCAGGTAAATGCTACTCCATGGCTGTTTTCTTTATTTCTCTCAGCATTTAGAGGAGCTCAGCAGAATCACAAAACACCAGGACATTCTCCTGAACCTAAGGATGGGATTGCTTTTAATATTGGTCTCATACTACAGGGAAAAAGAATGAAAAAAACTATTATGCATACACAGCAAAGTCACAGTCATGAAACAATATGTTCAATTTGCCTGTGAACTGTGCCATTTTTATATCTGCTATAAACTGTGGACATTAATAGTATCAAGAATTGTAGAGCATCACAGATACATGGAGTGTGCTGCTGGCACATACCCGAACAACATTACAAGGACTAATATCCTTCAACATCTTTCTTCTCTGAACTATACGAAGAATAAAGCGTGGGGGCTTTTAAGCCCAACAGTAGATCCCTCTGGTTGAAATCTGTTCCTTTAATTCACTGTGCTGTGAATGACACAGCAGACAGGAAGGCAATCACACGGCATTTTACCCACACAACTCTACCACACATAACAAGCCAGCAGAAACTTATTGTTCTCCCAGATACAGAAAATATTTCAACAGCTAAAAGTAATTGTGTACATGGGTATCTTTTGTGACAACCCTGTGCTTTCCTGTTACACAGCCTACAAAACTGGGAATTGATTTCTCTTGCACAACCATGAGTCTTTAAAAAAAAAAAGAGAGAGAGAAAAGGAAGAATATGTGAAAGAGGTATAATATGCAGTTGCATACATCTCTCAGGCTTATCCAGAAAATCACTCAGAACAAATGTGATCTGAATACATACGTAGTAATAACTTTTACCCTTATTTAAAAGGACTGTTCTTCCACAGCAATGTATTAGACAGGATTTCCTCAGTCCTCTTTTAATATACCTAAAATAATAAATGAAAAACTTATTTTTTAAAAAGTGGCCTTTTAAAAAGTGGCATATTTAGACAGCACTATGAGTAGCCAGAATCCAGGGTGCCTAATAATTTGTGAGGAGCTGAGCCCTTCCGAGCCCTCCCTGTAACAGCATTAGGAGTGATGGCAGCTTCCCCTCCTGGGCACTGCCCTTTCCCCGGTGCTGGAGAGCTCGGGGCAGTGACGGGGCTGCCGTGGCTCCCCAGAGGGCACGGAGCTGGCAGGGACGTGCCATCCCTGCGCAGTGCTTTGCACTGCTCCCCCCAGAGCCCTGCCAGGAGCTGCCTCCTCACCTCAGGGGCAAGGAGCAGCAGCTGCAAAGGACCCACCACAGCGCTCAGCACAAGTTTACCTCTCGAAAAAAATGGTAGAGAGACTTCTGCTCTCTGTCACAGTATCTGATTAATGAGTGTAAGTATCGCCACTGACATAAAGCATATGAGAAAACATTGTAACTGTATCACAGGTGGGATTTTAGCAAAATCAGATTGTTTGTTAGTGCTACATTACAGCCCATCACATTAAAAATCACGTCCATAAAAAATATTATAATTAAAAACCCTCCCATAACATAAAAAAATCCATTTACACTTGGGACCAATGTGAATTCTGGAACCTCACTGCAACTCAAAATTTCTTTCCACATTGCTATAAAACCAAGCAACACAATAACAAAACTCATAGTTTATAAATTGCAGCACATTGAAATAATTCAGGATTTTTCTTCAGCATTATAGACAGAGCTTTTTCAATTTCAGTTCCGCTGAAGAAGATCTTCACTTGATTATTCCCATATGAAATTATTTCTGTCAGGGCTTTCTCTGAACGAAGTTTTGTCTTTCACTTGTATTTCTGTCAGGTCTTTTTCCTGGGTACACATGCTAATGCCCAGAGCAGAAGAGAAGTCAGCAGCAACACAGATTTCCATAGAGCAGGCTGCCAGTCTTCAGCATGCTTCAAACTAGATGCATCATTTCTCCTTTCATTAACGTATAGAGAAAAAAAAGTTTTGGTTTCAACAGTAAGATCTTTCTGATTTTTTCTGAATAAAACTTGTCCTTTGCATTGTTCTACAAAGATGGCAATTTTCATTATCCTAATAAATTAACAAGAAAAGACATCTCTGTTGCAATCACGTTACATAAACATCTCACCAATAGAGATATATCATTAGATTGTATTTTAAGCTCCCATATGTCACCAGAATTCATGCTGAAACCACCTTACAATGCAATCTTTATGACAGATTTCTGTGGATTAACCAGCTTCCAGTTTTCTCTGACATTTTGTTAAAACTTTAATACTCTAAGCACTGCTGTTTGACATGCTTTCTGCCACTACTTTTGCCAAGCACAAGCATATGCTACAACACAGCAAAGGCTGCTCTTTGACTTATGTCTTTTACAAGAAAAATAGTTTGCACTGACTCTGCATATTGTTTTAAAAGTATTTAGTTGAATAATACTTTATTTTATACACGTGGGACTTTGTTTCCACATGTTTTGTTACTTTTATCAGAATCTGTTTAGCTAGAGCAAGTTAATAGTATGAAATACTCTGAGTCTTTAAATGTGCCATCACTACCTTTCCCTAACATAGGGGAAACCTGCTAAGGTTTATCACAGGAAAGAACTTCTTTATCTAAGGAGTAGGACAGAATACAACACACATAAAATGATGATGACTGAAGACAGAAAGTGGACAGACTCTTTCCCCTTTATGGCACAGAGCAGAGATCACACATTTCACAAACACACTGTCAGGGGAGTTCCCGGGTATATCCACACTTGAATAAAATGTATTGTTCTCTCTTCTGGCTCAAGGCTAAAATTTCTTTCTTGAAAAATCTTAGGTTAATAAAGATGACTTCCAGATTTGAAACTACAGATAACAAGAAGTTGCAGGGCACAAAGTATCTAAAACTAGATTTCTGCTTCACTCCTACATGTTCATCTGAAAATTCATGGAAATACCTGCTGCAATACATGATCTTCAAATGATGCAGCATGTCATTCCCTCCCTTGCTGAGTCAGCTCTGTAAAGAAAAGTGGAACCATTTCATCACCATTTCTCCTTCATGCTGGTCTCCTTTGAGAGTGTTAGGACTGGTTAGAACTAATACCTGGTAACCAAAAGAATGACTCCTAATAAGCAGCAATATCTGAGGAAACTTAAAAAAAGGGTGAACATCCCCCCCCAGTTTCCAGAACAAAACATTGGAAGCAAAGCAAAGTTAACAGAAATGCATTAGTTCTTAAACAGCAACCTAGATTAGTGCCAATATCATGAACACCTAAAAGCCAGGAACACTGACAAACTGAAATTGCTCAAAACCCAGCAATGCCACTGTAAGCTCCTGAGATAATTTTAAAGAATATTGCACATTCTTATGGGCTTTTTCTTTCAGTGTTAGAAGCAACACAAAGAAAACAGACAGTACTGCCACTAGGTAGTAATTTCCCTCCCAGAAAAAACCCAAAAAGCCCAACCACCAAAACCTCTAGTATTCATTCTCTTTTAAACTATTTTCACAGCACAGAAATTACACACACAAGGTAATAGAGGGGTTAACTACTTCCCATAGCTATTCCAGAGGAAAACCTGAGACAAAATTTACAAAGTCACAACCTTTTACAAAGCTCAGCCTGTTCCGAGCCTGCAAATATTGAAAGATAAACATATCTATGCATACTTAAATACTACTCAATATGTACAGCAGTATACTTGTTATTTGCTGATGTTTGTATGCACCTGAAGAGGGAGTGTACACCATCACAAAGAGAAAGTGTAGACAACCTTCTACCAGGAAATAAATCAAAACAACCTTTATGATCTTGATTATATTCAGAGACACCCATTCTAGCTCTGCTTCAGACTGATAGGAGGAAAATGCAAATATAGTCCTTGAGTAAGACATGTTGAATTCTTCGTCTGTTTATCAAGGCTTGCTTTTGGGTTTTAATCAACCTTTATACAATGAATTTCATGCTGGTGTATCCATCATTCACACAAAATCTATTTATCAGCAAGGTTAGGGGCAACTGTACCTCCACAGTTCCTGTCAAATGGTTTTTCTGCTTGTCTTGAGAGTCCCCCTGGTGTGGACCACAAGGGGTGAAAGTCCATCCCTGTATCTCTGTGGTTATCTTTGTACTTCCCATTCCCACCACCTCCACTTTTAACTTTCACTGCTGCAATTTCCAATCTTCACTTCTTGTCCTAACCAACACGATAGAGAGCAGATTATCTTCTTCCACTGCAGTACATTTTGTATATTACAAGACTCACACATCTCTTCCTTAAATTCCCCTTTATCAGAACAACTCTTTCTTCTAAGTCATGTTTTCTAGGACTTGGGTTAACTTTCTTGCTACGCCTTGGATATTCTCTAACTGATACAAATCTTCCTTGAGGTGCAGCCCTTAGAAGGACATCGCCTGACCACCATGTATTGCCACTACAGGACTGAACAGAAAAATTCAGTTATTTTACAGATAACACTTCCACTTATAGACCCTGATGCCAGCCTTGCTATTGCTGCCAAGGAATTGGTGTCACATCACAACCTATGAGATCTCCCCAAGCTTAGGCTTTTTATTTTGGTTTGATTCCCACACCCCTGCCCGGGGCTGCCATTTACACCTAGCTATTTCCCTCTTCTGAGATGCCAGTATTAGACGTAAAATTGGAAATTTGATTTTTTTCAGGCCACCTCTCTAGTGAGAACAATGAAAACCTAACTCTATCCTTTCAAGCTGCACAAATGTTTTGAAAGTTCCATATCTTCAGATCATTAAATGAAAACAGTGAAGAGGGACTTGATAAAAAATTGTTTCCTTCCTGTTAACTCAATAATCATGTTATTTTCCAAATGTGGTTTGCTCTAATCTGTTTCCCCACCTTGTTTATAAGAATGTCATTCAATACAACATCGGAAACCTTATTAATGTCAAAATATAGGACATCTACTGCCTCGAGCAAACAACTCTGCTGTTCAGAAATCATCCAGGCATCACCACATGGGATCCACTCATGAACAGGAGTGTTAGGTTCAAAACGGAAAATCAGTCACAAAAATAGGAGATACTTGCATTGGCAGGGGAGAGATATAGACAGCTGACCATTTTTGCAGACGAGAGGTTTAAAAATACTAATTGGGCAAATAATTCTGTAGCTCATTTAAAATCATTAACATTTCCAACTCTTACTGTGACTGCCCAGAGGTGATTTTCTCTGGAGACTGTGCCTCTAACAGTGCCATTGTACTGGCAGCCATCTCGAGGGCTCCTCAGCTGGCACAGAGGGTGCAAGGTCTCACTGTGCTGCCAGCTTTGCAAACACTGTGGTGCATGGTTTATTAGAGAAGGTTTAGAAAGGAGAGCAATTCCTATTGATGATTCACACACAAGAACTCCGAAAACAATTTTCAGGTTCAGCATGGAACTGTCAGTAGTGAGATGGAGTTATGGGGACACTCCCCATAATGTGGCAGGGCAGACACACAAACTGCATCGACTCTCGACATTTGTGCCACAGCCCAGTTAAAGGCAGTAAGGAAAAATCTAGAAATAACATTTCTGAGTGAGGTATGTTACTACTTCACTTAACAGAGCATAGAGGGAAAGACATACATGCATTGACTCCTACAAAGGCAAGTAGTGACAGAAAACATAGAAAAAGACAATGACAATCAAAAATCCAAATGGCCCAGAACTGCTTTCAAAGCATAATAACATAAAGGTTACTTGCCAGCTTTCTCTGGACTGACATCCATTACGGAAAACACTCAAGAAAAAAATTCTTGTTTGGTGATATGTACGGACATACTTCACAGGACATTTAATGTGTCTGGAGTTATGACACAATCACAGGGAATTCAAGTAACTAGCATGCCTGGAAATAACATGGGAACATGAAAGGCGTCAACTTGGTTTATAGTAAATGGATAACAACTGCAAAGCTGGTGCTGGGTTCCCATCTTGACATTGTGGGGTTTATTACCAAATTGTTGGCTATGAGTGCCCAAGAATGTGGACTTTCACAGAATTACGAGATTGGAAGAGACCTCCAAGATCATTAAGTCCAACCCAACCCTAACACCTCAACTAAACCATGGCACCAAGTGCCACATCCAGTCTGGTCTGAAACAAATCCAGAGATGGTGAATCCACTGCCTCTCCAGGCAGACCATTTCAATACTTTTTCACCCTTTCTGTAATAAACTTTTTCCTAACATCCAACCTATATTTCCCTTGGCACAGCTTAAGGCTGTGTCCTCTCATTCTGTCAGTTGCTGCCTGGAGAAAGAGACCAACCCCCACCTGAGCACAGCCACCTTTCAGGGAGTTGTGGAGAGCGATAAGGTCACATCTGAGTCTCATTTTCTCCAGGCTAAACATCCCCAGCTCCCTCAGTCATTCCTCACAGGGCCTGTGCTCCAAGCCCCTCACCAGCCCTGTTGCCTTCTCTGGACGTGCTCAAGCGTCTCAAGGTCCTTCCTGAACTGAGGGGCCCAGAACTGGACACAGCACTCGAGGTGCGACCTCACCAGTGCCGAGCACAGGGGGAGAATGACCTCCCTGGTCCTGCTGGCTGCACTGTTCCTGATACAGGCCAGGGGCCATTGGCCTTCTTGGCCACCTGGGCACGCTGCTGGCTCGCGTTCAGTCGGCTGTCAGCCAGTACCCCCAGGTCCCTTCCTGCCTGGGTGCTCTCCAGCCACACCGTCCCCAGCCTAGAGCATTGCAGGGGGTTTTTGTGGCCCAAATGCAGCACTCGGCACTTGGATGTAGGGAACTTCATCCTATTGGACTCCACCCATCCATCCAACCATTCCAGGTCTCTTTGCAGAGCCTTCCTACCTTCCAACAGATCAACACACGCTCCCATCTTGGTGTCATCCGCAAATTTACTACTGAAGGACTCAATATCCTCGTCCATGTTGTCAATAAACATATTGAACAGAGCTTTGAAGAGTTTTGAAAAAATTCTGATAATTTAGGGATAGATGGAATTTTACATATATGTGCAAGACTTTTTTCATTGCTCAAGAAGCCTGTGATAACCTCACCCTTCTTTTATATATGAGAAAAAAAGTGGTCAAGTCAGTGTTCCCCCTCTTTTGTGCACTGAACATTAATAAGGAAGAATAGATACTCTCAGAAACTTTTATATTTCACTCTAACAACCTGAAAACTCAAATCATCAAGTACACAGCAAGTGAACCGGCTGGTTTCCTTTTTAGGAAGATTAGAGCCCTTCATGTTCAGAAAGGAGAATATTAAGACAGACACCAAGTCCAATAGACCACCTTTTCTCTCTTAAAATACCCTAGAAGTTAAAGAACTTTTTCATTCTTTACTATCATCATTTTTTAGAGATGTCATACAGAGCACACAGACAGGTAAAAAATAGATATGGAATGAATAACCCTGTCCCCTAGATGAAATATTCAACCATTAGCAAGATTTATGGAAGCACAAGCACGCGCATTCCATAAACCAGCATGTCCACTCTTACAAAACAAACTTCTGAGATATCTATCTGATTACTTCCCATGGCCTTTTTGCACTAGTTTGAACAACTTAAAATGCAAAAATATGTAATTTTGGTGCAGACACACAGTAAATAACAGCCAATCATTTCCTCATCAAAAACTGTTATAAAAAAAGAGAGCTTGTATTTAAATGCATTTAACAAAATTGTTGCATTTACTTTTAAAACCAGACCAATTTTAAATATTAGGATTTATTTTTGCATTTCTTCCCTTAATTGTAATGCTGTATGGTCAAACATTGCTATATTGATAGATTGAGAACTGTCAGTCAAGAAGGATTTCATGCTGTGTACACTGAAGCACTGATGCCAAATTTAGGAAACAGTCACAGGATGCAGGATCCCCTTGAGAAAACACAAAGCACCAAAACCCTGCCTTGTCCAGATGGCAATTGGAGCAGACTGACCTCACATCTTTGGCATGTATGAGAAGCCATCAAGAAAAAACAGCACAAATTTCTGTCTGAACAGTAAAAATCTCATTTAGCCGCTCTGTCACATGGATGACAGCAGAATGCTTCCACAGGTAAAACTCCACGCACCGATGATATGTTCCCAAGAATCTGGAACACAAACCCATTTATTAAAGACTCTGGGTATCACCACTCACCAGCAGTAACAGGTATTATGAGAGACCAGCAACACTCAGCTCAAAAGAGGTACAACACACTTCAGACCACGTGTTCCAGCTGCAACAGCGATGACTTGAGATGGGAACATCTCTTACGCAAAACTTTTTAAAGGGTGACAGCTTTTGGTTAACATTTATTTGACCAGATTCTAGTGAGAGATAAGGACTCTGAATCCCTTTTAGCCATATTGACCTGAAAACTGCATTGACATCAGCCATTCCCATCACAAACACAACCAGAACTTTAAAGTTCCACACACACTACAGGAAATAACACTGACTTATTGACAGATCTGCAGACAGCCGCAATGCAGTGGACAAAATCTAAGACAACCAAGGGGCTGAAAATAGTCCAGGTTAAAGTACACAGAGCTCTACATCGGCTCATCTGCCCTTCTTTGATTTTGTAAGAACAGATGTACACTATCTGCTAATTATCTTCCTCTATGAAGCAGACTCCGATATTTTGCTCAGATATTTTTATAGCATACTTTGATATTTTTATCATGATTGAAAAAACAATTTAGATAAGGAAAGATCTGACTAAAAAGCTTGCCTAGTCATCATTCTCAATTATTTAGGGCTTACAGTCATCCTTCCTATGGAAGCAGTTTGCAATCTATTCTGAACAACTCCCTAGGGATGACAGTGCTTGAGCTGAGCTTACTTCTTCGAAGGTCAGACACTCATGGAATAGCCACTATGCATAAGTAAATTAGGAAATTTGGATATGTATTTGTAATAACAGAATTATGAGCCCTTAATACAAGGTATTGCCTCCTTTTTTATAGACTGAGTTCATTTTTGGCTGGTCAAGAGGCCTCATGTGCTGACTTATGAACATGTGGAACCAACACTGCTGCATTTTCAGTCCCAGCTGGAGTCTGCCTAGTGAGCTTTGTCCTACCTTCTGGCTAAAATACTTTCCAAATCATCCCAATCCCTGAAGGTAAAGATGACTTTAAAAACCCTGAAAAATGCAAACAAATTAAAAAAAAAACCCCAAAACCACACAGAACAAACAGCTGCTCTAGGTTGCCTTGTGTTTAAGGAAAAACATGCTGCGTTCCAAACCACAGTATTTTCTCTGCAAGAGAAAGAAATATCACAAAATTACATTGTTTCTGTATAACCTGATATCCTACTCTAGAGCAGCCACATTAACATTAACACTTTTCTAGCCCCAAAAGAAACAAACTCACAGCAGTAGTGAGAGGAGCTTGACTTGGAGGGAGGTGCTGGCTAATGCTCAAGCAGGAAAGATGTGTACCAGCCCTTTCAAAAAAAGCTCGCCTTCCAACAGCAGATTTCATACCCAGAAAAAAAGTGCAGTTTTAATCAGCCTAGAGAGCTACCTGTAAAAGCAAGTCATTCTAAGATATAAAGTATGAAAACATGTTACAATGTCTGTTCATATGTGGCCATTACAACTATGAAAACCATCCTTAAATGATAATTACATCACTGCATTTAATGTCTGGTAAAATTATGGCCATACCATTTGTAACAGGCATATTGACCTAATTTATCAAATATCTTTTTAAAAATTCCTTAAAATCAAAAGCAACTTGGCATCCAACCATAGAACAAAGTGTCCCTGAGTACAGCTTCAAGGCCAAATAAGCTAGCACATATGTAAATATGTGCAAATAGGAACTCACTGTTCCATTACAAAGTCCTATCTTCAAAAAAAAGTGACTAAAAGTCTGTTCATGGATCACTCAGCAGCATAAATTGACAGGAATGTGCACACTACAAATATTACTTATATTTGCATCACTTTCAAGAATCTCCATTAAAAAAATAAAGATTTTTTTTTTAAAGTATATTTTTAATATATAATTTTTGTATGTAAAAATAGGAAAAATTAGCTGGCAGGCATTCAGACCTCACAGTCATCTTCTCTCAGCAGATATCAAATATTTCCCGTGTTTTGCTATGTTCATAATTCCATTACACTCATAATTAAACACACAGATACAAAAGTTAAAAACACCATTTTATTTTTTAAAGAAAGTCAACATATTTAGCAAACACCTTGTACTTTTATAATGCAAGCAAATTTTCCACACCTATACAATCAATTCTACAGTGTTAGCAGCAGTACATGAAGGGTCATTGAAAGGGGAAAGAGGAGGGAACTTCATCCCTCCAGGGAGAGGGAGAGGGAGAGGGAGAGGGAGAGGGCTATGCTGTACATTGCACACTATAGGGTAAAATGCTAATTTTGGACATAATGAGATGCCAGTTTTTCTGCCATCATAGCAAAATGTAAAACCCAGTTCTTTAATACCATCTTCCCAAAAATGAATAAAAATAGAGATAAGTAAAAGATAGTTCTTCTTGGACAGCAAGACAACAACTTTGATAGGAAGTTAGGTTGGTTTTGCAGAAAGTTGTTTTTGAAACCCAAAAGGAAAGCAATACTCTAACTAGTAAATATGCACAGTACCACCACTACCTACCTATGCTACAGCAATATAAACAACTTACAGTGTAAAGGCATTACACTTGTAGCACTTTGATGCACATCTGCTCCCCTGCACATTCCTGTTAGCTGTATGTGGAGAATGAGAAGCTCCTTGGCATGGATATCATCCCTAAGGCAATAATTCTGACAGAATAGGAGCCATTAATGTTACTCTTTTTATTAATCATTTTTGGTCTGCAAAGAAAAGAAGATAGAGAGGGACCAAAATGAAGAAAATGTACTGTTGTGCTCTCTGCCCCTTTACAGAATGTTCCCCAGACTGTGTGTCAGGAACAGGTTACCAGCATCCAGACACAAAAAGCCCCTCAAGGGATAAAATCATAATTGACAAGCAAAAATGTAACTTACCAGCATTACAGTATCACTCAGGTTGTCTGTGTAACACTTTCCTGCAGATCCTTCTTCCAGAAGTCAGCTGTTGAAGGGATGATCCACCAACAACTGAACTGTTGGTTCCTTGGAGTCCCCTGATTTTCACTGATGGGTTCCCAGTCAGATTCATGTGCCTGCTGTGCTTTTACGAAACTTGTTCCCATAGCAGCCCACAAATAGGTGTGTTTGCCTTGAACAAAGCTGTGTCTGACAGTGGACAAATATTCACTTCTAATGTATGCTGACTGTCAATTAACTGTTTAAGAAAGCAGCTAAATGTGGTGATTTTACCAGGAAATTGACACGTAAACTGATGATTTTATGCAAAATCCACCAAATACTCAACTGTCAGACATCAATAAAGTATCTGGATTCATCAGAGTACTTGAGTCCATCCATGCAATTGCAGACTCCTACTGTTAACAAAGTGTTATTCCCAATGTTGCACAGTACCAGCTCACATCATGTCAGAGTGGAAAGCTTCTTATACATAGAGCCAAATACTGACTCCCATATTGTTTTTTCTGTTATGTTACCCTGTTTTTATATGAGATTATTGGCTGGGGTCATGTAGCATCTCAAATTCTGGCTGCACTGATACATCAATCGCCAGATGAGACAGGCTTGTATGAGAGGAAAGGCACATAGTGGATTGCTCTGCAGCTGAGGAGTAGAAGTATGACACATCCCAAGTTCCAAATCTCTTAATTTCCAATACAGTCCTGCAAAACTGACTAAGTTATATCTGTGCTCCATATCCAATAAAGACAACTTGTATGTTGTACAGTCGTAGAATATAGAGAATTGCCTTTTAAATGCATATAACAATGAAGATGTTACTGAGCCAAACATCATAACGAAAATTCTGAGATCATTATCCAGGGAAAAAGAACTCTTATTTTGAAAGATTTTAAACCATAGCAAGCAGTGACAGAGACACCTCAGTCTATATAATGAGAATAGTACCTGTGGAACTGAACAAAGAGATATGGAACAGATTATACCACGCCAGATCATACATGGAAGAAAAACTGTATCATTAACTCTGTTAAATTACAAGGCTACTTGTACAACATACTGATTTATTCAGGGCATTCTCATAGTATTGTCATTCTGTTACATGACTGATAACTTTTTCACAATGCAGGACATGCAGCATTTAGGTTCTGTTTCAGATCAGTAATGGTAAATACTTATTCCTGATTCTGTAAGGCACATGTAGGATCCCAGGATAAGTCTGATAGAAAACTTCAATTAAACTTCTTCACTGTTATGGTCAGACATTGGAACAGGTTTTCTGGGGAGGTTTTTCAATCTCCATCCTTGAAGGTTTTCTAGATCAGATTGGACAAAGCCCTGAGTAACTTGGTCTGACCACAGAGCTGACCATTTTTTAATAGGTTAGACTAATGACCTCCTGAGGTCCCTTCCATCCTGAATTATACCTTGAAATATAAGTACATATTAATCTACTTAGTGACTTCTCTTTCCTCACATAAAAAGCAACATTGAAAAAAAACCACCTCAATTATCACATAAGAAAAAGGGCAAAAATAAACCCCCTCTTTTATAAATACAACATAAATGATACAAACTATAATCTTTATTTCTATCAACCTCTTAGATGTCCTTTCCTTTATAAATGTTCATTCACAAAACATGTTTCAGCCTACTTAGAGTAATAACAGTATTATTCATGTTTCATGTTTGCTCAGAACAAATGCATATCATGAGAAAGCTTATCCAAGAGCTAGAATATTTCATACATAAAAGATATCTTGAATTTTCATCCCAATAATTTTGGTCAATGTGTCAAAAACACATTGACTACTCTGAGTGGCATAGGTATCAAGTATTTCTAAAACTAGAATGGTTTCCCTGTGTAGACCCCTACACCACTGCAACATCTTAGCAAATTTGCAGTAGCACTTTCCCACATTAACTATAGTGGTGTCAGACGGATGGAAGATAGAACAATCAGCCAGAGGATAACTCCTCTAGCTCTGCCAAAAGTTGGATAATACAAGGCTAAATTCTTCTAAAATGAATGGCTACTGTCATAAGCAATACTAACTTTGACCTCAACATACAATCTTAGGACATAGGAAAATGGAACTGCGTCCAGTAAGAGAAAGTATCTTGTATTTGCTAAATACAGGTGGAATTTGATCAGCCTGAATAGCAGTACCAAATAATGTGAGCAAATGAAAACAAAATTAACTTGTTTCACAAAGCTCTCATCATTAGCAAGGTGTGATCAAGGGATGAAAAGATTGTAATTTTTAGCTTTGTCAATCCTGCCTCTTATTCAATTTCTTCTCTGTTATTCCACCAAAGTAAAAGAATGTTTCCTAGGCTTGTCTACTTGAAAGGTCAACCTTTCCTCAATCCAAATCTAATGTCATAATCAAAACTGAAGATGATCTTATTATTCACTCTGGCTTCTACTTGCTGAAACAAAACCAATGAAATAGTTTTCCTGTTCAGTGACCAATGATGCAGTATTTTGCATTTGAGCATCAGTAAGAAAAAGTAAAGAAAACTTGGAGTTTGGAAAAAACCAAAACTAAATCACAAATTAATAAAATTACAACCCTGCTGGAGGATACAGATATTTATTTTCCTTAACAAGAGCCACTAAGGAGGGTTAAGCTCATATTTGAGAGATGAATCTCCAATTCCTATTCTAGAAACTCAGGACAAACGAACAAATATCAGTGACCCAAATACAGAGCACACTCACCAGTCTGGTCATTTGGCTTGCTTCTCAAGCAGCAAATTGAATTCTTTTCAGAGAAGGAACCTAATGAGCGTTGCCACATCCCAGCCAAGTCCAACTGCTGTCCGTGGGGAAAGAAGGGACACTTTGCCAGGGTAGGGTAAGAGTTGATCCCATTTTGTTTGTTGTTGTTTTGTAAACAGGCAAAAACGGCTAGTCAAATTTCATCTGAGTTCACGGTTTTGCAGTGACTGAAATATTTATTTTCTCATCCTTCCTCCACTTAAGTAATTCAGCATGAGCTGAACAGCACTAGCAAGAGCATGGGCATGAACTGTTTGAGTTGCTGTTATCAGTGACCAAGGGCAAATACAGATCAGACTGACAACAGACTCAAACAAGTGCCCTACTGCCCCTAGATGTTTTGAAAACTAAGCTAAAAAAAAAGAAAAAAAAAATCAATTAATTCTTTAATGTAATTGATGAACAAAAGACAATTGTAGTTATATATAGGGAGAAAAACCCCTGAATGTTAGGAAATAAAATGACTGTAGAAACATATTTGACTTCTTTTCACAGGTATGTGATCACTGTGTGATAGCCACAGTTTGCATTGTCTTGTAAAGCAAAATACCTGAGGTCCAGGGATAAATATTACTATTTCATAAAAGCTGTAGTATGCCGAAGGAACTATTTCATTTTGAAAAAGATAGTAGAGTGCTTAAGTAGCCTGATACCACGAAGAATAAGCCATTATTAGTTTTCCATACCACTTCTATCCCTTACAATGGTCTAAAAAATTTTTAAAATAACTTAACCACATGTGCCCTCTAAGGAAAATAATAACAAAGTCTAATCTCATATCATACACTACACCCTGCTAAGGCATTAACAGTATCACATGACTTTTCCAATAGCACTTATAAATACTTATTTTTCTTGAAGAAATCACCAGCTACAAGGCATTTGAAAAGAATATCAAACCTACACACCAAAAAAATTGCCTAAAGTGTAACATTTTATAACTGAGACCTAAAAAATAAAACAAAAACAAAGGTGAATATTCACCTTGTAAAATTCATACCTTCTCAAAACAGGACTGTGAAGTGCTAACCCATCAGCTTTCCATACTTATAATTTACTGGATATAATTTTATCAGAGCTTTTGTTAGAAATATATTATTTTCTTTCGAAAAATGCCTTTCTGCACATAAGATGCCTTCCTGGACATGTAATTTTTTCCCCAAACCTTAGCAAATACATTTGATACTTTCTGAAAATGGACTTTTTGAAAAGGGCCCTTTTTGTTTCCAGTAATCCCTTGATAAAATGCAAGGTTATTTGTAATAAGGAAAAATTTACTCTTGTTCAAACGGGCTATAAAAGACAAAATGCATTTAAAGTTTTAAAACCATTTGCATTTTGTTTCTGTCTTTATGATTATATATGTCCTCCATATTCAACTGTAGAACGATAAAAAAGAAATAAAAAAGGCACTTAAAATTAGGAATTTCTCTGTGGAAATCTATGTTGCTGGTATGGTCTGGGGCTGATAGGCACAGATCAGATATTTGTATACTGCATTCCCTTTGAGATTTAACTCCAGGTAGCTTGAAAGCATTAAGAGTCTGTTGCAGAGCTCCTGCGCAATTCTTTCTTCATTTGCAAACACTACATCACCTTGTTTGTGCTATGAGAGCTCCCAGACGCAGAGACTGCTGCAGAGATGCACTGAGATATAATGAAAAATGGAAAATACTTCCCTTTCTTGCCTACCTGTATGGTAATGTAACTTGGGTGTTATTTGAGCTCCAGTCTGAAAGCCCAGCCGAAGTCCCCAGGTGGTGTGGGGGCGTGTGTTATCAAAACCTTGCAAACACTGGTTCACTTGCACACAGACCACCCTGATCATATGCACGGATGGTGAACCTCAATTTCCTTCCCCACTTCAGACTACCCAGAAGAATCATCTACTGCTGGGGATTACTTTAGCGCTTCCTGAATCATCCTATCTCCACACTGAAGAGTCAAGGATTTCCTGCTCATTTTCAGAGCGCGTTACGCCACTGAAATGATACCTTTTCTCTTAGCATACTTGAGATGAAATTACTGAGGACAAATAAAGAACAAAGTCCCTCTGTCCCAAGGAAGCCACACTAGAACCTGATGGTGCCAAAACGGCAATGGACATAGGTGGAATTCATAACTGTTTGCTAAACAATCCATGTCTCTCCTCCACACACAGGTGCTGCACAGGTTGAACCGGCACAGAATCCAAATTAGGAGATCTGAACATGGAGATGATGAACAAGATGAAAAAAAGGGGCACTTTGATAAGACCACCTTCTGCTGATAGAGAAATATCCTCTTGCAAGGGCCATGATGCAAAACAGATTCAGCTGAAGAGACAAAGGGGACGGAATACACATTAAGTTTGATAAAAACAAGAAAAAAAAAACCTAACAATTTTTAAAATTCTATCTGTCAGTGGTCCAAGAGTCATGTGTTTAGCTTTCCACTTACTGTGCAATTGTTGGAAGTGATGCCTTCCCACAGTATCCTCCTATATGGAACACCCCACAGCTAGGGTTCCGCAGTTTCTTGCCTGGCATCAAACACATTCGCCTCTAACCCAAAAAAGCCTTGCCTGGTCAGCTCCTGGAGTTCTGCTATTTGTCCCGTGTGACCTGATTACAGCTTTGATCGATGGTCAGAGCAGCCATCTGCAAAGTACTCAAAGCTTTAGCAAAAGGCTGCTTTGATTTCTTTTCGGTGCCTTAAAAGTACTCTCAAAGTCACCTTGAACACAAAAAGATGACTTCTCTTTCTCTTGTTGATGAGCTTTCACATATGATCTGATTAGAAAGCGTTTGGTACTGGGCTGCGCTGATACAGGAAGGAATGATACTCTTTTGACTATTTCTGGCCTTTTCCAGACACTCTTACTGAATGGAAGTTCTTAACCTATTGTGCTTCTCTGGTGGTTTTGTCATGAAGTACAAAAAAAAAATCTAATGATTTTTTCTCTGAACATGCCAGGCTTTTACATAAATGAAATGTCCTGAAAACAATTATTTCTCATTCATCAGGAAACCATTCCCCCCTGCCTGTCTGTGAGGGCATTTTCCCTGGTCAGTACAGCTGCACGAGGAGCTCCCTGTCTGCTAAGGCTTCCGACAGCAGGGCTTTGATGTGCTTCTTTAATGCCACATTGTGAATACACTGTGAAAAGTGTTTCTGAGGATATGCTTCTGATGAGAAACTCAGTGCATGCTTGTTTGTTCCACAGCAACAAAGAAATGAAAAAAAAAAAACCCCAAAAAACCCACTGTCACAAGGCAGATTCTGCATTTTACTTCAGTATAATATAAATATAGCCAGGCCAAACATATTATGAAACAAGATAAGACGGAATTGAAGTAAATTTTTGTCTTTATGTGGCACTGCATAATTGAAATGGACAAAGGTCCAGATGTACCAGATGAATCTTGAATAATTGCATTTAAAAATATCCAAAAGAATCACAATAATTTGTTAGGCTGAGGATGTGCAATATGATATTTTATTAGTTTATAGGAATATGAAGTATTCATCAAACTCCCTTGTACTTCTAATTGCCTTTGAGCTCTCACTAGTCTTATGGGTGATTAGATGAGACATTCCTTTCAACAGTTACAATTCCAGAGAGGCAGCAAACAGCAGAGAAATAAAATTATTCTCAAGAATCATCAGAAACTCAGCAATACAAACTGCAGTGGCAGAAGTAGGGTGCAGAACAGACAGGTATTTACTGAGTCAAGTCAATATTCAACTAAAAAAGAAAAAGCTCTCTGTTGCCTGCAAGTTGGGAAACTAAAAAATGAATACATAGGAAAATTGATTTCCCTCTGGTATTATAACTCTGCTGTTCAGTATGTTGGAGAATAACAAAAGCAAGGGAGAAATAGAATAGCTCCTTGTCCCCTTGGACATGATCCCCCACACGTTTAGAAGCATCTTAGCAAAACTCAATATTCAACAAGCTTCTGCCTCTAAAGGACCTCAGACTGTAAGTAGCTATACATGGAAAAAAACTGGATTTCATTTCTCCAAACTGATACTTTTTAAACTAATGGGGAATAGTCCTCTCTTACATTTTCAGCATCTCACTAAGAGTGCCTTAGACTGAAACAGGAAAAATGCAGTCTCTACTATCTTAATAAATGATATCACCCCCTCGATATCATGTTTTATATTTTATATAAAACCCTTTTGCGTGAGAATTTATAATTTGCAAATCAATCTAGATTTATGCAAATCTAGGTTAAGAAAAACTTAATATTGGCCATAAATTTCAGTAAACACTGTGACATGAAGAAAAAAAGTAACCCAGGCATTTAAGCAGGCATCCAACTCTGGCATTGGTAAGAGGATGAGGGGAGGAAAGGGAGAAAGGAAAAAAGAAAGAATGGAAGGACTTTAGAGACATTAACATGTATTGAAATGGGATAAAAATCTCTCATTACAACTCAAATGACCTGACTTGACAATACCTCCTTTTTTTAAACAATGTGTATCTGAACTAGATTTCATATAAATATTTGGTATAAGACTAACTAAGAAAAGACAATTAGTAAATATATGTAAAAGGTGTGTAGGAAATTGTACTGCACTGAAATGTGGTGCTCAATACAGAGAATGATTGTAAGCAAAGCTCTTCCTTCTTGACATTAATATTCTTTAGCATTTGTGTGTTGATAAAATTTCAAGTGAAACAAAATCAGCAGGCATTATTAGGACCAAGGATGATCAGAACAAATATAACAAGAACTGGATGACCTTGAGGACTGTAGCAATATTAAGAACATTGATTTATGTGAACAGTGTTATGAAATGCCAAGTCATGTGTTCTTAGCACTGTGTAAAAAATTCTTCAAAACGCTAGAAAGACTCCACTGCTGGAAAATGAGTGAGGAAAGGAAAGACCTTACTGTTCTGTTCCAGAAAAGACTCTCACCTGTGATATGCAGTTGTGAAGAAAGGCAGAAATGGCTCTTTGAAGAAAGGCAGGATTAATGCCATAGTGTAATACAGATTTCATCTCTTTATGCTACTCGCTATTCCTAACGCAGAACTAATGACAATTCTGCATTTCTCTTAACGTACTCCTGCATGAGAAAGCTAAAAAAGACTGCAATATTCAGTTTCATGAAATGAAGCCTATGAGAAACTACAAGTGTTTTCAATAAATGTGTTCTGAAGGTCGCAGGAGGACCAGGGAAGACACTGAATTAAAAAAAAAAAAAAACGGTAGGCCAAGCAGTGAGTATTAATTTCACAACTTCATAGGCAAGAAAACACTTGGGGTAGAATTTATAGAATATCTAACCCCTACACGAAAGCAGTGGTGAAACAGCATCCAACAGGATCAGTAGGGCAAGAAATCAACCTTCTTCAGGCATGCAAAACAACTTTTTAGAAGTGATTATGACTTCAGCACCTGCATTGAATATCTTGGAAAGTCACTTTTAATCTTATTCACCTTGCCCATCTACCTACCAGCGTTTTTGCCTTAAGTGATTCACGAAGAGTAGACGGACAGGTTTTCATCAGGACAGAATGGCGTTTATGAAGACCAATCATTTTCTAAAGCAGTGTGACAGTGCTTCAAAACACAGTTCCAAGTGTTACTTTATCCACATTCTTTAGTGGACTTTATTATTGCAATGAAAGACAGGCTGGCTACACACAGTATCTTGATGTAAATCCATTTTACCCTTGTGATGCTGCAACAGACCTCGGAAATCCACAAATGACCTCTGCCCCAGGCATCCCAACTTCTATGGTAAATTCAGCTCCTACCCTTTCTGTGATATAATGAGCATTATGTTTTCTTACCAAGTGGAACAACCAGTTTGAGAGCTCAATACTTCAGTTTTTAGGATTGTTTCTTGAAAGATAAGTGATCTGCATCAAACCTCTACTCTAAATCAGATAGAAGGGAAATTTCAATTTACAAGTCCCACATGCTGAGCCTGAATGAGAACAAGTGCTCTCATTAATTTCCTGCTTTGCATAAGGACTGACATGACAGGTATATCCTGGGAATATTTTCCAGAGTGGGTTGTGAAAGGATGAGAAGAGGGATATCTAGTTTGTTAATCCCAGCAAGACTTCGTCATTTCAGCAATGCAGAGCCATGGCAAGACCTTGTTGGCCATTTAAACAATGTTGTAAACAGAGAGAAGAGATTTCCTCTGACTCTCCAGCTTCTCACCTTACTCACACAATTGGAAAACAAAAAAATACCAGGTCCTTGCTACAAGAACAATTATAAGACACTGTCTTAGCAAAAATTTTCTCAATAAAGATCTCTGTCAGCCTGAATTATGCCAATAGTTTTCTTGCACATTATAATCAGCCTAATATACATACTATCTATATACTGGTTGTATAATAGCTGGCTGCAAGTATGAGATTCTGAATCAAATGCTATCAATGAAGAGTCATACTGAACTACAAAAAACCCCCTAACAAACTAGATTGTATCCACTCAGAGCAAAGTCCACTACATTTGCTGCTTGTGAATATCAGTACCCAAAATTTTAATGATAGTCTCCCTCTACTTACTTATGCATGGAAATTATTTCATGCAACGGTGTCACAAGAGTTTTAGCATATCTGAAAATTCCAGTAAAGTGAATGAAATTCGGACATTTAAGAATATGTAAAGCATATTCTTAAATGCTTTCTCAAACAGACATTCAGCTGTACCAAGTTCTTACCAGACTGTAACACAAGTTAAACACAGAAATCCCACATATTTCATAATACAGAAGTTATTTTAAAAATACACATACTTGTGTACTGTATATTAAAATGTGATATTAATCTTGAAAAGTCTGATATAATCTCAGAGTGTTAGATAACATGCTTGCAATACTGTCATTATAAAAGCGATCATACATCTTTTTCAGAGAAAAAAGAGGTTTTACTTCACAAGTTTTATCTAAATAAAATGTTCAATAGATAGAAGACGTTAAGTCAATATATATAAACAGACTGTTTACATGCATTGAAAGTTTAACTGCAACACAGGGGTTAGGAAAAAACCCACCAAACACCTATTTCCAGGACAATTCTAACCTCTTGCCTTCATTTATAAATGGAAACAAGCTGCCACACAGTTCAGTAGTAAAGGAGGATAAAGAATTGATAATAATCCTTGTGCTCCTCACATGAACTCCAACAACGCATTTGAATGAGACTTTTAAAGCTGCAAATTGTCCATCAAAACACAGAATAACTTTTGCTAATCCTTGTGCCACAAATTACTAATCCATCTGGAAAGCTATTTTTTCCCCGCATGTGTTTACAAGGATCTAAACATCATCAGACAGAAAGACAACTGGGTTAGTAGCATGTAAAAAACAAAACCAAACCAAAAAACCCCCCTGAACAAAACCTGAAAAAAAAAGAACCCGACAGAAATAAAAACTCAGGCAGTTGACCACAGAATAAGTAGGATTTGCAGAAGTACTTACAGCTTTCAATCTCCAGCGTGCAGTTCTGCTCATCCAGCGGATATCTCCGCAGGTCCATCATACAAGCAGCTGTTGTTGTAATTCTGGGGAGGAAAGAGAAGAGTTTGTTAACATGCCTTATTCCAATCTTTCCTTGATCACACTCTGTTGAAAGAAGAAACTGTATTTCAACATAACTGATGCTCTGCCTAGTTTTGCTTGAATACCATGGCTGCTGCTTGCTTGTAACAAATGCTGTCCCAGGGAGCTTATCCCAGCCTGGTGGCCATGCACAGCTTCTCCTTGCCACAAGTATTTTCTGCTGTGTGTTAAGCACAGCTGCCTGGCCAAAGCACCTGGGGAAGCTGCTTCCACACCATTAAAAAAACCGAGAGCATTGGACAGCAGCCATTTGTACAAGCTTTCTTCAAGCTGAAAGGCTGACCAAATGAATTAGCTCAAATCATCAAATCCAAGATGATGATCTCCACAATGGGACACAAGATGGAGTAGATGGAGTGTCTACAGCACATGCCAACACTAAGACATTACATAATCAATGTCTTTCCAAGGTATTAATGAGAGATTGGGTGACCAACAGTTTCCTTCTCAGAATCCGGTCTCGTGTGAGATTTACTACTCACTTTTCATAGTAGATATTTAGAAGTAACAGTTTAAAAACTTCTTGTACATTTTTTGTTCTGATAAAAAGACTTCAGAGAACTTTTCTGTTTGATAGATCCTATTCTTTCTCCTTGAATTCCTAAAAAGTGTTCATTAGCAGCCAAAAAATACAGTTGCCTGGTCAAAAGTCACTCAAAATTGAGCGCAGCAACTATTTCTGCAAGGCACTTAAGAATCTTCATAAGTATGCTTACTGTCCTATCCTGTTGGGCTCTCGGAGAAAAGGAACATTTTTTGGCACCAAGTTCTTTCTTCATTCCATACAGGGGTACTCATAGAATTGCTTTGAAAAATATAATGATTTTAATCAGTGTGTGTTATCAGTGATGCTTCCAAAGAGATGCTTTTGGGACTGAGACAAAAGCACGGGGAAAAAGGCTCCTTTGGCTCCTCTCAGTGAAAGCCTTCCAGCTTTTAACAAAATCAGACTGCTGAGGAATACATGTGTGTTGATAGCAAATGCAAATGGAGCAAGCAGCAGCACATATTGGAAAAAAAACCTCTTGGCAGTTCATACTTGGTTCTTTATTTTTAAATTTAAAGAAAAATCAAAGACATTCCCCTGCTCCAGTATCAATGTAAGACTGATTATTTTGGGGCAAGATTCAAGAAAGGTATAGTGAGACCAGAAAAAAATTACAGCTCATGTTTTTTGTTGTGTTATGTTTGGGTTTTTTGTGGGGAGGTTTGTTGTTCTGATTTCCCCAGTATTTCCATACTTGCCTGTATATTACAGTCAGGAGTTTTACAAGTTTCACTAGTTCACAGAGGAAAAGGCAGAGCACAGACTTACAGCTAAGGTTTAAATGCACAAAAGAACTGTGGTAAAAGCTAACCTGGCTGACTACTAAGTTTTCTCAGAGCTTTCTCTGCACTAAGCACTTCCTCCCAGAGTTCACCAAATCCAGGGTTTCCACACAGAGAGAGCTCCCAGCCCATGGTACCCTCAGCAAAGTGTCTGTTCACACTGATGGAGTGGAGAACTCACAATTCTCACATTTCCATGGGATTTTAAAACCTCTGTAGGGAACATTAGCAAATCATGAAAAGACACAATGCCCTACCTCACCAGAAAGTAAAGAAAAAGAAGTAGCACAGTAAGGAAAATAATTGGTAGAGCAGGGATTTAATCAAGCCATAACAAAAGTTTTAAATAATGTATTTAATTCAACTTGCTTGTTCCTTCTTATCCATTATGCAAATCCATTAAAATAAAGTCAAAGTCTGTCCTTTCCTCTCCTTGTACCTCCCTCATATTTTTAGCTCGACTTCTCACATTTATAGTAAAGCAGGAAAAGTTCTCTTTCATCTTGATAATTATTTAAACAACAAAATACCTTTGGATAATTCTTAGTCGTTTGCAATTCATGGTGATTAGCTAAATTAAGTTACCAAAGCAAGAGAGTGCAAGAATTACCACCTTGGAATACTTTTAAAGGCAAGAGACATGACCCACACCTTTTCAGACAGAGGAAGAAACAACAGTTCATTTTAGAAGTTGGGAACACTTGAAACAGGCCCAAAGCCTCTCTCCCAGAGCAGAGCTGTTTCAATTTTCACAGAAGGATTAAAAATACTTTTTTATACAGCCTGTACTAGTGCAAAAAATATAACATTGTATTTTGCATAATGTAACCTTGAGAACAAACAATGAAAAAGTGAAAGCTTTTCAAAAAACAACCCTGTGACTCAAGGCACTGCAGTCGTTAGGGATGATGCACAATAACAGGACTCAGAGAGGCACCACATGAAATGAAACACATCACAGAACCATCTCTCTCATACACTCATCTTTTCATCTGCTCCTAAAGAAAGAGAAACCTTGTGATATTTTATGATTCCTAACAGTGAAAATAAGTTTTCATCTTTTTTTTTTATGAACTATATTTCGAGTGTAGACTGATTATGAAGCACAAAAAAAGCAAACCCTGAAGCACCACTAAACTGACTAAATGAAGTATTATGAAGTAGACCTACAGAAAACTTCATGTGGTAAAACAAGCACAGCTACACTGTAAAAAAACTGCAACACAACTGACTTGCAGGGAAAGTAAAGTTTGCTGTCAATAATTCAAAATAATTCAGATAAACTCTTATTTCTGAGAAAGCGAAGATCTGCTCACCTCCAAATCTTTGGAGGGTTTGTGATTCAAATAAGAGTCAGAAATTGGCATTACTTCTTTCACAGGCCAAATGTGAAGGCCATAAAGAACTTTTTTTAAACACTTCTAAACTTAAAGTGAGGCAGAAAATAATACCTGTATTATAATACTATCCCAGAAGTGCTAGTAGTTCTTATTTTTCAGTTCTATGCAGGGTTTTTCAAAATCCTATAGATTTTGCTTTTCTGACAAGTTCAAGTGGGATTTGAAATTCAAAATAGCAACTTAAACAGTTCTGACATCACTAGTGAAGAAAAATAGCACTGGAAGACAGGAGAGCAATGCTAATGACAGGTGGAGATGGACAGAATCCAATTCCTTCTTGGAACTGCAATGGCTTTGCAAAGTTGTGGAGAATAAGCAGTAAGAGAAACTTATCTCTGCCCTGGAAGGAAGCAGCCCTGACCTGTAATTGCAGGTTTACAGACACACAGAAATGATGAGCAGGAAGGTAACCATTTCAGATAGCTCTCCGGAGCGGAGTGGTAGTACTGTAACACCCTCCTCTCCTGTTACAGCTCTAACAGATCACGATCCTACGGAGTCAAAGACAGAGACGAAGCCCAGGAAAACACAAAAACTAATTCTTTCTCTAAATGTATGCACATATATCCTGTTGAAAGCAGTGTGGAATTCTGCTTCAGATTTGTGTGTCTGAAAGCTGACTGACTCCTCATTAACAGCATCAGGACAAACCCGAAGAGCTCACAGGGACAGCAGACCCCGTCCTCTTTATCGAGGACTTCATAAGAATTCTCTGTATGCCGTGCCTGGGAGTCAGGAACTCTCTAGATTAGTTACTGAAATAATGTACTGCAGCTAAATCCACTGTTCACCTTTGCTTCTTGGAAAAAATCCTCCAGCATGACAGCTGGAAATACCTGTGAGAGCAGCAGTCAGCAGAACCCATTTCAAATACCTGGAAATTCTGGGAATGAAACATCAGCGGGATAAATCTTTCTCCTGGATGATAATATTGAATTTAAACATAAGTCAAGGTTGTTAGACATACTAACAGATCTACTTTTAAATAAAATAAACTTATCGCTAATTAGAGAGTTCACAGAATTTTTCCTCCTTCTGCTTATTCACAGAAAAGAAAAGCTTCCCTTGTGTGATCCTAGGTTAAGAGTACACTGTAGGAAACTCCAAACAATAGTGATGTTCCTAAAAATTCAACATTAAATCTAAACATTCAGCTACTGAATACTTCAACTATAAATCAGCCATAATCTTTCAACTGTAAACAGCATATAGAGTTTCTCAGTGTAGTTCTATAGGAAAAAAAGAACAGCTGTTTTATTGATGTTGATGTCTCTATTTGAGATGAAATGACATGCATATGATACCCAGGATCTGCAATATGCTCTCTTCTAAAACTACTCAACATTTCCTGAGTATTCCAACCTATGTGCCAACAGCTCACTTTTATTACTCCATTTGCAACTTGTTATCTAATGATATGTAGATATTTTCCCCTTGTTTCTGTAGTGTGCAATCCATAGACGGTAAGGTGTTCTCTGAAAGCACTAAGTATATTTGTCAAAGCTGGAAGACAACCACAATACAAGTCAAGAATACGAAGGATATGATACTAAAGCACTATCTAAACATAATACAAGAGAGCAAAAAAACTTTTGTAGCTGATATAAAACACAGGGAGTTGGAACCCACACAGAAACTTCAACCTCATTATGTTTTGTTGTTGCTGAGATTGTTGGTAAAAGAGGGATACCAGATTTTTAAGAGGAAACTAAAATCTATGTTCCTCTGATCTTGGGAAGATGTTCTGCATTTCTCTGCTGAATGTGCCATTTGCACGCCAGCAGGGAAGACTCATGAAAAATCAGAGAATTTGGCTCTTATTTCATGGTAAAAGAATTCTGTTGCAGAAGAATCAGAATTTTGCTGCAGAGTTCCATTCCATTTTCTGCTATACTGCTACATATATAGGCCTATAAATTGTTCTTTAAGTGAGATAGTATTTCCTACTCTCCTGTCACTGTGTCCAAAATTCAGCCATAACCTCATGTTCATAATTTAAATCCTTGCAAAAAGCATGCATCACACGGCAGTAAAATCTGCTACAATAACCCCAGGTTTAGACTGAATTTATTCAAACCTTTCTCTGAAGTAATATGTTCTTCTCTAGAAAATAACACCGATATAAAATGGCAGAAGAGCTCAGAGGAGCACTTCATAATTTTAATATTTTATCACTGAGAAATGTATCCTTGTCTTTCAGCATTCACTTCACTTCTCCCTTCCAAAAGAAATAAATAAAAGGGAGAATGCTAAAACACTACAGGACTTATAGAAAATGAAACAATATGAGCATGACCAGTAGCATGAAACAAGCAACCTTGAAATAAAGAATTAGTACATCTCCTCCACTTATCCAGAGTTTATAGTCCTCTTACTTTACTAACCACCACTGAAAACGTGAAAGCCTTACTTTCAAATAGTTTGCAAAACATGTTTCTCATTGTGGTTGGGAAAATTATATGTCTACTTCACTCAAATAAGGTCAGCATTGAAATAAAAAGTGCATTATATCACTTGCTTGCTTTCTTTTAAAAATTTATATTGTTACCATCCAAGTCACACTGCATAAAATAAATCATATATATGAAACAATTTTAAACCAGTTGTTCTGATATTATGTCACATTAAATACAGACTCTCTCAAACTATGGAAGAGAGTTAGAACTTTCCAAGGAAACACACGGATTTAATGTGTTTTTAATCAGTTCTGACTACCTAAAACAACGTGCTTAGCTCTAACAAGTACATTGCACTGTAAATGTACCCTACATTAACAATTTTTATTCCAGGATGATAAAGATACCATTCTTCATTAACTGAAGTCCTAGAGAAAAAAGGGAATATCTTCTCCACAAAATATGCATTGCTTCAATGCACTAATTGTGCAGGTAATATTGCATCTAAAACCACAGAAATAAGGAAGTACAAATTATCATGGGCAAAGTAATATGAACTTTGCCCCCAGGCTACTTTGACATGCCTTAACAGAGTGACAACTCCAGTAGCCCAATGCCTACCTTTGGAAAAACAGTGTCTTGCTTCACCCCAGGACCTGTGTTGGAATGTTCTGTTGTGTGGGTGTGAGACGATAGCAACCCTCTCCTCCAAAACATCCGCAGGAGCCAACCTCCAGCAACTGCTGCTTCCTGGAAACGGACTTCCATGGCGATGCTGGTGATGCTGACACCACCTGCACCTCCCTCTGTTAGTGAGGAGCTTGTGCTCTGGATAATGAGCTCACTCAGAAATTGCAGCCACTTCATTATGGTCTTAATCTGTGGTGTCTGTTTATGTGATTTCTGTAAAATCCTCCCTTCTCACAAAATGCCACCAACCAAGAATATTAGCCATTCGTTGTCAGTTCCAGGAAACTGAGTGGAAGGCGTTTTCACTGTTCCACAAGCAGTTCTACTTGAGTTAAAAATTAATGTGAAAGTCAAAACAATCTTCAGTAAGAAGTTTTATGATTGCAGCTTATTTAGTAATTCTTACGGAAGTAGTAAGATAAGAGCCCAAAACTCCCATTCCTCTGGCTTTTGTGAGTCAGACAGCTCATTTCCCACAGGAAAATGTCAATAGAAATAATAAAAGCAAGTGAAGTCTTAATAAGCAGAATTACTCCCAGATCCAAAAAGATGGGGAAAAGTCAGTAAAAAACCCTATAACACAGACCAGAAATTAAGTTCAACAGTCTTTATAATAAAACACTGAACCAAAAGTAAAATGACCTCTCCCTGTCCTAAAAGAGGAGTCACATTTTAGAAACAATCAAACAGGGAGACAGTTAACAGTCAGCATGGAGGTGAGCTGTAAGAAGCACAGTAGAATCAGACACAGGTTATTACTTCCTAACTCAGTTTTTACTACAAAAAATTCTGCAGTGCACAAAAATGTGTGTGTATATATACATATAGACAGAGAGATATAGATATATATGTATCTCATTGCTACTAGTAAAACAGAAAGTAATGTAAGGGCTATTATATTTCAGTAAGAATAAGTCTGTCCATACTACATTTATCTTGCATCTACAAAGCCAATGAACATGATACTAATTGCAAGCATTTTTGCATATCCTCTCCTGATCAGCATCTCCAGGGCCTGTGTGAAAGCTTTTAAAAGGAAACAATAAGAAACCAGCTTCTCCTCCCCCTGCTCCCTGCCCCTTTCCTTTGACTGCAAGATTCATTAATTGATACTTTAAAAACCACATTTTTCAGGACTCAACTCAAAGGAAAATGAGAACCCTGTTTTGAAACACTTAGAAGTATATGTCTTCCTATATACAGTGGGTGCCAAAGTATATGAAAGCATGATTTAAAAGAAGAAAACAAAAATAGCTTTGAAACACAGAACAATTCAATCAACTGTGTAGCCATACCAGAAAACACTACTAATTCCATTTTGTGTTCATATTCATGAGTGACAAGAAACACAAATACACTCACACACACACACGTACATAACCACATAAATAACATATGTTCCTTAATCATACTTGCCGAATGCTCTTTCTGACTTTTAGGGCTTATTGCTGCAGCAGTATTTTCCTTTTTGTTTTGCCAGACAACTACCATTTTCAATCCCTGCCAAACAGGCTAACAAGGATTGAGTGTCCGTTATTGGGAAGTATCATGTCTCACCAAGTTTGTTATCCTTGATTTTACACAAATCTTTATTACTAATAGTTCCTGAACTGTACTTCATTACTGCATCACCCAAGTCAATTTTTAGATTTAACACAGAACAGAAGCTGACCACAATATTAATGTCACGAGACCCCAATTAATACCTAGCACTGATCTATAGTTTCATTCTTAAGAAGCCAAGGTTTTACCATTGTTTTTATCTAATTTTTTTACATAATTTGATTTGCTGATTCCTGTAGCTGTTAAAATAAACAATAAAACTGCTGTCAACATACCTATCATCTTATCCCAAGTGGTTTTAGGTTTTGCTTTTTACTGCAACAAGTTACCATCACATGACTGCAAAAATGTAATAAGCATAATTAGACTAAATTATTCTTTTGTTTCCCCCAGCTCTGATGTTGGCAGACCACATATACTGCACACAAAGAGATCACTGGCCAGTTTTTAAAACTGTGTTTAATTCATGCCCTTAGGAGCATGAAGGGAGCACAGCAGCACCAAGGGCCTATTTCCAGATATTAGAGTGGTAGAACTGACATAATACATAACGACCTGGAACATGGCACACAATTAAAAGATGCACTGTAAAATTACAGATAAATCCTTAGGGGAAGGTTTTAATGGTTCTTTTGCAGCAACTGTTATGTCCATAGAGTAGTGATTACTGAATAGTGTCGAGTTTATAACTTAGGAATGAGAGTGTTTTTCCCTAGAACAGGAAGAAATGTAACGGGTCAACAGCACTCCAAGTAGTTAGATACAACGAATATGAGAAAAAAACCCAACCAAAAGCCACAAAATATACCTATAATAAAATTTAGTTTTGATATTGGTGTTAAGGCTGCTCCATATAGGTAGTGCTTCACACATCCTCTTGCACAAGTACAGGACTGCAAGACCTGTAGATCCTCGCTAACCTGCGAGTGGAGATCTGTGGGGAACACACATTTTGCAGCTATTTCTGATCCTACTTCCTCTTTCTCTCTTCTGACAGATAGATCTACTGACATGCCCAAGCCAGTAGAATTCTTTTTTATTTTGAAAATGAGAAAATAAATTACTTAGAATTGCCTTCTTTCACATCTCAGATGTCATGTCTGGCCTCAGTGCCCTCCTCATCTATTTTGTTAGGCTTGTATTGCCCATTTCATATCTGATCCATTTGGGACACCAAATACTCTTACTGCTTTCATATATTATTAAAGCAGCAGAAATTTTATTTTGCAAATGGAAAGCCATGTTCTCCTTGAACATTTCAAAATCAGTACCTACATCAATTCAACTAAGCTTTAGCTAGGAGTTTATTGGATGTGTGAGAGAAGCACAATGAGTCAAACCTAATGACTAAAATTAACAGGCATCTAAGTTAACTCCAGCCATCCTTCTGGAATCCATTTCCTAAGGGCTACATCTCCTCCTGTGCCAAAATTAGGATGCTCAGTCACGACCTTTCTCTTCCTCATCTTAATTTCAGAACGTTCATAACTTTGTTCCAAATAGAAACAGGAAAACCACCCAAAAGATTTCTGACATATCAGCTGCATCATACTGGCAAGAACTGAAAGCTTGGTGAGCTATATAACACTCTGAATGCTGGAAAACTAAATGGAAAATCTGGACAGGGAATAGTCAGTTGGTCCTGTCCTGTTTATGAAATAAAACCTTGGAAAATTCTTAGTAAGTCGATCTCAGTGGCCAGAACTCTAATCCATACACTGCAAAAAAACTAAACAACAAAAAAAGGAGTTTCCTCTTAATTACCACATTTTCCTGCAAAATATGCTTTTTTAATAAATTAAACCTGTATTCCCTTAAGACAAGCTTCAGAAATCTTAACAAGGTCCCTTCTTGTTCATCCTAAAGCTAGTAAGATCCATCAGCTTCTGTAGTCAAAGTTATTTGCATTTATGATCAATCAAGCCATTAGATTTGGAAGATACGTGACTCTGGCCTGCCAAACAGCCCAGGATGACTCTGTACACAATCCCATTAGCAGATGGGGTGTGACCCGAGTCTGAAAGAGAGTCTGAGTTCAACTGATTCTAATCAGAGTTTAATCAGGTCTCTGCTTCCCATAGACTTATGCAGACAGTGGGGATAACTTTTCACATTTTGCGCAGCCAGAACTGCATTTTAACACCTCACACTGCACTGAAAGTTGAATCAATACATGGGCTACATATGAAGGATTTCTTTGTATTGTGTACTTTTATAATTTGATTTAGAAAACATGTCCCTCATTGCTTTTTCTGTTACCTTGTCTATATGTGAGCCTTCTTTTCTCCAAGAAACACGTTAAAACTAGTTCATGTTTCAGGTAGATGAAAAGTCAGCTGGAAAATATCAGTCCTACCCAACACAGCAAACATACATCTAATGAGAAATTAAGTGTTTATCTCAGATATGTCAGACCTGTCCTGGACCCATTCTTTCAATTAAGGGAATTTTTTAAATTACCATTTTGCTGTAGAAAGCATCTCTTTCTTTCTTTTTTTTTTTTCCCCAACCAATCTCTAAAATTATTCCTATGCTATACTTAAAAGTGTCTTATACATCAACAATACAACAACACATGCTGCAGCTCAATAAATCAAATTCAGGGCCTTGGGAAGCATTTACTTGATTAAATGCACAGGTGCTTTGAGGTGACTGCAAACGCTGGCATAAAGCAAAAGCACCACTGGCACAGCAGGTTCAGCACAGAGCCATCCCTGAGGCACAGCACAGAGGTTGGGGGCTGCTGAGTCCCCTCCTACACGTCCTCACCCACTCCTGAGCACAGGCATGTGAGCAATGGCCATCCAGCCACAGCCCTTCAGCAAAACCTACAGAATCATGGACATGTCATCACTGCCATCACTTACCATGGTAAAAAGTCACAGTAGTTTCCACTGTCCACCTGGCAAGAAGACCTTTTAATTTTTTTTAAGGTACAAGGCTGAAAAGTCTGAGAATCTCTTGAACATACAAGAATGACTTACAGTTAGTTACCTGCAAAAACCTGGCACTGCAAGTTTCACATGTTGTTAGTAGGAATGAGGATGAAAATTCAGTCCTTCTGGCTGTGATTTGCTTGAAGGTTTCAGGCAAAGCTTGGCACAGGTGTACTTAAAAGAAGAAAACGCACGTGCAAATTCTGCCTCTTAGCAACAAGATGTGATCACACTATTGGATTTAAAAGGCAGGTGATGAATCACAAAGGCTCATAAATGATGAGATGGCAATACACCCTCTCTGCACAGTGTAAATGCCACAAGAGGAGATGGGAAGGGAACTATCACATAGCTAAGCCACTACCATCTGCACAATTAATATAGGCTCTAAGCAATGAGGGAGTAGGAGGAAAAGCATCATCACTTATGACTATGTAGTCATTAGCCAAGATCCTCATCTTCATTAGACAAATAAATTAAAATTCACATGTACTGAAGCTGTAACAGTGGCTCCAAAACAATACTCTAAAAATGGTCCCACTGGATTTGGATGAAAATTATGCCTTTTGAAAGAGTAGTTGGTAAGCAGAAACATGACATCAAATACACCGACAATCCAGTGAAATTAATCTAAGGCAACCCTCATCTCCCTCGCCCCCGTTCTACAGTAAGGAGAAAAAAATACAGCACATGCTAAATTTTATTGAAAAACAATGACTCAGGATAATAAAGGTCCGTAATTCAATTAAAAACTGACAACAAAAACACTGCTTTTCCAAAAGTTTTAGACCTTGGAGAGATTTCACATTAGAAAATTGCTAGACAGAAAGCATGGATGAGCACAGTGATGAGGCAGAATAGTAAAACTAAGCAAAGCTAGAAGGGGAGAGGATAATGCACTTTCAAAACAATCATAAGAAAGCAGCAAAACTTGGTCAGTGCTAAGACTATATTTGAAATTTTTGGGGGGAGAAGGGGGCACACTATTTTCATTACTACTCAATCTGGAAAATAACATAAAAGCTAGGCTCAACAGAGAAGGGGAATGTATTTGCTAACAATGACCCTTTGTGCCAACATTGCGAGGGACTTGTTTACCTAAATGGAAACTCTCCCATGTTCCTGGGCACCAAACATCTTCATGAAAACTTTTTTAGATAAATCCCCTGATGCAGAACTGACACCCTGTTCTCCCAACTGGCATCACACTTTCAGAATGGAAGACAATAGATTGTCACGCTAGGCCTGAACTGCCAATGTCTATTAAAAAGCACTTTAAACATCATGTTTTCCAGGGCTGGTGAGAGGTGCTGAACAACAAATAACTGCAAAGAATAAAACTTTTCACTTACTCATCACTGTTTAAACTAATGAGCAAAATGAATCCTGATACTCTGCTCATTTCACTCAACTGAAATATAATTTTTAAAGCCTCAAAGTATAAGGATACTTTATTTCTATAAATAGTTTAGGGGCTGCACCATGAGCACAATATTAAATTTGCCACATTCCCACCCTATTTTTCAGGAGTAGGAAATTCAGGATTCTAGGAGTGATATTCAGCCCAGCAGTCTCTCCAGCTTTATCAGCTTGGCCACCACACATCTAACATCACACAATCTACTGATCCAATACTTTACAAAGCAAAACTAAAACCAGTTTTTGCTACATATTGCACTGAAAAATACAACTTAACAAAAAAGTTATCCAAATGAAAAAACTTGCTTTACCAATGCTATTTTTTCTTTCATACGGGTAAGTAATAATTATCTTTGCCCCTCTGAAGTCTGAGCATTGCATCCATTTGTCATGTATTTTCTAAATGCTTTATATTGATACCCTCCTCTGAACAAATTACTAATAAGCTTCTGTAATATCTATAATGGCAGATAACATTTAATATTTACTTTCATTCTTGACATTAGACATAACTACTCTCCACACTCTTTTACCTGTTTTCAGTTCTGTGGGGTAGTGGTCCCACTCCTAACAATTTCAGTGCATTTGTTCAGTCTTAGCCCTGTTTCTAAAACCAGGGCACAGCCAGTTTTCTTAGTGGTCCTATAAATCATAACTATAGATTGTACTGAAATTAAAGCCATATTGAAATAAAATGGAAAGATAAACCCTAACGAAAATTAAATGAGGCGAAGCAGAGAAGATGTGACCAGATAAGACAGCTGGAATAGAAGACTATCTCCTTCAATAAATGAAAAATACCTTCACTACTCATGGAAACAAAATATTAACACAGAAAAAGAACCCAAAAAAGTGCAAATAAACAAAACTAAAGAAATTACCAAAACACTTACCATAATACCCCAGTATGCGATTCGGAGATACTCCCACACATAACTTTTTCTACATGGTTTTGGAACTAGTGCTAAGTGTTCAATTATAAAAAAAGAAAGAGTACCACGATATAAGCTTTGGATCTGTCCAGTTAAATCAAAGGAGGAGCAGAGAAGAAATGATGACTGAAGGCCTGACTTAAATGGCAAGGTGCAGCTGCTGCTGATTTACTGAGTAGGACCCCACCTGCAGCATCAGTGGTAACCTACAGAACCACCTGTGCAGGGGAAAGCTTTCCTCCTAACCCTTGTTTACAATACTCTCAAACAATCAGATTTTAATTTCTTCCAGGATTGTAACTTGCCCTCTCAGATTTTTCAGGGTTTTTCTTTTGTTTGTTTTTTAATCTAACTAATTTTTTAAAAACATCATAATTCTGAATACTGCAGTATATGCATCTGGAAATTACTTCAAAGCCAGGCTAATTTTTTTTTTAATCTGTATTATTATAGATATATATAACTCCAAAATAAGAACACCTTCCTGAACACCAGCATTCAACATTTTATCCATATACTGCAGTTTTAATTATGGGCAAATAATTTTGAAATTGAAATTATACTGTGACTTCTCTATAACATAAAAGCACCTTGCATTAGAAGATGAAGAGAGAAGGCTATGAAAAAGTGATCTTGAGTATATCTTCAGTAACTCTCTCTTCAAAAATAAACTGCTCTGTTTGGTTGGGAGCAGGGATGGATGTTTCTTTAATACACAGCAGTGTCCTTAGAAAATTCTCTTTTAGATAAATATTGCAGCTCTTGAATGCATTTCTGGAAGGCATAGCAAAGTTACATGAAAATGACTAATGGCATATCTTTCTTATAGCTACTCTAGCACCTCTTTAAAAATCCAACAGCAACAAAAGTCATCTCCTCTCTGTCATACGTGCCATTTCTCCAGCAACACTAATGCTGTGGAACAATATTCAAAGGCATTTCAGGATAACCATAATTTAATATTTGTACATTCCACCTGTATGTGCTTTGGAGACCCCCTTGCAGAAGCAGCTCACAGACTGGTGTTTAAAGATGCACAGTGCTTTACTCTCTGTTGTTTGCCAAGAATAAGATATACCCTGTGATGGAACTAAGAAATAAGCTCCTGTTGTGTGTAATGAAAAATAGAAGGAGAGAAGGATGAATATTCAGTATTTGCCTCCTTGCCTTTGTCTTGTTTTCCATCTCGTGCACTGATAGTCGTCTCTGCTTTTACAGAGAGAACCAAAGGGAGAAGCCATAAGCCAGATGGCTTATGAGTGAATAAGATGAAAACACAGGAGATGGTATCTCCCTGAAAGGATAGAGCTTATCAGCAAGGTCTAACAATAACTTACCTCCTCAGATGACCACAAACAAATGTCCTGCAGTCATATGAGTTCAAGGGATTTCTAAGTTCTTTACAAGTAGTTTTCATTGCCTGAAATTTGTAGTATTTCAGTAAAAATACCTATGAGGTAGATTGTAACAAGCTTTACGATTACAGTAAATTAATGTTTTCTTGGTTTCCCACATCAGCAAAAGCATTCCAAATTTTGTTGTGTTTCTTCCTATGCAGTATTAGCTATAATGCCTTGTTAAAGTACAAGACTATTATTCTAAAGTGCCTATCTTATTTTTAAGTTAAAAAACGTCAAAGCCTCACAAAGATCTATTGCTAATTTTTGCTAGCATTTCTACCAGTAACAAATGCTGTAAAAACTTGCATAACAAAGAAAGTCACAATAACAAAGGACAAAAAGAGGGGACAGAATTTGTGGACGTCAACATTGTGATAAAGAACTTTTTCCTTCTAGCTCCAACATTTCTGATGCTTACCCAGACATCTCCAAATGCAGATTGGTTCTGGATTGACAGAAACAGCATACTGAAGTAGGTTAGAAAAGTTGTGGTCCCTCAGAGGGAAGCCAGCCAAATAACGCTGGACCCCTTGGTCCTAACCTTACTGTTCCAGTTTTCATTAATGCAAATTAAATTGAGATCTCAAAGTGTGTCCCCAACAGCCACACATCCCTTGTTTTTCTCCATTCTGACACTGAAGAGAATGCACTAGAACATTTTTCAATATATATTGAATAAATTTTCCATTACCACTTTAAATAGGAAAAAATCTGGCATACAACACCTTCTACAGTAAAGATATCTTAGTCTTGCAGGGATTGTTAAGGTCTATCACTACATTTTCTATGTGAAAAAAAATGTTAGCTTTATAATCCCCAGTGGGTTTACAACCTTGCAAAGGGCTTTGGGAAAAGGAGATTTTTCCACATTAAAAGCTTGTATGCTTTCATATGCCTTTCACTTTTCAAGATAGATTTTTGGAGCAAATGTTTTAGAATGTCAGAGTTTTAATAAACAGTGCTGAGACAGATCCCTGTCAGTAAATGAAAACAAACCCATAAGCTGTAAGTATTTTTTTGGGCAACACACATGAGGAGCAGGGGGCTATTGTGCAGCAGAAAAATTAGGATACAGTTACCGTTTTGGAAAGACAGTGGGATGACTGGCACAGCTGCAGGGCTCCATCCCTGCAAGGAAGACACAGAGGTGTTGGAGCAAGTCCAGAGAAGGGCAATGGAGCTGGGACAGGGTTTGGAGTCTGTGTCTTATATGCAGCAGCTGAGGGACCTTGGGGGGCTCAGCCTGGAGAAACGGAGTCTCAGTGGAGACCTTCTCAGTCTCTACAACTCCCTGACAAGAGGTTGCAGCCAGGTGAGGGTCATTCTCCTCTAACATGTAACAGGCAAAGGACAAGAGCAAACAGCCTCTGGTTGAACTAGGAGAGGCGTACATTGCGTATTAGGAAAAATTCTTTTACTGTAAGGGCTGTTAAGCATGGTAACAGGCTGCCCTAAAGAGGGAGAGTCACCACCCCTGGAGGGATTTCAAAGATGTGCAGATGTGCCAGCAGCAGCCATCATAAAAAAAGATGGTAAGCCATTAAAGGATATTGAATATTCTGCAATTACTGCAGTTTCTTTAAAAAAGTGTTCTCAAAAATGACACGCTGTACCACACGAAGATGGAGAAAACAATGACTTGTCAATTGAGAAGCTGAGCAGGATAAGGCACTCTGGCAAACCCTCCCTGTGAAATGCTGAATGTGGACTTACAAGCCCATACGTGAGAATAATTTAGAGTCATGAAGATTTGCTTGTTTCTGAACAATGGCCAGAAAAGATCATGTCCACAGAATATAAATCCTGGGGATCCTTACTGTATTGATTACACCACCTTGAAACACCTTCTGCTACTGAAACAGCAATTTCTGAGGGAACAGTCTCCAGGTCATGTCAGTGAGGTGACTGCTGAGGTCCCTTTTGTTCTGACACAGGAACATGCCTCATGTAGTTCCTTCCTTGTGATTTGATCTCACAGTCTCTTCCTGGCCCTGAGACATTCTTGCCATCTGCTTGTACAGATGGCACATCCTTGTAAATTTTAAAAAAGGGTTTTCCAAACATTTTCTGTTCTCTCTCTTCTCAGATGGCTCTAGACTAGCAGAAGCAGTAAGTGTTCTAGGAATGACTCTTCAGAAAGAAGAAAAAAAAAAAAAA
>WEKY01002844.1:2900-25425 GCA_013390045.1 Picathartes gymnocephalus
TAACCAGTCCAAGTTGTACTGAATAATCTAAAGACAGTATATACTGGGATGGTCTACTGCAAGGTAAATGTTAAGGGTTTTGTTTTTTTTTTTTAAAGTTTTTTCAAGTTTAAAGAATTTCTGCTCTGTGCATAAGTGAGAGGAAAAGGATGGATCCTGCTATCTTCACAGAAACAGTCTACTGAAGTTATCTGGACTACTTGCATTAAAACCATCACCTGGACTCATCCCACAGCGTTACAGGTGATGTTCAGGAAGACAGAATATGTTTTGTTTTGGTAAGCAAGCGACTGCAGGACCTGGGTACTTTATTGACCAAAGTTAATTCTGAGAAATGTAAATGAGACTCAGTGCTGTGGGATTTTCAGTATCTAATAATTTACTTCATTTACAGTGCTCTTTATTTTATAGTTATTTCATGCTCCACAGTGTTTATTATAAAGCTAGCTTATATTTTTCCCATGAAGACTCTCCACTGCCCAGAGAAAATATCTTTGAAAGCATATGTTGTTACATAAGAGCCTGTTTGTGGGAACTTCAGGGAATTTGTGCTGACTTGCTTAATCATCCTCTGGAGAGCAACAACTCCTACTTCCTGTCTGCTTCTATTACTCGTTGCTATGCCTTAAAAAGAGACTGCAACCAGGAAGAAAACATTCCTGAACCAACAGAAAACACTTGAAAATGAAAGAAAAAAAATTAAATAACAGCCATGTGAGAGCAGTTCTGTGTAAATAATAAACTAGCTCTTGAATGTTGCATATGTGATCTATATAACATAATGGTAGAAAAACAGTGTGCAGCTTTCTCTGGCCTTCAGCATAGCTCAATGAGAGTCTGGTGCCAGCTTGGAACATCCACAGATGTGGATTAGTATTTATTTTATTGTCTCTAAGGTAGTCATGTTCACACACATACAGCTTCTTAAAAATTAGAACGGAGTTGTAGCTGTTGAGAGAACAGTTTAAACTGAGATGAAATCTGTGTATTCATGTGCGTTGGATGCTCTTTAGATGCATATATGAAAAATAACTTCTTTAATGGCTGAACGAAGAGAAAAAATAGGTCAACTGACATACGCAGTTCCGTATCCCATGTGTTCTTTCAATAATGTGGCAAAAAGAGCTGGCAGTTTATACCCTTTTGACTGTCCTGTATTAAAAAAAAAAACAAAACAAACCCCACACCCAAGAAAATCCTTTTTCATAACCCAAGGAAAACTACTGTATTTTGTAAGGACATTCTTCTTGCTGTGTCTGTAATGTACCTCCAGTTCCTTCTCTAATACCCAAGAAGTGTTCAGTGCTGCTCTGTCCTTTCAAATCTAATTTCATGACCCTGTTTCTAGAGCAGAGTCATTCATGTTTTCTTGAAGTGGATTTGCGAACAACACCAGAAAGGCATAGGAACTGAGTACCATCCTGAAATACTATACTTCAGAGTTTTAAGTTAGAGGTCAGTTTTCATTAATAGACATTTTCTTTGGGTTGATATATTTGATGAGATTGAGGTACTTCTTTTGTTGGTTAGCTGAAGAATGAATAAGAATGATTCACCTTAAACCAGACTTTTAATATCCTGTTCCTAATGAAGTTGCTGAAGCATTGCATCTTTCTTGTGAGAATTTACCCTTGTCTTGAATCCTTAATTCCTCCTGATTTGTGTGAGGTCACCTTTCAGATTTTTCTCTGGCATTTTTTTTGTCTTCTAGTGTGAAGAAATGCAGGTTTCTTCTTACATCTGAAGCTAGCTTTCAAGCAGTCTAATCTACAAACATGAGTCTAAATATTGTTTCTATGCTGTGCGACTTGTATCTCTTTATTTCAGACCTCAAGTGTTTCTGTCTTATTTAAAATCTTATTTGTTACTGTGAATGTTACATGATGGCTGAAACAGATTTTTTTTTTTTCCACTGTAAAACCTCTTTTCATTCTCTCTTGATAAACATGAACTACATCACCACTTCTCTGGATCAGTAAAGCCCATTACTGTGAGATCATTTCACAGAAGATGGGCAAGAGCCATTAATGAGGTGCTTGCTTTCAAGTCTCACCAATCTGTTTGCAAACACTTCTAGGATCAGACTTTCTGGTCAGCACTAATGTTTAAAATGCTTTTCGGGGTGACTGTCATGTCATAATGCAAGATCCTTTTGTTCAGAAGCAAGAAGACACACATGCTTGCACTGTGTTCACTCAGAAAGTGTATCTCTGTTGTTGGTAAGAAGTGCATCACCACAGAGGTGTTTGGGGGCCTTCTGGCTCCCAACCATATTACATACTCCAGGCCTTGGAAGTTCTGTATCCAAGGGGAAATGTATGTTCAACCAGGAGTCAGGGCCAAGTCAGGAAGTTAGATGATCCTCTTTCCTCCTCTCACCTAAAGATGAAACAAAATTAAATTCAAACTACACCATTCTGTGCAGACAGGCAACCAAGCTGATACTGCTTGGTTTCATTACCTTCCTCGGAAGAAAGAGTGGGGAAAAAAAAGCAAGCTATGACATGTACTACAAGTGTTTCTTGCAAGACAAATTTAGAGTCAGAATGAAATAGGAAGCAAAGAAATGAAAGAAAATTGAAGGGGAAAGGATGGGAAATTCTTAATCTTTAATTCATGAAATTCTAATTGTATATTTTGCTGTTTAAAGGGAACCAAGGCAAAAACTAGTAATTTTCTTATAGATTGAAAAGAAAAACAACTGAGGAAGTAATTCCTCAACACTGATTATTTCTGATATCTCTGGAATTTCCAAATTATACTAGTTCTAAAAAATAGTGGAGGATATTCCCCAGTTTTGAATTTCTTACTAGAAAAGGCATATTCTTATGTATGTGCAACATCTCAAATGCCTGTGAGACAAGAAGGTTCAGGCCAGTGTTTACTTCTTCCTTTTACCAGATAATGAGTATTTTAATGAACTGATGAAAAAGTCTTAGCTTTAGCACAAAAACCTTTTAGTCAGGTATGGAGTTGGGGACAAATTTAGTTCCTTTTGCATTTTGGAGAAAGGAAAGGAAGTATATTTCATTATCATTTTGGCTTCCAAAGTAGCTCATGGATTGCTGTGTTCGGGAAGTATTCAGCTCTGGAAACCTTCCTGTTTTTCTTTAGCTTAGAGCTATCCTTTTATTTGTGGCATCTGTGGAGGAGTTTGAGTTAAAACCCAGGAGTGCCAGCAGTGCTCCCCTCTATGGCCTTTTCAGAGCATTGCCTTTGCAGCTTGATTTAAACTATTGTCATAGCTGACAGTGGTATAGCTGCTGCCTTGTGCAAGCTTGCAGCAACATACAGAACTTGTAGTTCTAAAAGAAATCCCAAATGAAATCTGAGATTCAGGTTGTACCTAAGCAATAATTTCAAGTAGCTCCACTTCTAGGTGTAGGGTGCTAATTGGGTGATATTGGTATTATACTAAATGAACATGCATCATTGAAGTCTATTGTTGCATTGCTTTGTTTAAAATATGTAGTACTTTGCCAGCAGCAGCATGCTGATGGAAAACTGTCACAACAGCGATCAGTACAATCTGGGAGTTAAATTTGACTGAAACATATGTCTTCAATTTTAATAGCTCAACTTCCCAGATGCCCTAGAGGAGAATATTGCCTGAGAAGGAGCTTTTCATGTAAGAATAATTTGTGTTAAGTAGCTCAGTGATCTGTTTGTTAGGTTAGAGCTGACAGTTTGTTTATATTTCTAAAGGGGTATGATGAATGGGGGAGAAGTTGATGCTAATTAGCCTAAATTGTTCCTAAGAATGCAGAGCACTTTGCCAGTTTCATTGTTTCTGTTTCTTTGCACATTTTCAATAATTGAATAGAGCTCAAACCATTCATCATAATTTTAGGTAAGATGGAAATAAATGAATATAGCACGGGTTAGTCTGTGTGATGGAAGATGTCACTTAAGAGGTCAATTAGGTAAGACACCAGACTAGGACTAATATAGCATTTTCTAGTCTGTTTCTACGAATATAGCAATGTGAGTCATTTGAGATGAAAAAATAATTCTCTCTGACATGATACTAGTATTAAATATTTCTTTCAAATCTTCTTTGTCTTATTAGCATAATGTTTTTGTCTTAACTCTCAGCTGTTACCTCTGACACACCATATGACAAAACATGCTACTTTTCTGTTTACTGTATATCAGATACAATAAATCTGAAAAATCTGCTTTTGGGAGAACAAAAATATTGGTCAAGTGTGATATGGAGAAGGTGTTAGCAAAAGGGGATAAAACGAAACAGAGGCAAAACAAATGTAACAGCAGAGAAGCTTTTATTACTGTTTGACTTCAGCATGCTGTACAACTCATTGTTTTAAGGTTTGGGAAATGTAATTCTGCTCAAATTTGAAACATCCTATTTATACATTAAACAATAATTTTATAAGAATGTGTATTTTGTATCAAACATTTCCTTGATAAATTGAAGTTAGATTTGGGGGATGGGGACTTGGAATGTTCTGTTTTCAGTCCTTATACAAGACCATTCTTTTTTAATTTATGCACATATAATACCACAGGAAGAGATGGTATAAATTTGTGGACTGTGGAGAATGAGTGAACATTTTTGAATCAGGATCTTTAAAAGGGGTGAAATTTGAGTATGATTAAGTTAGGAAAAAGGCTCGCTTACGGCGGAAGTCAGAGACTCTGTATACATTATAGGCATGTCATGGCTTTTAAAAAGTTATGTTAGACTTCTATACAAATTGCGAAGGAATTTGTATAACTCCAAACAAAATTCTGTGTGGCTCTGAATTCTTGCAAAACTACAAAATAAAGTAAAAAGGAGTGAAATAATAATAGTAGTTAGTATTCCGGTCAGGAGTGAGTGTTGCTGTAGGGCAGGCTGCATGGGTGTTTTGTTGGTCACTAATTTTCTTGGAAGGAAATGATCCCATGGCTTATGCTATCCGCGTTTGTGCATATTTGCCCTATAATTGGCATTTATTAAGGGGACTTTTGGTTTGATGGATGACTGTCAGGGTATTGCCTGCTAGCTTTGATGCAGATTGCTTTTGCATGAGGTTTTTTTACATTAACTCATTAGAAACTCTGCTCTGCTTCAACATTCTCTTTATTTACCTTCTGAAAACGTGATACTTTTCAGCCCGAGTTTCAAGGGACTTAGTTTGGTTTTATTTGTCTACCAGTGTTTTAATTTGGACAGATGAAAAAGATATATAGCAGAAAAATACTAGGTTTTCAACCTGTGAATCTTAAAACTTATAAGAGTTTCAGCTTAATTAATTATCTTTGAAATGCTAAACTGTTAGCAGAATATCTCTGGTTTATAGCATTGACTTCTGTGTTCCTAAATTTTTTTTAAGAGGAAAAAAGGCAAGCAAAATCCAGTCCCATAAAAGCAGCAGGTATAGTAATATTTTCACAGCAGGTCGATATTCAATGAATGTTCAGCAAATCCAGGATTGGTGTCTGAGACATATTAGTGGTTTCTTCAAGGCTGGATTGATTTGGTCTGTTCCTGTAACGTATCTGGGACATAGGACTGTTAATTAGATTAATTAACTATAACATGATTTATAAGGCAGTTATAATAAAACTATGGTTACCAATGTATTTAATCACATTGCCATGTTTTGATTTGACATTTAGAAAAGCATACAAAAGGAATGGAAGTTGTGCATACTGACCCTGTCACTTTGAACATTCCTTTAATGAAACATTTTCTCTACAAGTAGCTGTGCAAAGGAAAACTACAGCTTGCTGCACTAAGCAGTGCTTTTCTTAGCGTGAGGAAATAATTGGAATGTTCAGCAGGTTAAATTCTTCCTCTGGGTTCACATCGTAGGAAGAAAATTTGATAGAAAACTTCCTACTTTTTTATGTTTTCATTGTTTACTGCCTTGATGTTTTAATAAGGCATTGCTGATCTTATGCTTGCCACCAAAAGAAAAGAAAAGGCTAATTTTTTTTGCAAACTCCTGACTTATTTTCCTGTTTTCAGTTGATGCACGTGTAACACATTTCTTAAAACACATAGTAAATGTAGAATAAAAATAATACTGAGTGTAATTCAATATTACACTCAATATTGAGTTTGGATCTGAAGATTTGAAGTAGACAATTGACAGAGTAACAGGACATGAATCTATCTTTTCTGCAGTGCAAGATATTTGTGAAGGATCTGAAATTGATTTGCATTGATCCCAAAATGAAATTATGGATTTACTTGTTCCCGGTCCTGTATATTGCTTGTGCATGTTTTTAACTTGCATGAATGGATTCTCTGGACCATCTGTCATGCTGAAGTCCAAGCGTTTGTTCACGGGTATGCAAACTCACAGCTCTTTGGCTTGTACATTCTAGTTGCTGTAATTAGCTGTAGCTGTCTGAAGTCTGAGACTTTTCTGTTAATTACAATTAATCTTGACCTTTTATGTCACAAGGAACTAATTTCTATTTCTGGCAGTAAGACTTCAACAAGTATAATAAAGAATCTATTAACCAAATATAATCCTATTCTTATGAATTTGTAAATTAAAAGGCCTATTAACCTCACTGAAGTGGAAAAAAGTTCATTGGCAGCGTTTGAAAAATTCAGCTCTCCTATTTGTTTTTCATGGCTTGATATAGTATGCACAAGATACCAATGCCAGACAGAACTGAAACTAAGTGACCAAATATTTTTTTATTTAATTTTAAAAATTAATTCTGTCTTTTACCCTTGTGTAGCAGGGGGTAGGGAATAGGGAGCAACAGATTTGGCAAAAGAATGTTTACTTGTAATTTAAGCTTTTGAGTTCAGCCTTAGAGAAGCCCCAAATACAGACCTGAGTGTGAATTATTAATGTTTCTGTGCTTGTGATACCAGTATAAGAGAAGCAAGGTTTATAGAAACATCGAACGTAAGTATGGAAAACAATCAGTTGCTTATTCCATGCTTGTTCTGAATAAAAGCTGAGCTTTGATTTTTACCAATAAATAATTTGAGTAACACAAAATCAAAAAGTTGTTGCTATCCAGGGAATTTTGTTTTCACTGAAAGGATGATCAGGTGATTAATTATTGAACTCAACCAGCCAAAAGTAGGTAGTGACAGTAGTGATCAGGCATCCTCTTTCTCGCACACAATGAACAAACAAATGAGGAAGGCTACATAGTTTGTTCACATACATTTATGTGGCTTATTTGACAGAGGCTTGTCTAATAAGAAATGCGGAGGACTGCAAGTTGGACTTTTCTTCTCTTTCTAGTTAAGCTGCTCTTCTGCTCTGTGTCTCTTTTAGAACATGTACAACCATGGGTACAGGTGGGAGAGAAAGAAAGTTTTAGGAGGGCCATACCATAGAAAAACTGGTTTGTTTCTACCGTAAAGCATTTTTCAAGGTCGATCACAAAGATCATGGGGTTTTAAAAATGTATATTCCACAAATTGTCTGGTAGAGAAATTTCTTAGAGAAAATTCTTAGAGAAATTCCACCCTTTAATGAAGTCAAAGTTTTTCAAAGCTGAGTTAAACTGTGCTCTACATCTTACTCTTTACCCACCATCTCTTAGCTTCTACTTCTGTCTACCCTGTTCTTCTGGATGCAAAATTTTCTTCAGCTCCCACCTTTCTCACTTTTCTCTGCATGGATCAGTGCAGAGAGTGATTCATGTGGGCAGGTGATGAAAAATGGAGCTGTGCTTTTGGCAGTGAGCAGCTGAGGTTGTGATCCAGGAATCTTTAGTGGCAGCTGCCATGCCCTCCAGAAATGCATGGCACAAGGTGGCCTCATCATACATTGGAGCATTAACATTTTTGAGCTGTGCCTACTAGTCTCACTTAAGCTTAGAACTCGATAATACATGTGCAATGAAACCCCAAGTTATCTCCATTCCTTGAGCCTTTTGAGTTGTATTCCTGCCTGTGAAGGTCTACACCTGTAATTTATTTGAATAACAAGAAGGCTGATTAATCCTGTCAAAGTGGGGTGAGTTTTTAAAGGTCAGTACTGTCCTGGCTAAGTAGTATGCCATGTGTGTTGTCAATTAAACCTGGAGAATTACTGCTGTTCCTGGCAATGCCTATGGTATAGAAAGTGGAAGATGCCCAAAATGCCTGTTTCAGTTAATGAGCTGTTTTCTCTGCTTTAAGAAGTTTTTGTTGAGTATTTTGACACCCTCAAAAAGATAGCAAAGGACATTTTTTTAGTTACATGAAAATAAAAATCCCCTCTGGCACCACAGCTTAGAGAACCACAGTCCATGGATAGGTAGACAGTAGAAGACCTTAAAACATCACATATAGAGGATGAGGAGAAACAGACTTCATCTTCTTATGTAGGCTGTAACATACCAAACTCTAGAGTCTAGTGTGTGTTGTTCAGATGTCTTGGACAGAAAAGTATGAAACTTTTCTAAAAATCTAGTTTTAATTTCCTTTTCCATATCTTCCTTTACAGAGGTCAGAGATTCACCTGACAGTCACTAAAGGTAACAGTACCCAAATGGCAGCAGCCCTCTAAAATGCTTCTTGAGGATCTGAGTGTAAATTGCTGTTGGTGTCTAGGTCTCCAATCATTGTGATCCTATGTCAGGGACTTTCCCTTTAAAATTTTTCATGTTCAGGTAAATTGCTACCATGGTAATCTGGTAAACCATGCACCAAAAATATGATACTTACCTATTGGTACATACATGTGTTAAAATTCTGCCTAGAACTTTGCACAAATGTTGCTAAATCAACTACTGTTTGGCAGTAATTACGCAAATACTTGTAAAATAAAACTGGAAAACAATTTTTGCCAAAAGTGGGTTTAAATATGGTCCAAATATGTCATAAATTTGGTTGAGATAAAATAAATTCAGTGTAAGTAAACCTTTAATTACTGTGTGAAAAAGAGAATTTGGGGTGCAGATTTGAATTTGATATAAAATCATTTAGTATACGTCAATTCAGCCTGAGATGGCCAGGTCTGAGATGTCTAGTTCCACCTCCACTGTAAGGAAATATGCTGCAGTCTACATTTCTGCATGTACCATTCTGCCACTGGCAAACTCCACTGCTGTTCCAGACATAGGTATGAAAAATAATGGTTTTGAGAGGAAAATTATAATTAAAACAGAGCCTCTATCATTATGGAATGAGAAAAGAAGCATCAGTGCTGTGTAGCTGTTCACAGTCAGAGCAAACATGCTTTTGTTGGTTTTTTTTTTTCAAGGACTCTGAAGGAAGTCTTTCTGTCTTCACTGGCTTTGCATATCAGGCACACAGAAACTATGTTTAAGCTAGCAAGCCTGGAAGCATTTCCAGCCTCCAGGGTCTGGGCATGTCCAAGGCTGACTTCATCTCATGTTGCAGCAAAACTCAAGGAACGAACTAAGCCTTCTGCCTCACTGCACCCACGTACCACGTATCCCAACAGTGGGCTGAGACCCAGATTTCCACCAGCTCCTTTCTCCTGTCCCCCCAGGTGCGATCGATTGATGGGAGGGAAACCTGAGTACCAGGCCAGATGGGAGCCAGACAATAGTTATCAGCCTGATCCTCATGATCAGGAGGCCAAGGTATACAGTCAGATAAAATGTTCTGCATTAGGCACCCAGCTTATTAACCTAGGTGCAGCCAAAAAGTAACTCATGAGCAGGAGCTGCTTGTCTACCTCTCAGCAGGTAGAGGAAGTTATTTATGATGTTGCTGTGTATTAATCAAATAGTATATGATAGCATGCTTAAAGGCTTTGGATATCACTTCTCACTAAATCCCCAACAGTTTTAATTTACATAGTGAAGGAGAATAAATAAAGCTATATATAATAGTGCATCTTCAAACAGGTCATGGTAAGCCATTAAAAGTGATAAAGATGCATTTGTTATATCTTAGTGGCTAGATTAACACTTTCTGTATCTATAAGAAAGGATTCACAGGGGAGTAGCCCTTTGCTTGTCAAAGGTTCTAGTCACTCCCACAAACCAAGCCATTGAAAAGGACTGCATGTATTGCAAATAGTGCTTTCTGCAGTTTATTCCTGACTGAGAGACAGTGGTATAAATAAACAGCATGATATCTGGTTAAAAAGAGTTAGTTACATATGTACGTATATTGGGGAATTATAAAGATGTAGGAATTCCAGTCTTCTGAGGAAGGGTAATTTCTAGCAGGTTTCTAATATGCTTATTCAAAATGTTAAGTTATTCTAACTATTATTTGCCACTGTTAGAAGGCTGCAGAGATGTCCATATGACTGAATTTTCTTAAGTGAAAAATGAAAAATTGTGTGGGGTAAAAAAAATAATGTGAACACTTTCAAATTTGAGACCAGACAAAAGAAAAGCTACCCATTTGAAATCTGGAGAACTTTACAATGCTGCAAGTAAGTAAAAGCAGATGTTGTAAAGTTTAGAAAATCAAGACATTATTTTCCTGTTTCCACTGAATATTTCTAGACACATTATAAATAAGCTTTGAAGTAGTACGAAATACTGTGTTTGTTTTGCTGATAGCATCTTTTCATAAAAAAAAAATTTATCAGTGCTTGTTTAAGTTATGGACTAAATGATAGCTGTGTGGCTAAACAACTGGCTGTATCTCTTGCAAATACAATGCTAAACTACTTGCTGTGTCTGAGCCCTTCAAAAGCCTATCCGATTGATCTTCAGAGTTTAATTTTAAACAGATTAAATATTGCCTGTTTACAGAATCCAAAAATTAGAGTAACCTTTTGCAAGTTCTTCAAAAGAATCTGATTTTCTTTTGTTGCTGTAAAAAGTCGTTTTAAATCAAGAAATTGTTCTAAAACACTTAACTAAGTCAGTGAAACAGTTGTTTTGGGTGTCTGTCTCATTGTTTACTTAGAGTACATGTTCATAGGCTTTAATAACCACATAGATCAATCTATACTTGAGATTGTAAAGGCGCTCATTGAAGATATTGTGCATTAAATCTTCTACATGATTCTATTAGGAGGAGACCACTGAAAACAGACTTGCAGATTTGCCAGGTAGATAAAACAAAGGGTTTGCAAGTGGCAGTCCTGCGTTTGGGGATGTGTGTATCAAAACAACATGGGGATTAAGGGGAGACTGAGACTGCAAGTCAATTGAACTACATGCAATTAGTAGCCAGTCTTAATTTTAAAAACAGTCCTACATGACAATATTGTCATTCCTCAGTTAGTGAGTCCTGAGAAGACTGGCTGTTGAGAATGACAAAGGAATTAAGCAGTCTTGATATTTGTCACCCTTTATTATCACACTGTATTGATATGCCTTCACATTAAGTGAATTCCCTTTTTACAGCTCTAAGTTCTTGAGCCTGAGAAGGGAAGAAGAAGAAATATTTGATAATTTTTGCATTTCCAGTGCAAATTTTGTGGTGAGCAGGCAGGTACACAAATTGCAGCAAGTACTGGTTTTGAGAGGTTGATCATGTGAGAAATACATTGACTTCGACGTCTTTATTTATCTTCTTGATTAGACTACAGCATCAGAAACTGTCATCATCCCATACAAATTTTTGGATCTGAACTTTGAATTACTGAATGAACTGAAACAGTTTTGGCCTTTGCAAAATTTTCATGCATGTAGGTTCCTTTGCATTTCTAGATGACAGAGGAGGAAGCATCCATATGGTATTCCAAGATCATATATACAGGTGCAAATAGCATATGCAATACACAAACAAAATACCGATCAGGTTATTTTAAAAGGCCACATTTGTGTTAGTTGTTCTGGACTCTCTCAGTAGCCCTTAGGAGTCCTTAGGTGTAATCATGGCTCAGTAAGATACTTTTTATCTGACCTGCTTTAGCAGCCTTTCTTAGGGTAAGTCAAACCATGCAAAACAGTGCTTGTTTCTCTGACTGCAAAGTGAGTCTGCTCAGTTGGCTCACAGACGTCTGTGTTAGTTCAGAGGAACTTCCTTACATGAACCCTCAGTTTGAATAATGTTTCCTCTATGTATTGCCTATTGTATTTTTTAAATTCCTCTTTTCTTTGAGGGAAATACTACATTTTTATCACAGGAAACAGGTAAATCAAGCCATAAGAATGTACACTGACAGCTCAATGGAGTAATGGAAGAAAATGTTGGTGACCATGACAGTTGGTGGTCAAACCAAGTGACCAAGCCACTTGGCCTAAAGATGAGACAGAGGTCTGCAGTGGTACATCTTGTCTGGATTAAGGCTCTGTCTGGACCAAAGCTGTCTCAGGCCTAAATCAGTTTGGAGTCTATGGTTCTATTAAACAGCTCACAGATGAGTGACTATTGACTGCTATCAGAATTGCTTCATGCATGAGGCTGTGTATTGCTGCATCAGTGAGAATGCAATGCAGGGGCAAGAAAGGGACAATTTATGTTGTCTTTTCTTTCCATTCATGTAATTGTCCCATCATTATTCTTATAACTTGTATATGTCTGAAATCTGCATCTCAGGGCAGTTGTGTTCTGTCTGCAAACTGCATTTTACTTCCTTTAATTTTTGTTAATTCAATTATGTTCTTTTCTGGAGCCGACTATTTACCAACCTGCATCCAGAAGTGGGACCTTTCAATCAAAGCATCTCCTGCACTCCATTACTGACCTACTTCTGTTGACTTCTGTGGTAAAACAGCCTTACTGACGTTCCAGGTAGGGCAAACCATGGCAAGTCACTTTCATTTAGTAGAATTGTAAATTCCTTTGTTCCCTCTTTTCCTTATGTCTGTAGAATAGTTGGAATGAGGAACCCTGAATTTGTTTTGTTGGTTTGGGGTTTTTTTGTTTGGTTGGGGTTTTTTGTTGTTTTTGTTTGTTTGTTTGTTTGTTTGTTTTGTTGATGGTAGTGGTTTGACTGGGGACTTTGGTGGGGGAAAGGACTAGGTGGGGTTATGACTTTTTGTTTGTTTGTTTTTATTTTTTACTGTAGTCTGTAGATGAATAATGAAAATAGTAAAAACACCCTAGCTGGCAACTTGAAGAACAGCTAGTATCACATATGCCAACTTTCAGCCATCAAAAGGTTTTAATTTGGCCTTTTGAGAAACTAAATTTTTGCTTTATAGCCCTAATGATTTAAAAAGTTTGAGAGGAAAAAAAGAGTGTTCAAAATATTTATGAAAACCACATACTGCTAGGAAAATCTCCATCGCTATATTTAAAATTATTTTTTGAAAGTGGAAAAGTTGTAAAAGCATTTTTTTGTAATTTTTTAATGAATAAATTGTATTAGCATTCTTTCTCTCTTCTTGCATGAATTAGTTCATTGCATTATTTTCTTTTGTTTTCAGAAAAGAAGCTCAGAATTCACTTACATGTCCACCACATATTTTTCTCATTTGTTAGAGTCCATTTCTCACCTTTAATCTTCTAAAAGAAATGTGAATACATGGTTATCAGTGGTTTAACAGGATGTAGTATAGAAGTAGTTACATAGTTACTGCACAATAGCTCATTTTAATAAAGTTGCTAAAGTATTTGGGGCTAAGAGTATTGTTGCTGTATTCAGGATAGGCTTCTTAAATTGCAGGGGTGATTGTAATCAGCCCAGATTCTGTAATCTTTGCTTGCAGAAGCAGGGTACAGTAGAAAATTTTACTTTTATAGTAGATATCTACGGTGTCATATATGAATCACATATATTAATGTTTGCACAGAAGATGTAATAAACAAAGATGTCACATATAATTCATATAGGTTCATAGAGGGCATACAGAATTTCTTTTTGACACAATGTTTCTTCACACTGCACCACATCCTTCAGCAGGCCTCCACATAAAACAAGGCGATGCATTCATTTTCCCCTGCAACTAGACGCTTCCCTTACAGAAGGCTCTGCTATGACTTTTGAAATGCAAAGGGCTCTGCTAGGAGTATGAACTGCATGTAGACACTGTGATGTGTTTTTCATTACCAAAAATCTGATCCTCACTAAATGATAGGGTAAATTGATTAAGAATATGTAGTAACTATCCATGCTCTTTCCTTTGACTCTTAACAGGCAAAGATGAATTACTGCTTCTGGCTTAGAACATCACTGCTTTCTGTATTTTTTCATCTAATGTTTCCTATATTTATTTTTGTTTGTTTGTTTGTTTTTCAAGCTTGATTATTATAGTGGTGTGTCCTGTCTTGCCATAAATTTACAAACTGTTTTTTGATGTGATAAAAAGTGTTTTTGTTTGTTGTAGTGACAGTATGCTGTGTTGACACACACTGTTTATCCTACTAGAAGAGTATTATTTAAGGAAGATGGAAATTTTAAAGACAGGCAAGTCTTAATGGACAACAGGACAAGAAAAGCAATGGATATGTGAGGAGAAAGATGTGTCAAAAATAAAAGTAAGAGTTTGTTTTGAAGTCTGGGAGTTACTTTTTTTCTCAAAAAGGTAAAGATAATTCAGTTTGGATACATTCCACAGATCAGTGAAGGACATGGACATAATTCACAGCTGGAGTGTTAATGGGGCATTTTGTTTGTTTTTTGAGGAGAACATGTTTTTTGAACAGTTCCATGGCTGCTGACAACCACTTTCCTGGGCAACCTGCTCCAATACTTCACCACCCGTTCAGTGAAAAAAATTTTCTTAATATTTAATCTAAACCTTCCTTGGTGCAATTTGAGACTATGTCTTCTTGTCCTAATGCTTGTTACTTGGGAGAACATCTTCCCCCCCAGCATGATAAGGTCACCTCTGAGCCTCCTTTTCTCCAGGCTAAACAACCCCAGCTCCCTCAGCCATTCCTCATAAGACTTGTGCTCCAGACCCTTCACCAGCTTCATTGCCCTTCTCTGGACATACTCCAGATGTCTTTCTTGTAGTGAGGAGCCCAAAACTCTGGAACACAGGATTTGATGTGGCATCTCACCAGTTTTGAGTAGAAGGGTAAATTCATAATCTTAAGCCGCGAATGAAAAATGACAAAGAACCCAGAAGTGCACACTGTCATCTGGGTAAGTCATCTGTGCTCAAACCAGCACACAATAGAATGATCTCTGGTTTTGCCCCAGTCTGCTTGGCAGGTTTCGGGTAAGGTTGGTTCACGCTGAGTGGTGTGTGGAAGAAACAACGAAATTCTTGGAAACTTCAGTAACAAACTTTTACTTGCAAACTTTAGAACATTACGGTATAAGGTACTTGGTAGATTTTAAAACAACATCAAGACAAAATAAGGCACTTCACAAACGTTACCTTAGCAAGCTTTAACCCATCCAGACAAAGTAAGGCACTTAGAAAACGAAAACTTAGCCAACTTTGACCTATCCAGATACAACAAGGCACTTACTAAAGCATTGACTGAAATTTTTCAGTCTGATTTGCAATATGTTTCGAGAAGAAGTTAGGAGAAAAAAAGAGAGAAAGAGAAAGAAAATGGATAAGAGCAGAAAGAGATTTCCACTTGTAGATTCAGTGACAAGGCTTGATTGTTGCAATTCTGATGTCCATTGGGTGATGGTGTTGGGGGTTAGGTTTTCTTTCCTTTTGTTCCTTTTTACGTATAGAATTTTTTCCCATAAGTAGTGAGGAAACAGTAACGACTGGATACTTAGAAGAACAAAAGAAGTGGCCAAGCTCAGGGGAGAAAGGCATCTGTTTGCTGTTCTCTCTCGGAGGGATGGAGATATCTCGAGAATTGGGCTGGTAAAAGGCAGGGCTGGAGCAGCTGCTCGCTCTCTCGCTCTCGGCTTCCGAGGAGGACACTCGGAGGTGCTGCTTTCGGGGAGAGGAGCTCGTTGCTGCCGCTGGACCCCCGCCCAGAGCTGCTGCTTCTGCCGTGGGGGGAGCCTCTGCTTGTGAGAGCAGCCACTGAACTGGGACCTTATTAACACCCACCTCACTAAGGGGGGGACACATTGCCATCTGCTCGGGTGCCCAGGATCCTGAGCTCGCCTCTCCCTGCCCTGCTGGGAGCCGGGCTGCCGCTGTCCCGCCCCCGCGGCTCCTTCAGCACTGCTCTGGGTTTCACTGTGCTGCAGCCCCGCTCCCCCTGCCTGCCGAGATGTGCTGCCCTCCCAGCTTGCTGTTTCCGAGAGTCCTGCTGGGGCACCGGGACCGACTGCCCCAGGGGGTTTGTGAAGCAAAGCCTCTCTCTCTCCCACCCCTCCCCGTCCTGGCCGAGCTGCCATTGCCACGCGCTTCTGGAGCTCGCGCCACAGCGCCCCCTGCAGCCGCGGGGGAGTCATCGCACCTGCCCTGGCCACCCAGCGCCACCAGCGCCCCCTGCCGGCTGTGACCATCACTGCACCCAAGGGGACAGTGCCTGCAGGCCCAGAGCGCTGGGACCGGGTTCTTGGTTCTGTTTGTTGTTAATGCCATAGGAGATGTTGTTTGTTTGCTTTATTATAAATACTAGTAAAGAACTGTTATTCCTATTCCCATATCTTTGGCTGAGAGCCCCTTAATTTCAAAATTACAATAATTCAGAGGGAAGGGGTTTACATTTTCCATTCCAAAGGAGGCTCCTGCCTTCCTTAGCAGACACCTGTCCTTCAAACCGGGACAGACAGTCACAGTCTTGATTCATCAGGGCTGGAGAAAGCCCACAAAACACAAATTTCAATGGATTAATGTATGCTTTGGCTAGGTGCAAACACCTGGGTAGCTCCCCTGGGGCTGAGTTTTACCCTTTCTGAAGCAACACACTGTGGATCTGTTTTGACATCATGGATCATGTGCAGTCCTCTGGTGGAAGGCCCCAGAAATGAGTCTGGGAGTGCTTCGGGGGTCTTTGGTGGTTTATGACAGCTGCCTTGAGTAGTTGAGCCAGTTATGCGCCTTCAGAAGGTATGAACACCTTCAGGCCTACTTGTGAATGTCGCAGTACTTCATGGAGGGAGTTCTTACACCTGAGCCACTTGTGTAAGGGAGGACATTGGTATGCTAAAAATGCACTATCCTACCTCACAGGATCTGCTTCTTACTGGCGTCTTCCCTTACCTGGCTTAAACCGCACCTTTCTGCTAAACAAACGTTGATTTGTTGTTACCATCCTCTGGTGCTCACACCTTCTGCACATGGGCTGTTACCCTGCACATGGTCAGCAAAGCACCTGCTACTTTTGCAAATGGCCAATTGTTTGATTAACCAGTAACATTTCAGTCTCTAACAGTCCCCAAGATAGGAAGCTCTTCAGTACAGTAACAATTTCAATGCTTCCATGTGTATATTTATATATATATATCTTTCCACCTACATCTTCGTGGCTTTGCATATTCAACTCCAGACTTCAATTTCCTTACTATTTTGAAATTAGTTTTTACAAATTGATGACTGTACAGCTGCATCATAAAATGGAGCCAGGAACACCCTGTCAGTTATGGTATCTACTTTAAATCCCAGTCCTGGTGGTGATAGCTGCTACCACCACTGCTGGTGGTGTGAAAAATCTCTTCCCTTTAACATTTTTGTCTACTTACTTATCTTCTTCATCTGCTTGTTTACTAAACCTATTGGACAGTATATGCAGTCTAGCAAAACTATTGTGAACATCCTGCAATTAACATAATCAGTTTATAATTCTACTTAAGAAAACCTAGTTTTACTCTAGTAGAAAACTTTAAATTTCAGCTTTCCTCCCTTAAAATTTGAAGTGACAAAAATTAATCTCTACAAGCAGGTGAAGTCAGTCATTAAATGCAAGACACTTCTGGCAACTAGGGGTAACCGATTCCAAATCCAAAGAATGCTCGGTTGAGGATGCACTTCTGGTACTTCCCAGCTGTTCATATTAGCTGGACTTCAACCAGAGTCTTCTGCTGAATTGGGCTAGAAAGAGAGGGAGGGAGTTTCATCAAGCCCACCTCTTTACCAGGGCTCCTGGTAAATGTGCCTGTGTGCTGCATGGTGCTGACAGTATCTTCTTCCATGGAAGGGAAACTTCCAGTCCTGACTACATTGGCATACAGGTGCCATAGCATTTCATCACAACTAAAAGAGCACCACATGGATTTATTTCTGTGTGGGCATCAAATGGTGTTAGGGCTGTAACACTGTAGACTAATTAGGGTTTTGAGGAAGAGACAGACTTCAGCACTTCTTAGACAGTTCTAAGCAATTTAATTTGTTCCATTCCCAGCAAGCCATTTTATATGGGGGCCCATATTTCTGGCTATGAATTGTGTGAGGGAACTGATACCGTAATCCATATATACATACATGTACACATATATATATGTTTTGCTAACTATTTATGATAAAGAAAAGAGGAACAAAGAACTACACCTGTCATACAGAAGATAGTAATATTATGTATGTTCAGTTTTGTTACTGCAGTGAAATAATACAGATGCACAAATGAACCCAGTGTTCTCAGGTAGCTAATTTAATGACCAAGCTTCAAGTCCCCTGATTTTATTCAGCTTTCCAGCGTTTTGTCTGGGGACATTCAGCATATTAAAGATACAGGCAATTCCATTGTTCTGGTAGTCTTGTGAGGCCAAAAAAAGTGTAAATTTCTGGTTGTTTGCTGAATAGATATGCGATATTTGTTCCTAAAGATATGAGATGACTTTTTGCATGAATATATTTCTTTGCTGTAGTATTGGAGATCACAAAGGAGAATGTAACTGAGATAAGGAGAAATGATTCAGCAGAGTAGGATGGTTTTTTCCAATCAGAAGTGGTAGAAAGTTTCACCTAAAAATTCTGTGATGTAAGAACTGAGAACCTGGGAGGAGTCATGGAATGATATCTGAACTATTTGACCAGACAAATGGGTCATATTATGCTCATGCTTAGTCTGGGAGCTGACATTTGCCTAGCTTAGTTTGCCAGTTATGGAGGAGCTTTCCNTGTTCATTTGGTTTTTTTGGGTTTTTTTTCTTTTTTTTTTTTGGTTTTTTTCTTTTTTTGTGTGTGTGGTTTTGGGGGTTTTATTTAGGAGAACTCCTGCCCATATCCTTTCTACACACACTCTAGGATTTCTTTGACCATTTATTTGTACCACATCCCTGTGTTGCTATGCATTTTCTAACTATGCTGGCTAGAGGAATGATGTTCATTCTCAATTGCCAGAGTTTTTATATATGCCACATGTGCAGTGGTGATACCAGTGTGACAAACTGCAGATTCATCTGATAAATTGTATTTACATCCACCTTTGACCACCTCACCTGCTTTCTGCCACTAATCTATCTCCACTGGGATTTCTTCCACATTCCAAACCTTGGAGCAGCTTCAAACATCTGCTAATTTAAAACTGGAAGAAAAGAAAAAAAAAAAGAAAAGAAGAAGAAACAAAACGAAACAAAAAAGGAAATCAACCTGCCAAAGAAAAATTTCCTGCCTTTCTCTGAGCCAATGAATTACTCTTTGCCTTTTAAAAATACAATGGTCTATGTTAAAAAAAGCCTTGGACAACAATCAGCTGTACCCCTGGCAAAATTTAGTACTCTACAAACCTTAATATTTTGGACACTTTTGCCTTCAGTGAGATACTCTGTGTGGAGCTGTCCTAAGATATTCAACTTTAGACCTGGCTGGTTTTATTTATAAAATTCTGTTGGAAGACAGTGAAATTCAGCTCACATGTGCAAATTTAGCCCGTGTGCCCGCTGATGTTAATAGGAATAGTGTTGGTCTGCTGTGAACTTGAAGTCTTCAGTTCCATATACCTTTGCTGGATGGTCTGGCCTGTGGTTACTTTGTGTTGAAATTATATTGCTCTCCATTATTAATATTGCCTAAAGGGTTTATGACTGTTCAGCCTGTGAAAGACTAACATTTAATTTTAGCAGTACATTGTGTTGGCAGTGCTTGTATTTAAGCTCTGATGGTTCTACACTGTTAATTATAGACCTGTATTTACACTTGACGTTAAACATTTGTTCCGAAAGTACCCTCTGAAACAAGATGTTGGCTTTTGAACAACTTCTCTGCCTAAGTCACAGGCCATTTAGTCTCTGTTAATGGCAGAGTGTGGTCTTAAGGGGAACATGAAGCAAGTGGCTTCACAAAGCAGTTTGATATTTGCAGCTGCATTTAAAAACAGATTTTATGAACTGCTTGGTTAATGCTACTGAGGAGAGCAGCTAAACACAGGACTTCTAATATGGAAAAATTAGAGCACCAGTAAATATGTGGAATGGTTTGGGATAGCTGCCCGACATCTGTGGTATGAAGAGTTGGCCAGAAAATGAGCTGCAACAGGCTGTGCTTTACAGTCTACAGTATTCTTGGCTCAATTATCTTATTCAACAATAAAAATTAATGTGCAATATCATGTTTGATAGTCACCATTATTGTGAAAATATGATCACATGTGGAAGTATTTCATAACCATTTGCAAACATCTCTTTGCTTTTAAAAATGTACTTAAGCACTGGTTTGAAGTATTTCTTATTGTCTAATAAGGAGTGTATTTCTAAATAATTACCTTCTCAAAACTGTTGAACCCACCTCTTCAAAGGTGACCCTTTGGAGAGGTCACCATTTTTGCGATGCACCCACTATGTGCAGAATACCTTGGTGTCCTGTATAAAACTGTTAAACAGGCCCTCTGCCAGCAGAGTACATTCTTTTTAAAATTGTTGGAGATACTGGGACATAGAGAAGTAAACAAAAATTAGCCACTTTAACTAATGGTAGAAATGCTCAACACATATTTGCCTAATAGTCACTAGAGGGAAAACACATTTTTTCCACAATAAAATGTAGTTATTGTGAAAAAATGCCAGACCAAAAAAATTAAAATCTGATGTGTTCTAATTGATTTGTGAGAGTACAATGAGAAACTGTAGAAATTACTCATCGTTGCTGCTAAATACATCTAAAATTCATAATGGAGACTGCCAATTAATACCAGCAGTGTTTTTGAAAGGGGTATTTAAATTATGCTTTTAGAATTAGTTCCTGTATATGAAAATATAAACACTCCTGTGGCAAGAACAAAACTCATCAGTAAGAATTTTGTAAATCATATTTTTTCATTGTTTGTGATGTAGTTGTACAAACCTTCTGTGTTATTTAAAACTTGTTCCAATGTAAGAAATTTAGCTTAAGATGAATAGTCTTGCACAGGTGAGTGTGACAAACATTGATTAATAAATCATTTAATATCTGCTTCCTTAGAAAGAAGAGTAGGGGAATATGGAGGGAGGGATTGGAAAAAAGGGAGAAAAAAATAATATGAACTAATATGCAGAGGAAGCACAAAATGAGGATCTTTTTTTGTTTTCCTTTCCTTTCACTTCTGCTGATACAAGGTCACATGGGATTTAAATATATTTTAAATCTATTTTTGTCAGGATCAAGTTTTCCTAATGGTAACATGAGGGAGTAATTGGCATATGTAAGGTATCTTATATTTCATTCTGTGAGCATGAAAACATGTATTTATCTTTTCAGTATTTGTCATTGTGTTCTGTGTTTCTCTGAAACGGTTCTCTCATCCTTGCTCTGTTTCTTTCATTAAGTAAAAAAACATCTGGAAAGGCAGCTAGGAAAAGGTATTCTGAATAATTTTAAATTGTTAGGTGTGGATGTTAGCATATACATATATATATATACATATAAAAAATATAGACATATATACACATATATACTATCATCCCAAAGTTAAACATAAATACAGCACACTACATCATATAGAGATATGGCACTTTATCGCAGTGCAAAAATGGAATTGTTAGGTGTTTTGTTTCCCTGTTTAGTGTAGCTTTTGGAAACAAAACAGAAACTTCGGAAGCAACTTTCTAGAGATCAGTTGCTGGGATGTATTTTTTTCCTTTAGACTTAATGCATTTCTGCTGTTCCTGGAAATCGGTACTTAATCGTGCTTTTAACTAGCAGAAGCTAGGAAATTTCACATTCTGCGCTCTGCTGTCAGCTTTAAAAACACTATTATAGGGTATCAAATTCACGGCTGTGTTTCCATGGCAGATAAAGGTTACCAGTAGTGTAATATTAAAAGAAAAAACACACCATCAAAACTATTTTGAAAAGACGCAACTTTTAGTATTGATGTTGCTGCAAATAGATTTCCTATTTGCTGTTTCTTTAGTCATTGTGTGTTGAAGTAATTTCAGTCATTTGATAGAAGAATCCATAAAATCTTCTGAGCTATCTTCTCCCAGCTAATTTAATGGAAGTCATCTATAGATTATTGACCAGTTAATCCATCTTGATTCAATAGAATGTGTTTGGGAATGTGTTTCTGATGATGCTACTCAGTGCATCATCCTCATAAACATTGCATGTGTGGGATGTGCACTTGTTTATCACAGTGTGATCTGTCTAATTTGGATCATTTGCCTGTCAGCAGTCCTCCCCACAGGGTTTGCCCTGCACTCACTGTGAAAGGGTCGGCACAGCTGCAGCTTAACCTGTATGATAAGCGTGTGCACACTCTTAGCAACCTTCCTAGCGAGATTAAAGAAACTACAGCTCCATTCAGCTGTACCTTGATGTTAAATTTAGATCCAAGAATTTTAGATCATGGGAAACTGTATTCTATTGTGGATTTAGTTGTAGATTTTTGGTGGATTAAGTTTCCTGTTTCTTCTGTGAGAAATGGCTTTCTTAACAGGGAGCTACCATTCCCCCAACTCCTCAGCCCAGACAACCCCCACACCCCCCACCACAAATTGAAAAA
>WEKY01002846.1:9396-28370 GCA_013390045.1 Picathartes gymnocephalus
AAAAAAAGAAAAGAAGTCCCTTATTTCAAGTTGGGATTATTTCAAGTTTGGTATTATTTGTGAGGGACTACTTGTGCCAGAACCTCTGTACCAGAAGATAGCAGTAGAAGTACAATGTGCCAAGAAAACTGCAGTTAGTATATCTTATTTCACTCAAGGTGGCCAGAATCAACTGTTTCATAGGCACAAAATTCCCCGTTGCCCTATACAGGCTGTGTTCTTATCCCAGTCAGTCAGTCCGTGGGTTGTAGTGGAAGTGCTCTGCCATTTGTACCTGTGCTGACAGTTCTGGGAATGGAACTGTGCCTGTTCAGTTCCTGAGCCCTTGCCTAAACAGCTTGGGATCTGGTAAAGTCTTAGTTAATCAGCTTTGCCATTCCACTGGCATGCTTGTGGCTGTCTTGGCACATGGACACAGGCAAGGCAGAGTTTGGAGATTGATACAGAATCTCTTACAAGATTTTTCAGGTGCTCAAGCCCTTCATTAAACATTATGCATTAATGAATGTTCTTAGAAATGTGTAGCCTGAAATTTTCATGATGGTCTTTTTGTTCTTTTGATAACTTAAGTTCTGTTAGGAGGAATGAGCTAATCTTAAGAAGAATCATGCACTGTGTATACGTTGTTTGTGCTGCTTTAATGGATGCTTTGGGAGAGGATTAGCAAGGAGAGTATACAGTGGATGCATAGCCTACCTGAACAGGAAAGTTTCTGCCAGAAAGGCAGTTGAGGTGGGATTGTAGAGAGAATAAGTTTTCATTCTTCTTCCAAATACCAGCTACAGGCAGAATTAAATACCTTTTGAGGATCATCCTTGTGCTGCTTACAGGAAAGAACTGATGCCTGAAGTGGCTACCTAGAAACAGAGACTAGACAGGAGTAAGGGAATAAAAGTGGATATTTATTTGAAAGGCCTTCAAAGGCACACCCTGGGCAGCCAGAGGCTGCTCTCACACTGGACCCCAGGATGGATGCCGAGTCATGAGTTCTTCACACCTTTATAGGTTTTGGTCTATTTGCATGTCAGCATAAATTCACCAATTAAAACTTTAGCTAATGATGTCATTTCCCCAAGCTTACCTCCCCTTCTCGAGATGTTGGGTTACACATTCTGGGCCTAGGACAGTCTGGGTGTCCTTGGAGAGCAGGCTCGGAGAGGCTTCGTTATGTCTACCTTAACATGAGAGAACAGCAGCTCACAGGCTACAAGGCACTTCAGAGTTACACACTAAGCACTACAGGATTTGGAAAATATGAAAGTTAAAATCCAAGGCATTGGAATATACTCTCAAGAGTGGAGTACTGGAGCGATTGCTTTGCTTAGGGGTAGTGGGAGGTAGTCTGACCATCTGGGACTGTGTTTTATCCTAAAAAGGGTGTGACAGATCTTTTAAATTTAATTACAAACGTCAATGTTAATGTGTTTTCTTTGTTTTACTACCATGTGTCATCATTTCACTGAGGCAGTAAATCAGTCCTTGTGCCAGGTGGAGTCTGGGAGGTTAGAAGGGCTTATCCTAGGGAGTGTCTTACAGAGAATAATAGCGTTATCCCGTGGTTAAGTTTGTGTAACTAGTCTTTCCTTACCATCTTCAGGAGTGAAGCAGTGTCCTAAATATGCTGTAGTTGTGAGTGTTGACTCCTGTGACATTGCACAACTGCAGTGAATGCTGAAATAACACTGCCTTCTAGTTCTGTGTGGAAAGATGGCAGGGCTGAGCCTCAAAGTGGCACTGGCTGTCCTCCTGCGGGGTTGGCTGCTGCTGGCCCGGGCTGGAGGGAGCAGCTGAGGCTGCTCGAGGGCTGTGTGGTAAGACAGCAGCACACTGAATTGACTAAAGCCTCATTTTGTGTTTGTAGGCTGTGTTCAGAACTCTGCTTGCATTAAACTGCTCAGTCCTTTCTAAAAGCTGACAGAGCATTTAGAAGTTTTCTGTATTAAAAAACTCAACAGACCAAACTCTGTAGATGCTTTTCTCACCTTATTTGAAGCACAGCAGAAACTCACTGATTCAGCTACATGCTGATGTTATGTATGCAATCATTAAGTAGATTTTAAGTCATAATGGCAACTTCCTCTTTAAATGGAAGCTAATTTTAATGAAACCTTTAATTTGCATGATACAGAAAATGTTGAAGGACTTAATTTATGAGATTTATAATCTCAGTGAGACACAAAACAATATTTTCCAAGACCTCAAGTGTTCTATGGCTTTCCGTTTTCTAGTTTTTGTTTCTGTGAACTGTGCAGTCTTAGAATGGGGCAATAAGTCTTCTCGCAATGGTTCAACCATCATCTTCTGGTTAGATGCTACTGACCATGCTTAGACTTCCTAATTTCTTAAGAAAATTTCATCCTTCACTGAACTATGAGTCACAGAAACTTTATGATAGAACTTAAAGACCACCTATGCCTTTCCTGTTCATAATCTTCACTGTTTTTTTTCACTTGTGAACAAATATTTCAGGCTATTAGCACCTCTCTACTGGCACGTTCCTGTTACATTCAGTCATGTATTTCTTGCTATTGTAGTACATTTTAAAAAAGAACTAAAACCCAGTAGTGATGCTTTAGGATTAGCTTTTATCTTGCTTACCTTTGCATGCTCGTTTAGGGCAAGCATATTTAGCACTAAGAGGATCCTGCATGAATGACATGGAAATGTCTTAGTTCACTGAACAGTCCCACTGTAATTTCAAGAAACAACAACTTCCATTTCTGCAGAGCTCTGAAGATCAGCTCTACTGCTGAATGCAAATCTGACTCACTGGAGGTGAAACAAATCTTTTATTTTTAACCTCGGTGAATGCTTGGCTGTGAGTGCTGGTGAAGTAAATCCTCAAGGCCTGATGTAAAAGTCTCTTGGCATTCCTGTATCTTCGTGTATCAGAAGTGCCTTTCACAAGCATTTTGGCCAAATGTGGTTCAGCCTGTTGTGTGTCTCAGAGCACTGCTCCCACAATGTCACAGAGGTGATGTAAGGACAGGCATCAGGCAATATAGGTGGTAATACAGCACACAGTGGCAATGCTATTGCTTAAATCTGGCTGGAAGAAGAACCAGTAGAACTTGCCGGTTAAACGTCTCATGGAATTGCCCAATCTGTGCAACTAACTGGGGCTGTTTCTACTGACTACCTGTTTGAAATGTGTGGAATAGCAGGTAGGGGGGTGTGCCTGTGTGTAACTGTTGTTTGTAGACAGCTGCTCTGCTTACTTGCATTTTTCTGCTTTTATCTACAGCTTCAGATTGGTTCAGTGGACTTGTTGTGGTCTAACCCCAGCAGGCAACTAAGCCCCACACAGCTGCTTGCTCACTCTGCCCCAGTGGGATTGGGAGAGAGAATCATAAAAGAGAGAGCCTTCAGATAAGGACATCTCAATAAGTAAAGCAAAAGTTGTGGATACAAGCAAAGCAAACCGAGGGATTCTTTCACCACTTTCCATGGGCAGGCAGGTGTTCAGCCATCCCCAGGAAGGCCAGGCTCCATCACATGAAATGGTTACTTGGGAAGAAAATCAGCTCTATTCCAGCCAAAACCAGCATAGTACTGTACTGGAATTGTCTCTTATAGGTTGCTTTTTAAATTAAGATGTCCATTAGCTTTATTTCAATCTGTAGTTGTTGTTGCATACTCTTTTCTTTCTTACATCAGTTTTGCCAAATAGCAGTGTGATTATGTCTCCGTGTTTCTTGCGTAAAAATAGAATTGTGAATTGGCTGCTTGAAATATGACAAAACCAGTTAAGATTTCAGTTCTGTGTCTCTCTAAATATTTATTCCTGCTCTTAAAATCTACTTGCTCAACTTCTTCACTGAGCTTCCTGTGTAATGTTGCTAAACCTCATCTTTATTCTCCTGTGGCTCTTGTGTTTACCAGGTAAACATCTGTGGCAATTTTAGATGTTGCTTCTCAGATGGAGGTTGCTGACCCTGTAGTGAAGGTAGCAGGAAGGTGGGGATGCCATCTGCTCTACTGTCAGATTGTCACCTTACCATCTTGGGTGATTAAAGCACTGTGCCATACTGAACTCGGACAATTTGAGGTATCATTTAGTTCTGCAGAGTCTGTTACATGCTCATTAGCAGCTCTCTCCTCTGAGGATTGCCAGGCAGCTGAGGGGATGTAATATTACAAACTGCTGCAGCAAAATTAACTATAGCCCATTTGTCAGAGCTGAGAATTATCTTGCAGTGATCATATGTAAATGAAATGAGTTCCTGTAAGGACAGAATACATTATTTATTGGCTTTTTGGAGGTGACATTTTATTACAAAACTGCCAATATCAATTCCCTATCTTATATTTTTAATTTTCCCTCCTACATTATGACAAATTTCGGCATCTTTTATTGTGCACTAAAATTCCAATTTAATTATGCATACTGGCAAGTTAAAACTTGTTAGATGGGTTGTCCTAATGTTATGTGTTAGTCACATCAGAGCACTTAGGTGCTACAGTAATAAGAATGACACCAGGTGATTAGTGCAAAACGAATAGATTGTCATTCAGAGTGATTCTGAAGCCTCAGCTGTGGCTTCATTCTCATAATACATTCTGATGCTTTCTGGCACTCAGATTGCAAAGTTCTCTGGAGATTGTGCCTTCCAAGGCTGCCAGTGTCAAACAGGTCTTTCTGAACTGGCTGCGGGAGTGACACCACACAGTGATGTACAAAACAAATGGGTAACCAGTAGTACTCTTGGATGAGGGCTCAGATTAACAGCTGTCATCAAGTTTCTGTAAATTTGATCAAATCTTTAGCATTTTGAGTTAAATTCACCCTGAATACTTTTTGCGGTGTTGTAAGTGTAAAATACAGTTACTTTTCTGAGCAGAAATCATGGGTTATTGTTTTCTGGGGGATTTACCTGTTTCTGATTGCTCTGATGCAATGAACAGTGTTTGAATTTGTCTGCTCTAATTCCTTGCACAAGTAAAGGTACAAACCCCTTCCTGGCAGTGATTGTGACCATGTTAATTTAAGCAAGGGAAGCATAATCGCTCTGTGTGCTACTGCCCTCCTTGCAGTCTGCCTAAAATTAGTTGCTGCTTGAGCTCTGCTTGAGCTTTGCTTGATTGCTAATACCACTACTTAGTGTTCTAGTTTTGGTGAAACATAGTCTGGATGATTAAGCTGGGGTATGAGCTTCATACCTGCAAAAATACAATAATTATAGAGTACCTGTGATAAATAGTTTATTTCTAAATAGTATTAACAGCCTGGTGCTTGCAACTTTGTAGAAATAATTCATAAATATTGTCTGTGGTTTTGTAGCTTTACTGTTTCATGAAACTCACTTTCTGTCATCTTTCAAAGTTGTGTTTAACTTGTGTTAGGATATGGAACTGTGAATGGTCTCAAGATGAGAATTCATTATCCAGCAGTGTGGAAATCTGTGTAATTGGTCCTGTGGGATTTTGGGCACATATAAAAGCAGTTGTCATAGCTCTTTGGTAGCTTGTAAGCAAGCTCTTCTTCCAGCCAACTTTTGCACTCTTCTTTTTAGAAAAACTTCAGTTGAGCTACACAAACCCTTTATCTTTCAGAGCCGAGACATAATCAGCCAAACTGAACCAAGAGGGAAGAGAATATTTGAGAAGGCTTCCAGCATCTCATGAACGAACTAACGGAACTCGATAATGCTGGTTCTGCAGAGCCAGGTCTGCGGCTCAGAAAAGGACACATGTCTGACATTGCAACAACACAGACAGCCTTTGAAGAGGACAGCTCTCAGCAGAGGCTTCTTCTAGTGGAGCCACCACTGTCTTCTGATCAGGAAAATGTAAGTTATATCTTTGATTACCTGTTAGGTTTGCTAGGAAAAATGAGTTTTGACGTAAGCGCTTCAGTGTTCTAAATAACTTTCAGAAATGTGAACTGTGAGCCTACAACCTTTTAATGCCTGCTAAATAACTGTACTAATATCAGGAAGATTCCAGAAGTATTCAGTTGAATATATGGGAACTTGGGTGACAAGACTGGGCATAACTAGTTTTACCAGCTTTTATGTTTTTTGTCCTCATAGAAATGGGACTTGAACTGGTTTGTGTTCTGCTGAGATGCCGCTTATATGAAAAGATTTTTGTTCTGTAATTTTCAATTAATTATCAGTGAAAGGAGAAGGATTTGCTCTGGCTGCATGTAATCAGAACGTTGGCTAATTGGTATCTTTTTGATGATTAGGATAGAAAAATCTGTTTGCAAGCATTCTTGCTGGAGTTAGACTAAGCAATGCATAATATCCTATCTCGGACAGTAGCCAGTGACGGACTCACAAGGATAGGAAGCACCTAGTGTTACTTGCCTAGGGCACTCTCCCAGCCTTTAGCAGCTGGTAGCTCACAGATTTTCTGAGCCAGTGGCAATGTCTGTAAGTTTTTGGTTCGTGAGCCCTTGAGTTTCAGCAGCCACAACGTACAGAAAGGTGTCTGCAGCTTAATTAGGTGTTCTACAAAGGCAATGTCCAAGCACTGGACAAAAGTACCTTCTGGTTAGAGAGTTCCAGAACTGTAATTAATGCTTCTCCCAGGAGATATTCAGATGGATATCAGCATAGTTAAGTGGAAGAGGCATTCATTTTAGGCTCACTATCCAATTTATCATGGATTATTGAGTTTACTGTATCAGCTCAGTCACAGCAACTGTGTGGTTTTAGCCAGCAGCAAAAACATGCTGGTGCTACTTAATGTATGCTGGGCTGTGGCTGTCATTGCACTTGCCACAAAGTCTGGGTATGTGCATGGCTCACTGTCATGGATCAGCTGACAATGAGAACTGGTATTTGCCTCCTCAGCTTGATGAGTTGGAGCCCTTACAGAATTGAGTTCTGAGCATTCTTGTACTGAGAAGTCAGGATTGTATTCATGTCCAGTAAGCCAAGCCAATGCGCTCGCAGTTGTACTGCTTCAACTTCTCTAGGACATACCCAGAGTCTTTTTCCATTTTGTGGAAGGTTGTGAAGCATGTGTGTAAGGTGCAAAGTCTTGGCCAAGACTGGTTAGAAAAATAAAAGTTGAATTGTGCTAGCAGATATTTTGAATTTACATGTTTATCTGTAGGTATGTTTGGGGATCACCTGTTTTGAAGGCTGTTTTCGTTCTTGTCTTTGACTTTCCTGGTTGCATAATGAGAGTTACCTGTAGACTGTAGATGGAATACCCAAGGTAAAAGTCCATAATTGATTATGTGCTTTAATTCTTTCTGTACAGAAATTATCTGGATGAATCAGTGTTTAATTCTAACATTTTGGAAATTAAATGGTTGAAATACTTTCATTCTCTCTTTTAGGCATTCTTAGCACATGTTGTCTTTTTTGTTTTTTGCTTTCATCCATACAACAAAAGTTTGTGGGTTTTTTATTTTGGCTCCCTACAAATATTTGGCTTTCTCGTGTTTGATTTCTTTTCTCTTTCCTGGCCTTCTAAAGTGCTGTTACAGAAATTTGTTTTTGCCATTTGGGCCTTGCTGTTCTATCCTAATCTGCATCACTTTCTCTGCCATATATGGCCTCCTGCATTTTTGATTTTTTTTTCCACCCTTTTATTCGTGCCCTCTGTGATTTCTTGGGTTTGTTAGTATGATGTCATTAAATTGTTTTTTGTCTTAAAAGGCTGAATAATTGATGCTTCTAATGGATCATCCCAAAACACTTTGCTGTCAAAAGTACCAATATTGGCTTGCCAAATGGCCTTCGTTATGTTATGTTCTGCAGTGCTCCAAATAATCTGGAAAAAACATTACGCTATACATCTTCCTCTGCCTCGTGTAAGCTTCAGCACAGCTGTTGCTGAAATGTCAGCTAGGATTCACTCTTCTGCTCTGCTGTGCATTCTGGCCATGTGCAGCTGTCTCAGCAGAGATGTATTAGTTCATTAGCATGACTTACAAGTTCAAAAGCCTGATTTTCCTCTGGTCTGGAAGAGGTTTGTGTTTAGATAACAGTAATATAAGGATATTGTTCTTGGTTAGGTGGCAGCAGTGCTCAGGCACTCAGGCTAAACATAGCCTTATAGAAGGTCTCAAGTAGTGCCCATTACATCAGGGTTTTAGTGCTAAATGTAGCCACGATGGGGCTGATGGTAACAATTCCATGTTGAGTGAGGAAAGTGGATGAGAGTTGTGTAGTGTCTTGATGGTACAACCACCATCATCATTTAATATGCTTTTAAATGCTTCTACTTAGGAAAAGCTTTTATCATAATAAATATGTATTCTAAAATGGCCTTAAGACTTGAGGTATTAGTGTAAAAAATATGTATATTTTTATCCTGTGATAATGTTGCATTGTTTATTTTCCCGTGGCCTCCTGTTACCCTGCTTTTATCATTGCTGCTCTTCACATATATAAAATCTGCTCCAAACTCTCCTATACAAGCTTCCTTTCCCTACTTGTATATCCACTTCCTGCTCCACTTGTAGAAGTAAGCAGTCTGAACTCTTAACAAGTAGTAGTTGATTCTGATGAATTATTTTAGTAGCCTTTTCTAAGAGGGAAGGCATGCACATGTCCTTATGTTGTTCAAAATTACTTTCCATCTTCCTCACAGCTTGCATTGTATACTATGTACTTCTAATTTTGATGGGCCAAAATATTGGTCCTCATAAGTAATAAAGCATTTTCTTGGGAAAGAAAATGGAGATGATATTAAAAAGTAAGATTTGCTCCTAAAAGTTTTTCTCCTGAGGCTTTTGACCCTGGCACCAGTAACCTACCTGGGAGGTTGCATAGCTGTGAGCTAAAAATTAAAGATCCTACTTTCTGTAAATTGTGGTATTTGGTAGATACATGTAGCAAAGATTTACTATCCATATTGAACTTGCTTATTCAAAATAATAGTAATAACACAGCTGCATCCTTCTGCCAGTGCTGTTAATCTGCCAGTTTTATAATGATTCCTATGGGAAGATACAAATCATATAACATCAATATCCTTTAAGTACCTGAACCTCTCAGTCTGTATTTTATTTCATAACTCTCTGTTCTTTCCTAGAGTGCAAATATGTCCATAGATTATCCCTTCTTCCCAGTACCCGTTTCAAGGACTAGATACACATCTTGCTGTCTTTAAAGGTGAAATTAGTGTAGTGGCAGGTAAGTGGTGAGCCTTCTGTGACTTGGACAGATAGTAACCATTTGTCTGCATGATAAGCATTTGAAGATGAGAAAAGGATCAAGGGAGCTGCATAATTCTTCTTCCTTCCTTCAGCAGTTTAAACTTTTTTTCTTTTCCTGGTTTACACTAAGTGCTGATAAGGTATTCTTCAGCAGGTGCTTCCCTCCTGTAGCATCCTGCTGTTGCCTTGCCTTTGGGACAGCATCCTTTCTCCTGTCCCAGAGGTTCTGTGTCTTAACTGCCTTTCTAATTCCAGCAGTGATAGTTCCTAGAGAAATCTCTCCTACTGTGACTTTTTTAAGCTGACACAATCAAATGCATGTGACTTCTTGCAGTGTGATGAATGGGCTCTTTATGCAGCCCCAAACCCTGTGCTTGACTCTTTCCTTTTGTACTTTAACCTGTCAGTGACAGGAGGTAAACAAAAGAACCATTTTCTTTGCCTTTGTTCCCATCATCGGGTTTTCCCTGCTTGGATGATGGTTCCTTTCATCTCCCATGCAGTTAAGATGCGTCGTGCAGTTGTCCTGTGTGGCACCAAAATGTTCCCATGAAGTGGAAACCTGTTGCTTTGAAGTGTTTGATAACCTATAGTAAGTTCTGGAAGGAGATTTGTGTAGCCCTCAAGTCATCTGAATGGGCAGAAGAAATTTGGGTAAATACTCCTCTGGATTGCTTTTCAGGAAGTATGGGCTTTGAAAGGAGAACTTAATTAACGTCTGACAAATTTCATGATATCTCCATGTACCTACCAGAGTCTTTCTAGAGCATGAATACCAAAGTGACTTGAAGGAGGAAGGCAGAAGGGTGTAACAGAATTTCAGGTACCAAAGAGAATTTTTAGAGTAATTGAGGGTGAGCAAATGACTCAACGCTTTTAACTTGAATTGTAGAACTTACTCAAAGCCTTTTCTGTTACAGAAGTGTTTATTATTAGCTACAAAAGCAGACTACAGACAGACTTTTTGGTATTGCAGGAAGGTGCATGAAAATAAATGGAATTATCAACTTGACTTTCTGGTGCATGCTAACTGAGTGAAAAAGACTGAGGTGTAGTGTTGAAGGTCAGAGGGAGACATTTGAGTCTTAAGAATAGTCTTTCTGGACCTAATATTTGTAAATTCTGATTGGGTGAAATTTCATCCTTTGTAGATCTACTTGCAAGTTTCAAACCGCTTAGCTTTCTTTTCAGTCTGGCATTTTTCTATTGGTTCTTTGGGGTTATGATTGAAAATTTGGCATTTGCTTCTGTATTTGCCTTCTTCCTCCATTGTATTGCAGGTTTTGTTGGTAGAGTGTGAATGGAAGAGGCGTGGCAAAATCAAGTTTGAGGTGCCACCAAAGCACATTTCCTTTTGTTTCAAAACTGATTGTGCTCAACTACTATTGTTCTATAGATTTCTTTATCCCCTCTTCCTTTCCTCCATTTTTGCAACTCTTGGGAAGAAACGTTATTTCTTTGAAAGCATGTGAGTTGACATTTTACTTCAGATCAAAAGATCTTAACACCCGCATTTCTCCTTCACTTGCTGTTCTAAGAACTGGAAGTAATGTGACTTTTACTCAGATTGGTAGTCACTGAAGTAAGTGCTTGAATATAGTAATTTTTTTATGTACAGAAAGGCGTTTTTGGATACACAGAGCAGAATATCTCCAAGTATTCCCACTTAGACAGTATGAAGACAATGGGGCACGTTCATGGCGATGGTTTCCAGGCTCCACAGGCCTGAGCTGGTCAGATGCTGATGCCTCCTTTGCTGGCAGTTGATGTGCCTGGGTTATGAGCAGACTGTCAGAGCTTGAAAGTCTGTAGGAAAGGCAAACTGGTGATCCAGTCAGCCATGCATGGGCGGTGCCCGGAAGGCTGGTAACGTATAGGAAACAGCCATTCTCCCTGCCTGCTCTGTCTCCCAGAAAACTCACTGAAGTACCAAGGAGTTTGTCCCAGGTAATGGCTGTTGAGTTGCAGCTGGATTCAGCTGTGCCCTATTACTGTGGAGTGTTTCTGTGATTTGGGAGGGGATGTGTTGGTGCTCAGAGTTTGCTGCCTGCCAGCAGGTTTTGTAACCACTGCTTGCTGTGCTGTGTGTTGAAACTAGGGGAGAGAGGGAGTAGTTCTGTTTATAATTCACTGGCACAACAGTTTCCCTGGACAGGGGTTAGATTCCACGGGCTTTGCCTTTGTTCTCCTGGAGATCATATCTGCCTGATTTGGGCAGCAGCAGCGGTGTGTGTCAGCCTTTCACAGTGATATAAGAGGAAAAAATAGTGTTATACTGGTGGGTTAACTTGCATCTTCCTCCAACTGTTTCAGATCGATTAACTACTGTTATGTTAAATTCAGCGCTACACTTTCAATCTCTCTTTATTTTTGTAACAGAGCATTTCTTTTTCCATAAGCCCAGCATGCTTGTTTTCTTTTTCTGCTATCAGGATTAACAATGGCAGAGGAGCAGAAAAAAGCACAAGACTCTTCTGCAGTAGAAGGGATTTCTACAGACTCTCTCCCAAAATGTACATGTGGGCATTGAGGCCTTGGGCCCTTGAGATACTAGGCATTGACAGAAAATCAGTAGTTGCTGCTGCTCAGAGGTTCAACAGACCTTTTTCATCTGAAGATATTTAGGAAGGGAGCTAGTTCTAATCAGAGTGTTCCAGCAAGGCTTCTGAAACCAAAATGTGACTTTGTCCTAGGACTATTTGCTAAATGAGTTTTGAATGTTAGTGCTTGGTTTTAGTGAGTGCCAGCAAGCAGTCACCTGTGACCAGTTGTGTAAAGCTGTTTTCAAGTGCTGTATTAAATGGACTGTATCTTCTATAAGACCTACAAAGGAAAAACACTAAACTCCAGGAACTTCCAAGTACTTGCCATTTTGACCAACAGGCCTAAAGGGTTTTTGGCACTGTGCTAATGAAAGACTATTTTTGGTGCAGTGACAGCAAACACAGCTTTGCACACCCTGCTCGGAGGGTGGATTTAGTCAGCCTTTTGGAAACTGTGGTGTCGCTGTGCTTACAGGCTTGTCAGGGAGCGTGTGAATGCTAAAGGACAAAGCCGTTATTTTAAAAAAACTTCGTATGTGCAGAAGTTAGGGGAAGTCAGGGGAAGGTTTTATGGTGCTGTTCGTTTCCAGTTAATTTTTTATAACCCAAAGAATATAAGTTGATGAAATTCTGAAAAGTGTGCAACAGGCTTTTAGGAGAAATGACGCAGCCGCACTTATTGCTGCTTCCCCCTTACGAAAGGGTAGTTGATAAAAGGTCAGTTGACAGAATGGGCACAGAGGAGGTGCTGCTGAATAAAAGCAATCTGGCCAGCTGAAAAGAATATTACTGCCATTAGAAAAATAACATTTTTATATTCTAGCCTTGAATGTATCTTGGTCATTATGCTGAATGCTCTCGAGTTACCGAATCTGGCACACTGCCCCAAGGAACATAAAATGACTTGAATGTCATGTTAAGCGCTATTAATCATTCATATGATGAGATCAAGATAAACAAAAGCAAAAACTCAGAGTCATGTCTAGACTTTGTGACTTCAGTTTAATGTGGGGGATAACAGTGGTGTTGTAAATGCAGCAATATCTGTCTTGTAACTTGAGTTTTAAGAAGAAAATAGTGTATAAGTACCATGTCATATAATATGCCATGAGTCAGTGTTAATCAAGACATTTGGTTTTTTCGAGCTATCTTGCCTGTGTCCCTACCAAGGCACAGAGTTCTGTCAGGTCACAGATCAAGAAAAGAGTGAGGGAGTGTCTGTCATCAACTGAATATCAGAACATATTCAGACTGCATCATTCTTTGAAAATTCCTGTGATGGTAGGTTTACCTACTGGTGACATCTTGGTGGTGAGTCGGCATCACAGACAGTTGAACTTTGAGACATGGGAGTTCATTAACTCCAGAGCTTAATACTATGTAGGTATGTGCATGGTCAGACTCCTGGGTAACTGAGTAATGACTCTGTCTGAAAAGAAACCCTAATGCAGGAGACTTGTGCCCTTTCTGGGGCTCAGGAGAGTTTTATTGCAGTTGCTAGTTGTCCTGGTTTCAGCTGGGATAGCTAATTTTCTTCCTGGTAGCTGGTACAGTTCTGTGGTTTGGATTTAGGATGAGAATAGCATTGACAACACCCTGATGTTTAGTTGTTGCTATCCGTTGCTTACCCTGAGTCAAGGACTTTTCAGCATCTCACCTCTGCCAGTGAGGAGAGAGGCACCAAAAGCTGGGAGGGAGCATGGCCAGGACAGCTGACCTGAACTGGCCAAAGGGATAATCCAGACCATGGAACATCGAGCCCAGTACCTGAACTGGGGAGAACTGGCTGGGAGCTGCTGGTCCCTGCTGGGGGACGAGATGGGCATTGGTCAGATGGGGGTGTGAGGGAGGAGATGACTACTTTTCACAGAGTAAAAACATGGCTCCATTCAGATTGAATTTATCTTTCGGTTTGCACATTCAAATGAACAACACTGATGACACTTTCTGAGGTGATGAACCAGAACTTGTCACCTGTGCAAGCAGCAGGCATGTGCAAACTCTGAAACTTTCTAGGAATCTTTAAGCTGACATCAAGAAACTACAGACCTCAAGAAAATACACTTTGCTTGAAGTCCATTGAACGTAACTTAGTCAAAAGTGGGAAAAATGTTTCTGGATTCTTTTTCTGCAATTATGACTTGACTTCTGACAGGCTTTTCCATAGTAAGGCCATTATTAAACAGCATGTCTGTTAACAGATTTGAGAGTGATAGTATAGAAACTGTTAGTCTGTGTGAGAAGGATAAGCTGTTGTAGTAGGCAGAGAGAAATATGTTACATTTACTAGAGCAGGTTTTACTGCGCTTTTCTCTGTAACAGGATCTTTGGCTATGTGATCTGACATTTTTGGACTGCATTCAGACCAGAAATTCTTGTACTAAATGTAAACTTTTTTTTTTACCTTTTGTGCCATTGCTATAAAAGTGAGATTTTACTGTTAAACTTATTTAATGATCGGCACTGTGCAGTTGAGCTCTTGAGGGTTGAGGGTTTCTTCCTCTTTTTTTTTGCTCTGGTGCTCGTAAGTCTTGGGTTTGGTATTAAAGCTTTTTGATCCCTACTAAAACATGCTCTGAAATTCTTGTTCAGATGATGATCTGTCCCTGTAAGTGTGTTACTCTCTGTACAAAGTGATATAATTAAGTCTGTTTCCTACCTTTTTCTTACATTCCTGTCTGTCACTGTTACCACAAAAGAAACTGTAACACTTAACAAAATCAAGTGAATATGGATAAACCAGTAAAGCTGGTTCCCCTGGATATTTTCACTTGTCCTTCAGATTTGTTTTATTCTCTGGTACCGTTACTCAAGTCAGATTGTGTTTATACATCTGTTGGATAATTTCCATCTCATTAGGTACCTGTACTGGTTTTTGGTAACTTTGACACTTTGTGAATTTCCAACGGGAGTAGGATTAAAATTGGAACGATTGCTTGGTATTTCCATGGAATCAAGTGTCCAGACCTTTTAGAGTGTCAGTATCCAGAAGAGTGACAGCTGCTGATTGTAACAAGTTTGCTTGTTACAAACCAGGGGGTTTATTTAAAGATACTCTAAAATGCTCTGAAGACTTCACAGAATTATTTAGTCAAATCCGAGATGCTTTAAAAGAAGTTAAGTAAATTAGGTGATGTAAAAGAGCATCTGAAACATCAGCAGAGTGAAAATCCCTTTGGCCTATGATCTAGAAACTACAAAGACAAAAGTTATTCTTGAAGCACTTAATTCAGGATATACTATAGCTCATTAAAAGTGGGAGTATCAGAGTTTTCTACTGGCCTCTCATTTCTTGCATGGTCTTAGGCAGGTGATATTATTTACTCAATATGTTTCTCATTTTAAAATGTGTTTCTGTGGGCAGGACTGAGAAATAGTTGAAAATGGGTCCTAAAAGAATGTGCTTGCTTATGTTGTTATGATCTAGAATTATTCCTGAATTTCTGATACAATCAGTCAAAGAGGAGAGAATATGTGAGTCCTAAGATAGGAGGGAGTTTGTCACAGTAGAAATGTTACAATATGCTTTCTGAGCAGAAGAGTGGTATTTCCTTTCAGTCATTGCCCTAAGAACTGAAGGTCAGTAGACTGCTTCAGATTTCCAAATGAAAACTGGTGTTGGTGTTGCCCTCCACTGTAGATTTCTGGCTTCCAACAAGCACAGTTTGCTGTTCTTCCCAATAAAACATTACAGGAGGGAGTCAGGGGAGGATGGATGTTCCAGAACAGGACTCATTTTGCCTCCTTAGCAAGAAAAGGACTAAGAAGCTGAGCTTTAGTTTTTTTCCCTTGAATGCTAATTTTGCAGTTTAATGGCAGGAAGGAGATAGTAAAATAAATTCCATTTTTTGGCAGTAATCTGGACTGTGTATATGATATGAATTCCTTTTATCACCAAAAGAAGCTCAGTAATGATTTGTTTGTAGGCACATGGCCAAAATGCAAAGATTTTGGACTAGCTCAGAAATAGCTGTGCTCTTCAAGCTCTACAGTCTGTTCAAATTTAAGCCTTCCCATCATTCTAGAAATGGGGGTATGTGCAGAGGGGGAAATGAACATTTTTTGGCTTTGAGTCACTGGGCAGACTGCAATGAATACAGGCTTTGATTCTGTAAGGGACCTTTTTTCCTTCAGTCCACCCAGTTGTGTAAATTGAGGATTACTACCTTGTTCACCCCATTTGAGCTGGTTATTGTGTGCTGCTGGGGGAGGGAATTCTAGACTAGCTAAAAGGCATAGCAGTGTTTCTTCCGTCAAATGCCAGCCTTGCTTTTCCATAAGGCATGCTCTTGGAAACCAAAGGTTTCTTTAGTTCCTAAATTGTGCAGACTATCATGAGAATCTTCTCCAGACCTCCATGGCAGGGCACTCAGACTAGTTGATCTTTAAAGCTGCCTTCTAACCGAAACCATTCTACGTTTCTATGACCTTGAGTTAATTATTTATGATATTGAAAACTGAGAATCCTAGAGAGCTCCGTTAATAGAAAAAGCCAGTAAAATTGACAGTGTGGGGAAATAATATCAGTGAATGTTGTTGAGTCAGAATGAAACCAATTTCTAAAAAAATTCCTATGCCTTACAGGAGTTGTGCCTATTTTAGAAGGATATTAAACCTGTTTGCATCTTGCTGTTGCCTGGTACCTTTCTGAATAGGACTGATGGGATAACCTAGGCAAAGCATATTTAATACTCTCTTATTCTGCTGGAGAATCTGCTTCGAGCTGGTCAATATATCAATTATTGCTGTAAAATATGAGATATTGTTCAGAGGAGTAGTTCACTGGAATGATAAATGAAGGTGAGTAGACAGTACAAGGGTCATGGGTTATCTACAAAGGTTTGTTTAGGCAGTCAGCTTTTCCTAGTGTGGACAAATGTGAGGTCATATGTAAAACTTAAATGATGTATACTGTGTATTACATACCAGAAATTGCATTCTGGATAAGCAAAATTGGGTCAAGAACTGGGATAGGACCTCTTTGAAAGATTAAGCTTCAGTGACTACTGCAAGACTTAGGTACAAAACAAATATTGACACGTCATTTCTCTATCAAAACCCCCAAAAACATTGAGGACTCTGGAAAGCTCACTGTAGGCTGGAGGAAATCTCCTTTTATATATTGCAAAATGAAAATTTTAAGCGGCTTATTGAGTTAACTTGACATAAATAGTTAATAAGGCTTGACACTAAGGAGAGAGCTGTAATGTGGGACAAATGCACAGCCAGCTCCCATCCCTGGCTTGAAAGTTCAGGCCATTAATCTGAACATTACTGATAATAATTTGTAGATAAAGTAAATGAGGTTATGTACTATATTCTCAGTCACTTTGGATGGTATTATTGGTACTTCATCTTGATTTTAAAGTTGTTAACTGGGAATAGGAGGGGGAAAAGTGTTCTGGGAGATCTGGAGGAGACCAGTCTCCCTCTATGCTGACTGTGGAGCTCTCTTATCTTGGCCATGGGGGATGTGGGAGCTCTCTGCACTAAGTCTGAAGGGTGCAAAAAGCTCCTTCTCTCTTTCCTGGCTTCCCCCAATTTGTTTGCCTTGGAAGCTGAAGTGTTGATTGGAGTCTCTGAAGGGCCGTGAGCATTGCAGGAAGCAAACAGGAATGTAAAACTTCATGGCCCCCTGCCTTTCTCCTCCATGGGAAGCTACAGTGTATCAAAATATGCAGATGATGTGATAAGTCATGATAGAGCAGAAAACTACCAAACTGTTCCTGTAAAGTTATTAATGATGTGTACCAGCCTGATATCCCAGCTCAGCTGATTATTTTAGTTTCCCTGTTCCTAATTCTCTTGGTACATCCTGCAGATAAGGATGTTTCTCCTTTGCTTAAAACTCTGATCCTTGTTACTGCTTTTCTTTGATAACTTGCCTTTGTCTAACTGACAGAAGATTCATAGTAGTTTCTGAAATACCTTGAAAAATGAAACAAATTAGTAAATCCTAGTACTGGATTACAAGCTGAACAGAAGTGTCAGTTAAACAGAATAGATTTTCAGATTTGGACTGCAAATTGAGGTGAAACATTTCTAAGAAGGTAAATGGATTCCTCTCCTTGACTTACCTTTTATTACCCTGAAATGCCAGATACATTATAGAGGCATTAACACCAGCACAGTGACATTGAAACATAAAATAGGGAGTAATCCTTCCCTAGAGGTGGGAAGGTTGCAAGCCTCAGACTCCATATCTGCGGTTTAATGAAGCGTGGCTTAGAGGAGCACTGCTGGCTCCCAAACCTGCTGGAAACGTATGCAGAATGGATTAGACATGTGAGTTGTTCTCAGATACCTAAGAATGTAATCATTTTTTTGCTTGTTCTTCTGAATTCTTTTCTCAGTGCTGTACAAGGAGAGACTTCTTTATTTGCCAAGACCTCAAATCGTAGTTTTGTATGGAAAGCAACATTACCTTCCTCTGTTCATCTTTCTACAAAGTTTTTTCTCTGGGTTTTTTTTTTCCCTCCAGTGTTCTGAGGATAATAAATACAATGATGAGCCACCTCAAGAAGATGAAGGTTTTATGGGTATGTCACCTCTTCTACAAGCCCACCATGCCATGGAGAGAATGGAAGAATTTGTGTGTAAGGTAAGGGCACGTGGAAACTGCTGAAGTAATTTCCTTTTTTAGGAAGGTCCAGCGAGCAGCAGATTGTACTTGGAGCAACTGCACTGTTAATGTGAGGGAGGGGACGTTTGTAATGTCTCCAAATGGGCATCTCGTGTTCTAACTGGCAATACCACACTTCCTCAGCATGTCTGTCACACAGGATTAAATTGTAGAGCATGGAACAATAGGGATTTACAACTGAGACTCCAAAGCTGATCATGCAACTCAGGTGTGTCCCTTGAGAAACACCTGTGATTGCAAAGCAGAACAAAGGCCTTCTGGTTTGAGAGACTTTGATTTATAAGGTCATTTGCCCAGATTTCTTCAGGTTTGCAAATGTTTTGCTTTTCCAGCACCATTTGCATCTATTGTAGAATAAGCTTTGTCCCTGAAAATAATGCTGTATTGAAACCATACGTAAGTAAATCCATTGTAGATTTTGTAATTGTTGACCTTGGCTCAATTTTTGCTACTTTTTAGAGCCACTGGGCTGTGTCAGTCTCTGGCCCTCCTTTCTTGCTGAAAGGAATGCTGCCCCTTTATACAGTGGTTCCTGCTGGGTTTACGAACTATTTTTGATGTTTTTACAGAGGGACCCTAGTTACTTGGTGGTCTTCTGTGTATGGGTTGTTTTAGTTTTTTCTGCTGTTGTTGTGTTGTGGGTTTTTTTGGTTTTTTTTTTTTTTTT
>WEKY01002846.1:28414-110590 GCA_013390045.1 Picathartes gymnocephalus
TTGTGTTGTTGGTTTTTTTTTTTTTTTTTTTTTTTTTTTTTTTTACTGTGCATCTTTGCCTCTTAAAATGTTTTGTAGGGTGGAGTGTGTAAAATGAATTCCTTCCTTCTGTTTCTACTTCAATTCACATTTTTTGTTCATGAACTAAACCAGTTATTTTCTTGCTTAATGTATTTAGGACCCCAGTCTTCAACTGGGCTGGTTATCCTGAACGCCTTTGTTTTGCTTCCATGCACGAGTGTGGGGAGAATTGATTTAAAAACTCTGGGCTCATGTTGTTGAAACTGAAATAAGAATGTAGCTTTTTAAACTTAGTGTTTCAGGAACCTTCAGCCTTGCTCCTGTAACTCTAGCCAGCCAGCAAGTCCAAGGAGCCGTGCAGAAACAGCCCCGGTACATAATGCAGCTCCCTGCTCCCCCCGTCCTTGGCGGTGCTGCCACACTGAAGCCTTCATGTGTCTTGTGTTACTGAAGCAGTGCTGGAACATCTGTGCACTCTTATTTCCTCTGGAGCCAGCTGCAAGAGTAGCTCTGTGCACAAACTCCCTCTCTCCCTTTAAAGAAGAAATCCCATGGAATTGAGAGTCACGAGTCTGGTGCTTTAACTGCTCTGTCACCAATTGTTTTGTGAGCCTGGGAGCATTCTTTGCCCAATCTGAATAAGGGGTTGGACTCTTCTTGCTGGGCTCTCACCCCTTTGTGTTTTCTGGCCCTGTTAGTGCTGATGGGTAGCTTTTTTTGCTAGCCTGCCCCAAATTCTAGCAGATAGAGAGTCAGGTTGGCTTGTAGTGGAGGAACAGGCTTATTTATTTATTGGAGAGCACTAGGTGTAGGCTAATGGAAAAGATGGCCTGTAAAAGAACATGAAAGGGAATTAAATGTTTTCCCTTCATTAGCAGTAAAAAAGCTCAGTAGCCTTCCTGTCCAGTGGACTGTTGAAATATTTCTTTCTCTCATGGTACAGTTTTGAATAAGAAACAGTGACTTTAGCATGATATTTCAAGTGTGAAACCTTGTCCCCAGAGGTGTCCCATCAGCTCTCTTCTGTTGACTGTATTCACAGGTTAACTCCAGCACTTTCACTGATAGGGGTTTTCTGGCTATTTCCCATCCACTGATGGGGCTCCATTCCCTGGATTTCACTAAACTCTTCTAACCCCTAGGTGTGGGAGGGCCGATGGAGAGTCATTCCCCACGATGTTCTGCCTGACTGGCTGAAGGACAATGACTACCTGCTGCATGGACACAGGCCACCCATGCCTTCCTTCCGGGCTTGCTTCAAGAGCATCTTCAGAATACACACAGAGACTGGCAACATCTGGACACATCTCCTAGGTACTCACAGCTTGCTTTAACCTAATCCGATGGTTTCATTGCTGTCAAAGGAAAGAGAGCAAGGTGGAAAGGGCTGTGGCGTTGTCAGTGTTATCATTCCACTAGTAACTTGTTTAATTAGCAGCTTGGTATCCCTCTCCTAATTTTATCCCATCAGAGTTGGATGGGACTTGCTTAATTATGGCATGCTATACAAACAAATGCATTAAATATTTCCTAATCGTTAATAAATTAAGTTAGAGCCTTCTTTTCCCACGTGTGTAGGTGTTAATTGGGATTGCATTTCTTGCCACAGGAACATGCTTGAGTTGCAGCTTCTCTGAGTTGTTTCAGCTTGTGAGGACCCCTGAAGGGAAGTGGTGATGCTTTTAGAAAGAAAAGCTTTCAGTATGCATGAATTTCACACCTCTCTGCCTTGCTGTTTTTCAGGATGTGTGTTCTTCCTTTGTCTGGGAATCTTCTACATGTTCCGGCCAAACATGTCCTTCGTAGCACCTGTGCAGGAGAAAGTGGTGGTTGGCTTGTTCTTCTTGGGAGCCATACTCTGCCTCTCCTTCTCATGGCTCTTCCACACAGTTTATTGCCACTCAGAAGGTGTTTCCCGGCTCTTCTCCAAGTAAGTGCCTAGAGAACAGGGCAGGCCAAATAGGAAACAGGTGGGAAAACAGGCCTGGGATTTGTGCCTGGAGCCCCAGTGTGGGCGTTGTTCATTTCATGACTGCATGTACTTTGGAACAGAGTTTAGCAGAGATTTAATGCAGCTTCTTCTAATTATAGTTTGTTTCAGCATGAGTTTTTGTGCTGTCATTTGAGTCTTAAAACTCCATCATTTTCTGCTGTTTGGCAGGCATGTGCCTGCATCTTGCTGCTATAAGTAATAAGCCTTGAGCTTAGTTGCAGGACTTTGAATTTTTAGTGCAACCGTTATTTCTTGTCATTTCAGCTGTTCTGTCTAACTTTGAACCTTAAACTTATGTAAGACAATTCCACAGTGTGTATCAAGATCTTGGTCTTTTGGTTTTACTGCACGTTCTTTTTTGGCTGGCTGCTCATATTTCCTAAGACTCTGCAACCTAGGATTCTGTAATCTGCAAGACCACCTCTAAAGTAGCTCAGCAATTAAAAACCCCTACTGAAAAAATTAACTCCATCAACTTTTGCAGGAGTGTTTTGTTGGGGTGTGGCAAAAAGCAGTGGCTGTGGATTTCCTTTTTTACACGGGTGTACAAAAAGCCAGCGAGGTTGAAAAATTGCAGCATTATTCCCCTGTGGTCACTGAAGCTGATGCCCAACTAACTGACACTTGTCAGATACTGAAGTGTTTGCCTTGACTGTGTTCTCAGAACATACTGTGTGTCCTGTCTTTAGAGGGCTCTTGCACTGCTTTTTTCTTCATCTGAAACTCAAATATGAGTTTTCCTCAGAAAGCTCTGGTTTAAAGGCTGCTGAACGTACTTGAGATGACTGTCTCAAAACAGCCTTCCTGGCTGTCTGTCAAGGTAATCCATTACTGTAGGTGGAAGAGTTGCCATCAGCAGCAATAGTGAGAGTAATTTAGTTGCAATGAGTAGTTGACTGTTGGTCTTCTAAAGAAGGGTGTGCGGGTGTGAGGATTTCCAAAGGTTCACACTTCTTTTGACACTGATTTTTGTTTTCTTCTAGGCTGGATTATTCTGGCATTGCACTCCTCATAATGGGCAGCTTTGTACCATGGCTGTACTACTCCTTCTATTGCAACCCTCAGCCTTGTTTCATCTACTTGATTGTGATTTGTGTCCTGGGCATTGCAGCCATAATTGTCTCACAATGGGACATGTTTGCCACCCCTGAATACCGGGGTGTAAGGGCAGGTAAGACCTGAAGTTACCTGTTTTGCTTCTTGACTGCCTTTCCTGCTTTCTACTTGTCGCTTGGAAAAAACACCTTGGGAAGACTTAAGAGAGCTTAATTTTATAGACACCTAATATTCTTGGATTGGGAGCTTGATGGGTTTTCTTCCAGCGTTTATTGTACCCAGCTGGATGCATGGATAAGGGCTGGTGCAAGTCCTGGAAGTGCATTCCTGAAATGGACAGTAACACATGCAGTAGGAAAGGTGGTGCAAAGAATTTCAAACAGCGTCTAGCAACTTTGCTCTCTCAAAAAACGACTGACTGCTTGGTGTGTGTATGTGTACTTGCAGTGCTTGTGCTTTTTTTGTAACACTAGACTCAGGCACTAGCAAATCATTGAATGATTGAGTTAATCTGAATTATTTGCCTGGATAAGACACAGAGTTAAGATAAAGACTGTTCTTTTCTTCACATCATCAAAAGAACAAAACCAGATTTGGTTTCACATTTTGAGCTGGGGAGAAAGAGAGCTTTAGGGGGCAGCTATGGAATGTGCACACAGCTGGGTTGAATAGTAATATTTCTTGTTTCTTAACCTGCACATGCTGTCTACAGTAAATCTAGATTTCCTGGCCAAGTTATGGGTACCTTCAGAGCGTTCAGCCCTTCAAACTTAAATCTCTGTATGGGACATGAATATTCCCCCCATGCCCGCTGTTTTTACAAGATTTCTGTCCTTGCTGCTAAAGTCTAAACAAACAGTGTTCTCTTGTATGGCAGATCAGATGAGCACAGATGCTGTTTTTCTGTTTCCTAGGAGTACTTGTGCAGAATATGATAAACAACCTCTTTGTTGTGTCTCCTTGTCTTGCTCTTGAACAGTTGTGGTGAAGTGAGGCCCGGTCTGTGTGGTCTCAGTTCCCTCTACAGGCCAAGTGCAGGAACTGGCCTCACCTACACTGGAGCTGGCAGGCACCACCAGTAAATGAAATATTCCAGCTATCTGCTGGAACATATAACTGAATAGCTTCTGGTATATGAAGGAAGTTTGTGCATTCTTTATCTTCCTTCCCAATAAATCTCTTCTGGGGACCTCCAGCTTCAAGAGCTGTCACCTCTCTGCTGCTTTGGCAAATACTGAGTTTTCCTCCCGTAGCTTTTGTGTTTTCGTTGTCTCCCTTTACCACCACTGCATTCAAACCTGACTGTCCCGCATTTTCTTTACCTCCCAGGAGTATTTCTAGGTCTGGGTCTTAGTGGGGTAATTCCCACTCTGCACTTTGTCATCTCTGAGGGGCTCCTGAAGGCAGCCACAATGGGGCAGATAGGCTGGCTGGCACTCATGGCATGCCTGTACATCACTGGTGCTGCTCTATATGCTGCCCGCATCCCGGAGAGATTCTTCCCTGGCAAGTGTGACATCTGGGTGAGTCTACGGAGTGACTGGATGAGGAGACCAATTTGAAAGCTGGTTCTTCCCCTTGAGGCTGAAGGATGTTGTGTCCATGTTTTCTTGTTGCAAGTACCACACTGCTGCACCACCAGCCATAGGTGTTCAGGGCCAAACTGTGCTCTCTGAGCCTGGCTTAGCTGGTGCCTCTGTTCCCAAGTTGTCACAGCCTGGCTCGTCTGAGGTGACTGCTGGTGTGCAGATTCACCTCAGCACATTTCTAGATAGCTTTAACAGATGGGCAAGGAACTCTGCAAACATTTTTTTGTGTGTGTATTGGGGATCCTGAAAAGGCCCATCTTTACCTTGCTTGTGTGCAGAACAGTACACGGTTATTTCACTGACGTTCAGTGTATTCTCTGGGATCTTCCTCATGTCCAGCTCCTCATCTTGTACAGCCAGTGAAAGTGCTGGACAGAGATGATAGGCTTTGGGGGGATCTCTGGCCTGGAAAAAGGGAAAGTGAGGCGAGCAAGTGGGTGGGTGGGGGAAGCTTGGTATGAGGGAAAGAGTGATGAAGACTGGAGGAGAAATACCTGAGGAAGATGTAAGGAAAGGAGCTGGGTGGAGTAAGAGAACAGATGAGGGGAATGGAACCTTTGGAAGGCCACTGTACTTGCACTTAGGGTAGTTTACGACCCCTGAAGAAGACCAGAAGGGAGAATGAGGCCTGGGTTGTTCGAGCAGCTTTTGCACAGCACTAGTTTGCTTGGTTTGTTTGTTACTATAATGAGCTAAGCTCCAAAAGCACTGGTGTACCACCACCTCTTTTCCAAGCTTCCCATGAAGCCTGCCAATACACATTTGTAGGAATATTTCAGGAGCATTATCCATATTGGTATGGTTCCCCTCAGACAAGGGTGTGCTTTGTCATGTAGCTCCCTCACAGTTTTCATTCTGCTCTGCTCCAGTCAGTGACATCCTGGGCATTCATTCAGAGCATCCAGTTGTTTCTAGGTTTTAATATAATACCACATTTTTCTGTTCTGTTTCTTGGTGGTAGAGATAAATAAAATACCAGCATGCAGAACCCACTTGGTAAAACTTATGCCTGTGACCAGAGCAGAGTTTGTACCTGTCTGTTACCTTTCTTGTCCATAAAACACCTAAGGAGGAACTAATTTTAAAAGTGTCCTGATTAAGCCCCTTTGCCTAAGGTTCTGAAATTCTCCTTGTCCCTTTGCAAAGATGGGTTACAGCAGTTCTGTAGCACATTTTGTGTTTGACCGGCTGGTTCAGATGACTGAAGGGACGCGGGGGGGTGTGAGTGTGCGGAGAATTCGATTATTTTGCTAAAGGTAGTAGAGGGCTCTACCTTACCAGGCAGCCCGGAGAGCTGTGCGGCTGCTGGCGAGGCGCTGCCCTGGGTTACTGTGTGCTTGAGCCGAAGGTGGGCTCTGTGGGGCGGGGCGGCCCCGGAGCGCCCGTGCCCCGGCTGAACGGAGGCGTTTCCTTCCCGCAGTTCCACTCGCATCAGCTGTTCCACGTGTTCGTGGTGGCCGGAGCTTTCGTGCACTTCCACGGGGTGTCCAACCTGCAGGAGTTCCGCTTCACGGTCGGAGGCGGCTGCACAGAGGAGGAGGGCATGCAGTAGGAGGAGGAGGAGGAGGAGGAGGAGGAGGAGCCTTCAGCCCAAGGGCACAACCAAAAGAGAGCCGCCGGCACGGGTGAAGCATCCAGGCTTAGCAAAAGGAATACCTAAGAAGAATCCAAGTTTCAGCTGATGAGGCATGGAGCTTCATGGGGATTCTGACTAACCAAGATAAATTCTATACCTCAAGCAATGGAATAAATCAATTTGAAGACCAGGAAATTCTGAAAACCTAATTTATTCTTGGGATCTACAGATTGAGCTACAGAGGACCCTTTCCAAATCGGCTTCTGTTCAATGCCATATTTATTTGTAGAACTGGGGAGGGATAGCTTAGCAGTTTCCTTTTTTTTAAAAAAAGAAAAAAAAAAAAGTCAAGGTTAAATTTATATCCTCTTGGAGGGTTTGGGCGTTGATTTTAGATGCTCTTTTGGGAGAAAAACAAATTGTAAATAAGATTTCTAACTTTCTGTTTAAATAAAATTTATATAAATGTTTTAAACAATGGGTGGGGGGAAAAGGGTTTTTGTAAAGAATGCAACATGCAAGTACCACACACTGTTTCAATTTTGCACAAAATAAATGATTGCAGGAGGACCAGGTAAAATTCCCAGGAGTGAAGCACGTTGGCCCTGTAGATTTTTCTGGTGGCCAGCATGCCCTGGGCAATGTGGGGTCCTGGCCAGCACCTGGAGTAGGTTCAGGACATGTACACAAAGGCTGAATAATCGTGGTGTCCTGCAGGTCACAGTGTGAGCAAATGGATTTGCTCCTGTAACTGGAAAGGTGCAGCTGCTCCCTGCTTGGTGTGGGGCACAGCTGCCTTCCCAGCCTGCGTGGAGTGGGTGGTTTGGGATAATGGATCCTACGCTTGGTTGGTTGGGGTCTCATCCGAGGGATTGGGCCATGGTGGGATAACTGCACGTGAAATGGCAAAGAGCCCAACTCCATCAGTGCCTGCCTACACCCAAAGGCCCCCAGGGAGAGGGTGGTTGCCACTTGCAGGCCTGCTTCGTTTGCTCTGACGGGTGATGGTAACAGAGCTGTCAGAAGATCGTTGAGCATGTGAGGGGAAACAGAGGTGGGGTTGGGATGGACTGGGAAGAGGAAGCTGTGTGCTCCAGGACTTGGAGTTAACAGGCACTGCAGACCTCAGGCACATTACCATCCTGTGTGTCAGGCTCCAGATGCCAAGGCAGTTTTCAGGTTTTTCTTTTTAGGAGGCTAGATCCCTAACCAGCCCAGTTCAGTTCCTTCATTTTTCTTTCTTTCCTTTTTTTTTTTTTTTCCTTAGGTCTGCTTTCCATCTGTGCTTTAGCAGTGGGACTGCTGATATTTCTTAAGCCTAAACCTGAGAGTTCAGCTGAATTGCAGTGGAGCAGACACACCTCCTATATAAGGGGAGGCAAATAGCCTTCTCCTGTGTAATTGATGTAGCTTGAGCTTTGGAGCCCAGTCAGAAGCCAGACTGAAGGAGAATCTCTGGAGTCGTAAGGTGAAACTTGAACATTTTGTTTGTTATGGCACAGGTATTGCTTGGAGGCTTTAGCTGGAAATTCAGAGCAATTACCTCTCTCTCACAGATGAGTTAAACAGCTCATACCATGCAGTATTTCACAGGGAAGGAAGGTAAAGGGTGGTTAGTTGTTGTGTGGGGTGACTTTTTTTGTTGTTGGGTTTTGGTTTGGTTTTTTTTTTTTTCTTAGATTCCCTCAAGTTTCAGTTTTCATCCTTCAAGAGAAAGAAATGGATTGCAAAGATATTCCTGGAGCCTGGATGTCACAGAGTGTATTGGGCAGTTGCTTTGTCTAGTGGAGTCAGGTGGAAGCAGAATGCCCTCCCAAAGCTGAGTGGGTATTAAGGCTTCACCCCTTGAGTGGATAAAGCCTCTGGGAGCAAGGTCAGCTGCAGAAGGAGGTGCTGCAGCAGCCTGCAAATTTAGAGGCATGAGTTCTCAGTAGGATCCTGGCACCAGATGCCTGTTTATGCCAGGTCTGTGGTATTTAAATGAAGGAAAAGGCAGTATTACCTTGGATGTAAGGGCTGATAGCACTGGCATCCCAGGCAAGGCTGGGCAGTTGGCCAGGGGAGGTCTGCATGTGTCAGAGCAAAGCATGGTACATATCAGAATCAGAGCTGGCTGGAAGGTGCTTTGGGTTGCCTCTGAACAGAACCAGCAGAAGCAGCAGTCTCCATCCTGAATCATCCCACGTTCACTCCTCCAAGGGTGATTGTAACCTGGTCCTACACAGCACAGAACTATTACAAAAACACAGTACTCCACCTGCTATTCTTAACCCAGTCAGTCTCTCTGTTCAAGAAGTTTGTGTGTTCCAATAAAAACAACCTAGCTGTGCACTTTTCTGTAGCTTTTGCTGAGAACTCCTCCCAGGTTGGCACCTGAATGCCTTACTCTCAGCAGTCAGAGGCTTGCTTGCTCTGTGTGCAGGTTATTGCCATAGAATAGTTAGGACCTACAGCTTCTTTCCTTCCCCATTAAATAGTGGCCTTGTTCAGTATATTTCTTTTTAACAGTTGCTTACTGTTGGAAGCAATGAAGCACATTCTGGGGTTTTGATGGCTGGGGACTCTGGTGATGGTTCCATATAAGATGGGATCTTATTACTTGCTGTATTCTTAACTTCTGCTAATAAAAGAACCAAATGAATTATTGTCTGGTTTGGGTCTTTCTGCCCTGTGGGCAAGAGGGGACAAGGGTGCAAAGAACAAGAGCTGGGGGAAAAGAGGGTCATTGCTGGAGACTTTGGTAGTTGTGGACAAAATTTTAGGTGATTTAATGTAAAGAAAAGAAGTTCAGGAGGCTTGGACTTAAATTCCTGGTGTAGAGAAAGTGCCTCCCATCGTGTATCCATATAAAGGATTGATCATGTCCTTGTGTTGTGCAGGCCTAGGGGCTGGCACCAGTGGGCTTTGACTGGGGAAGGAGAGGGGCTGGTGCTGGCTAGAACAGCCTGTGCCCAGTGGGGCCTCCTGCTGTTCCTTGGCTGCCAGCAAACGTCTGGAACTGCCTGGGGAAGATACACCTCATCCTGCTCTTGTGTTGGCTCACACCAGGTCTGGGTGTCCACAGCTGAGCTGTGCTTTTTGTCAGTTCCTTCCCTCAAGGTGAGTGTTCTGCAGAGACCTGTGAGAGAGACAGCTCCTTTTAATGACCTCGACAGCTTGATGGATGCCTCGGGATGGATTCTTATTATTATTTACTATTACTATTATTAGGTTTTTAATGAAAAGCAAATTCAAGGAACATGGAGAATGTTGGTATCAGATTTGACACAAATTACTAAAGTAGCTGCCAACTTTGAATATGAATTTGGTTTATTCTGTTCCCAGAAAGCAGAATGATACTTAAAAGTTGTCTGGGCAGGATAAAATTGTGTGTCTCGCCTCCTCTGTATGTAGCTGTGTCCGTGCTCTGCCCTCTCCCAAGAATCACTTGCTCCATTCTTTGCCAAGTACCCTGAGCATGGATTGCAGTGCTGCAATCAAGCTGAGTGTCTAAGGCCACTGCCTAACTTCCTAAGGAACTGGAAATAAATGAAGCACATGATTAAGATGGAAGAGCTGACTGGTTTAGTTGGATAACTATTACAGGCTTCCCTGCAAAATTGAGGTGTGTTGTTTTTGGGGTTTTTTTTTTGTTTGTTTGTTTGTTTGTTTGTTTGTTTGTTTGGTTTTTTTGTTTTTTTTTTTCCCCTGCCTCCTGTGTGGCATCAGAGCAACTTGTTTGAACCAAACCCTCTGGCTGCACAGTGCTGCTGTATCTGCCTGGAATGCCCAGTCTGAAACTCTCCAGGCTGATTTTCAGGAGTGTGGAGCACTAACGTGGTTTGAATGAAATTGCTTGAAAAGATCGATTCCTTGGAGAGGATGTGTGGTAATTCCTAGGTACATACTGCTCTTGAAGAAGGAATACTGGCCTTGAGTGTGTGAAGGAATACTGGCCTTGAGTGTGTGGAGAACATCACACCTGGTCACTTCCAGCTGTTTGAACAATGAGCAGCGAAGAAAAAGTGCAGGGGGAGCTGCCCAACATCACCTGGGCACTGCTGTGGGAGCCCTGCAGTGTCTGCAGCTCCCTGTTCACCACTGAAGGGTGGTTCCTTGGGCAGCCATGGTGGGATGAAAGCCCAGCACTCCTGGCTGAATGCATGGAGCTGGTTTGCCAGCTTGATCTTATCATAGAGTCACAGAATGGTTTGGGTTGGAAGGGGCCTTAAAGATCACATGGTTCCAACCCCCTGTGCCATGGACAGGGATGCCTTTCCAACCACAGCAGGTTGCTCAGAGCCACGTCCAACCTGGCCTTGAACACTTCCATGGATGAGGCAGCCACAGCTTCTCTGGGCACCCTGTGCCAGTGTCTCACCACCCACATAGTGATGGAATTTTCTGGCACTTCCAGAAGCTTCACCTTTGCCTTTCTCCAGTAAAATTCATGTTTAAACTACAGAGTTACTGGTGTTCCTGAGCTGGGAGAGACTTGCACTAGAGATTCACCATGATCTCATTTAGTAGCAGCTTCATCTCCATAATGGCATCACTGAGCACAGAGGCTCTTTACAGCATAAAACACGAACTGATCTAGTTGTAAATGAGATGGGAAAATCACTGGCCTGGCTGGGTTCCCAGAGCAATGGTGAATTTCCCTGAGAGGCAAATGACACCGCAGCCAATTCTGGAGGCTGGCTTTGCTCTCCCCTCTACCCTGTGCCTGTGGTTTGGGGGTTGACTTTGCCCTGGCTGGAGCTGAACCCCCCAAATCCAAAGTTTTCTCCGTGGCTGTGGCCAGGCTGTGGGGCTGGCACTGGCAGGTAGGGCTGGGGGATGGCATCTGCTGCTGGCATGGGCAGCCAGCCCTCCTGGGAGGAAGCAGCCGCTGCCACCACCTCCCTGCTGGCTCCTGGGCAGGGCGGCCAGCCCAGGGCTCTGCCCTGGCTCTGGCCCCGTTCCCCAGCCCGCTGCCTGCAGGGGCAGCCAGGCTGGGACTGCTGCTGCCTTTGCCAGGGAGCCTCCTGCCAGCCTGGAAAGCGATACTCTGTCCCTCGGGGCCGGGCAGGAGCAGAGGACAGCAGGCTGCAGCCCCCGCTGCCAGGGGCTACAGAAAGTGCTGGCCGAGACAAGCAGGAGCAGCGGGGGGGCTTCGGCCGTGCCATTCGTGGGGGGCTTCCCTGTCCCTCTCCCTGCTGCCCTTGAGAGGCCAACCCTTGGTGCCAACGGTGGCCTCCAGTGAGGCTGGCAGCTCCTGCCACTGTCCCCACAGCCTTTCCTGGAGGAGAGCTGAGGGAGCTCCCGTGCACATCCCTGTGTGACACAGGCTCTGCCCCCAGTGATGCTGGGCCCCATAGGAGCCAAACAGGTCTAAAGACAGGGCTCAGTGCCCAGCCCTCCTGTGCTGCCAGCAGGGGCCTGCCTGAGGAAAGGTGCGATGCCAGGGCTCCCAAAACTTGAGGCAGCAGCAGCAGCAAGCACAGCAGGGAAGGCTGATGAAATCTCCTGTGGGTATTTACAGCAGAAACCCTTGCTTGGTGGCGTCCGAGTGGGGCCATTCCAGAGTGCTGTGGCTGATGTCACCGGGGCAGTGGCAGAGGTGTCTGCTGGCAGAGCGACAGCAGGTGGAAAGGCTCCCGTCAAGGGCAGGCAGAGGCGGCATGGGGGAACAGCCTCTGCCCAGGGATGGGGGAGCTCCCCAGTGCCCAGGGGGATCAGCAGCAGCAGTTCTCCCTCAGCGAGGGCCCAGCTGGTGACGGAGTGTTTGGCACACGGGCGTTTGATGCTCCTTCTCTGCTTGCTTTGGAGAAGTTGCTTAGCAAAAAAGTGTGTGCTGAATTAGGCTGCCCTCAGCCGCCTCCCCTGCAACCCTGTGAGAGCCCAGGGTTGCTGTGCTGACAGTGCCACTGGGCTTTCTCAGCAGAAAAAGCATCCTGGAAAATGAGGAGCCTGAGGTGTGCATGAAACCAAACACAGCTGTGGAACTGGTCCTTCCCTGTGGCACAGATGGGCCACACACACCCCACACACCTCTTAGCACACCTGGAGCCTGTGGCTCCTGGCTGTGCCCACTGCTATGCCCAGCCTGGGATGTGCCAGTCTCTTTGCTAAGTCTAAGCCCACTCAGGCCAGCCTCCTTTTGTGACTGATCCCGACTGCAAACAGCTGCTGTAAACCCACGGCTGATTTTCCCACTGTTTTCTGAATGAAGTCATCCCGGTGTGGTCACACTGGAAGGCATAGCCAGCAGCCTGCTCTGTCCCCATCCGTGAGTCAGGGAGGGCCCGTGGGTGTGACACTGTGCAAGATGTGTGTCCCTGGCCACCACAGCGCTTGGGGCAGAGCCAGCCTTACCTCAGCCTGCACTGGGGTGTTTCTGAAGCCTGTAAGGAGTGTCACAGAGAGAATTCAGGCCCTTTCCCAGCTCCCTGTCCCCCTGCCTACAAGGAAATCAGCTGCAGTTTAGGGTTTGTGAAGCCCCTGGTGTGTGCAGCAGTGAGATGTGGGTCTGGTGGAACCCCTGTCTGCAGAGCACCACTGGGGAATTTTCTGCCATTGCATCTTCCCTGGAAAGAACAAACCCTGCTGCCTCTGGTTTGTGTGCTCACAGGGGCAGACAGGACCCAGCAGGAGGGACAGCTGGGATTTAGGGAGCTGTATCAGGATGGCAGTAAGATGCTGCTCAGCTGGAAGTGAGAGATGGCTCCTCTCACAGCTGCTCTGCTGCTGGTTGGATCCTCTGGCCTCAGCTCGCTGTTTGCTTTTGCTGACCTATTTTCATCTGCTGTGCCCAGCACATGGCTGGGGAAGTTGGAAGCTAAGGCAGCTGCTCTTCCTGGGGATTTTTCTCTTGCTGAAGGGCCATGAGTCACTATCTCTGTCAGAGCATGAAATGGAATTTGCTTAACCCCGTGTTGGAGCCCAGAACTGGGTAGGTTTGCTTATGGTCTGCTTTGCTGCAAAAATGAGAGGAAGCTGTTCCTGATGTGTGCTCAGGTTTTGAGTCAGGCAAACCTTTGCTCATATATCTGAGTTTGAGAAACAATCCAGTTCTCAGCCCTGTCCCATTTCCTGCAGTGGGAGTGTGTCCCTGCCCACCACCTGTGGACAAACTCACTGAGCCAACCAAGTCAGCTATAACTCACATCTTCACTCTCTCAGTCCGGTATCCCTTACAGGATACTGTGTTTATTGTGGATTAATGCACCTGAAGCCAAGCATGGCTCATCCCCAGTGGAGCAATGTGTATTTATATGTCCTGTTCAAGCTGAGTGGACATGGGGCTGCTAATCCTTTCTGACAGGGAGGTCATCCTTGAGAGTGGTGCCCCGGGAGGGCAGGCACGTGGGGCGGGGGGAGCTATGCCAGCCTGGGGGTGCCCTGAGCCAGTGGCTCCTCCGTCTGTGAGCAGCTCTGGCTCCTCAGCCCTGACAGCAGCCCCTTTTCCCTCTGTCCTGCCTTCATCTCCCTTGGCTGCTGCTGGCTCTGATAAGGTCACTGTCTCTGAAGCCTGGAGACCTTCTCCATCTCCAGGTTTCCTTCCAGTACTGCAGTGGTTCCTCTGCCCTTTGCTGTAACCCTGCCTCCAGAAAGGCAAAACCCCACAGTGGGAGCTCTGAGGTCCTGAAGGGTCCCTGAAGGACGTGGGTGGTGGCCCTGGAGAGGGACCTGCAGCTCCCCATGGCAGGGCACATGTGGGCAGTGCTGCTTGTCAGGCAGAGTGAGGAGAGCCCTTGTCCTGAAGGAGGTGACATCTTGGTGTGTAGTGACATCTGCCATAGGGCCATCCCAGCTCTATCTGCAGTCCCTCCACCCACACCGTGTCCCCACGGGTTTCTGGCATTCGTGCAGGGCTGTGATGGCCACCAAACATGCTGAAGATGTGATGTCTATTTAGAATATGCTATGTAATAGTTTTTAATGAGATGGTGTGCAACAGTTCATACAAAAAAAAAAAAAAAAGAAAAATGGGTGCTCCCCACCCGTTGTCCATAAAACTCTGTCAGAAATGGTCCATGCCCAGCAGCTGGGAATGCCAGGCTTAGGGCAGGGAACAACCAAGGGCAGCTGCAATGAGCAGGGCAGTGCTGCTCCGAGAGGCAAGTGCCCGTTTCTTAGCTGCTTCTGCAGTGAAGAGAGCAGGTAAGTCTCTTCTGGTGGGTCCTACAAAACCCCTTTCCAGAGCTAAGTCCACGTGTAGATGAGAAGCTGGATGCTGCTCCAGCAGTGTTACGAGAGGTCTCCTTGGCAGAGCTGGCGTGGCTGCAGCTCTCCAGTCGAGCTGTGCTGCTTCCCACTGTCCAGCTGCAGGTCAGGCTGCTGGAGTTCAGCTTTGGTGCCATGTCCCACCGCTGGGGATCCGGCTGAGGACCACCCCCAAGACCAGCAGATGCTGCTTGCAGACCCGGGTGCTCAAAATCCGGGCGGCTTCCCCTGAAGGACAGGCAGAAGGTGTCCCGTTCCTCCTGCTCTCCTAAAGCCAGCTCTGCCCCTCCGAGCCCTCTGTAGCCCGAGTGGCTTTGTGGGTTGATGGTGGAATGTTCTGCACGCCGATGACCGCGGCATTCCCGGTGTCTGGCTGTGCCAGGAGCTGCCCCTGCCCCTTCTGGCATCTCCTTTGGCCAAAGGCTTCCGAGGAGGCAGCAGCTTCCACCGTGCTGGAAATGGTGCTGAAGGACACGCCGGGAAGCCGCAGAGGGTGTCCCAGAAGGGGACCGCACCTCCTCCCGTCCCACCGCGTCCCTGCCCCGCAGGGCGCATCGCACCAGCGTCACCGCAGCAGCAGCACCAGGGGCAGCAGGAGCAGCGCCGGGGACACGGAGATCCCAGCAGTGCCGCCGCAGTCCTGGGCATTTTCCTGCGGGACGGGAGACAGGGGGTCAGCCCGCCTGCTGTCACGCCCGCCCGTCACCTTTGGCAGAGGGAGCGATGCCTGTGACCCAAAGGAAAGATCCCCAGGAGCCAAGGAAGGGACTCGTTTGACTCCTGTTGGCCATAGCAGCCCCGCCGTGAGCTAAGAAGCCACCCGCCTCCTCGGCTCCTGGCAGGGTGTGTGTGCTTGCTCCTGATCCTGTGACATCCGAGCTCAAGCCCTTCCCAGGTGGCACTAATGTGACAATTCTCCTGCTAGGAAACCCCTCGGGGATTCACGGCCGTGTCCGGCTCCAGCCAGCAGGATGGGCACACGAGACACCCCACGCAAGGGTGCAAGAGGAGGTATTTGTGCATTTTGGGTATGGGCATGCCCGTGGTGCCACGCAGCCGTGCTCTCCCTCCCTGCCCACCCCCGCTGTCCCGGGATACCTCAGGGTGGAAGGCGTGGCAGGAGTCCGGCCGCCGGCGCAGTTTCTGGGAGCGCATCCGCTCACACTTCACTGAAGCGTTATGTGCGAGGCTGTTAAGGACACGGGCAGTGCGGGCAGGGAGGGGGATGAATGCCACACAGACCCGTGGCACCTCGATGCAAGTTCGGCTGGGCGTAGCTGCACCACCCGGGAGAGCAGGGGGGGACAAGGGAAGGACAGGTCACCCTGCGTGGGCTGGAGCCCTCCCCAAGCCGGGTCGGGCTCTCCACCCCCGTGGCAGTGGCAGCAGGAGCACATTTCCCAGCCTGGCAAACACATGGAGATGACAGGGCCTGTGGAGCCCTGCATCCCTGCTGTGCTTGGAAGGATATATTTGACCTCTTTTGCATCCATTGGGACGGGTGGGAAGACACTGCAATCGCAGCCGGCGTCCGTGATGAGGAGCAGGAGGTTACTGCTGATGATCTGCTGTGCCACAAACATCCTGCAAGGGAAGGGCAGGTGAGACAAAGCACAGCTCTCCAGCTACAGTGCCAGAGCAGCAGCCCTGGCATTGCCTGAAACACAGCAAAGAAACTGAAATCGTTGGAAACAGGGTGCCAGCAGAAAGCAGGAAAGACCAGTGAGCAGCCATACACAGGGAGAAGTGCTACTGGCACTCCTTTTTGGCCTCAAAAAGCTCTGAACTGGCTCAAATCTACAACTCCAGGCTGGGCACAAAAGTCAAAATCAACCCAAAAACCCAACCAACCAACCAAACCCAACACAGGCCCTCCCCAGATGGTGCAGCAGATGAGAGCTGAGAAAGCCTGGTTTCACCAGAGGTATGTCAATGCCTATTTAATGTATATTTATGTGTGTGCTTGTACAGTGAAAGGCTGTCTATGTTCTGTGGTCCTCAACTCTGGAGCTGAGTTGTGCTAAATTTTATCACTTGAGAGAGAAATAGAGGATCCCAGTAATGTTTTATGATGGGACTGACCAACTGGTGCTTGGCAGGGAGCCAGCAAGGTGTCCTGGGGCCACTGGGCACAGGGAAGGCTGGGGACATCAGGCACAGTGTGCCTGCAGTGGTGGCAGGGCTTCTGGAATAGACATACAGGCTTGTGGGGATGTGCCCACTGCCCTGGCCAAGCTGACTGTGCTGGAGGAGTGCCCAGGTTATTCCCCCTGGTAATTCACCACCTGGCCTTGCTGCCTTCCAGCCTCGGGGGATTTCTGTGCCCTCTTTTAAAGAGCTTGAATGCCACACACAGCAGCTGACACTGTCATTAGTGCTCCCTCACTAATGACTGCCTTGGGAGCTTTGACAAGCAGCCTTCATCCCATGCATAAAGTCAGCCACCAGCGCAGAGGTGGCCCATGCATCAATCCACAAGCCAAGGTTTTTGCCCAGGATGGAGCACCCAGCCTACCAGGAGCTTGTGGAATGTGATCAGTAATTCCTGCATGCCAGGCCCCTGGCTAATGCTCCACAGAGCCTGTGGCAGGGTATTTATATATATATATATATATAAATAAAAAATATATTTATCCAAATAGATATATTTTATATATTTATCCAAACATCTGGATAAAAGATGCACAAGATGCACCTGGGAGCCAAAGGCTGCAATACAAAGGAGCCAAGCAGGATTCAGCACCTGCTGCTCCAGCACTGGTGAGGTGCTGCCTCCAGCAGGGAAGGGCCAGGGCCAGGCTTTGTTCGTGGCAGAGATCTGTCACCCAAAGAGGTCACTCAGCTCCTCGGGACCTGCCCAGAGCTTAATGCAACACCTCGTTGTCATCAAATCTGCAGTCTGTTCTGAAACAATGTTTGGCAAGGCCTGGTTTTCCTAGAGCCATGCTGACTAGTGGAGGCTGTTTTTCTAACCTTTAAGTCTTTCCTGCAGTTGATCCAACACTGAAGTCTAGGAGGGATTGTTTTGGGGGGTTTTTTTAAGAGCAATTCCAGTCAAATCTGTTTGGCCTGTTCACCTTAGGAAAAACTGGATCAGTGGAAATTGATCTTTTTTATCAGCTTTCCACACTTGATTGCTGATGGGACTGTGCAACCACTGCAAACAACCTCTTTCCACAACGACTTTCCTGTTACTTTTGACTGTCCATTCTCTTACCGTGAAAATGGGAAATAAAAAAGTGGACCCTTGTTTTCAGTTCTTTCACTCTAAGACTTATTTTTTCCCATCCCTGGGTTTTTTTGTGGGTTTTTTTGGGTTTTTTTGTTTTGTTTTGTTTTTTTTGTTTTGTTTTGTTTTGTTTGTTTTCTTTCTGTAGAAATACAGAAAAGGGGGGGAAATAAAAAAAAAAAAAAGAAAAATAAAGCCAAAAGCATGTCAAAAAGGAAAATTTTCTAAGGAGAAAACTTTTGCCAGAAACACGAAAAAAACAGAAAAGTTCCGTTCTGAAATCTGTGGAATGGAAAGATATATATCTATACCATCTATATCTATCTATATATCTACATAGATAGATGTAGATATATCTACAGGTATATAGATATATAAATATATAGATATATTTTAATGCTGTTTTCTTCGTTCTCCAGTTACCTCTGCTTATCAACAGATGGGTTTTTGTTGTTGTTGTTGTTAAGAATCAGTACCCTGGTCTCCTCACCTCTGCCTGTCTGGCGTGGCTCTGAGGCCGGAGCTGCGGGCGTTGTGGTGGCCGTGCCATGGGCACGGTGGCAGGTGACCCTTCCCAGGCTGCTGCCATCCCCAGCAGCCCTCGGACAGGGCCCCCAGAAGGAAAGCAAGGCGCAACTCTTACTTTTGGCAGTCTCCACAGTCAATGAGGCCGTTGGTCTCCCTGATGGCCGGCTCATACACGAACACGGGGTACTCGGTGTCGCAGGGCTGCAGCATGTCGTGCTTCTTGTGCTTGTGAGCTGCCAGGGGACGAGACAGGGGCACAAGTGAGGGGCACAGGGCACACGGGAGCTGCCTGCGCTGAGATGGAAGCGTTCCAGGCTTGGTGATGGGCTTTGGAGGAGCAGCTACCCGCCAAGAGTGGCCCAGAGCAGGTGCCCACCGGAGAAGAAAGGACAGAGATGCTGCAGGGAGCAGGCAGGTAGTGATGCCTGCTCCCACTAGGTGGTGCGGGAAAACCAGCCTATGCGAGAAATGCCTTCAATAGCGCCTTCCCGCAGCAAGCCCGGACCCTGCCGTGCCAAAGCTGCAGCCGAGGGGCCGCAGTGGCCACAGCAGCACAGGGATCCCCCTGGCCAGGCAGGCAGGGACATTCGGGCGCTTTCAACACCCTGTATTCAAAGGAGCAGGGGGGTCCTACTGAACCAGCTGTGTTAATGAAATCCCTCCTGCCTAAGCCAGCCCTGGTTCATGCACTTTCTGAACACTGAAAGCTGTGCCTGGGCTGGTCCTCTGTGCCTGTGTCAAGGGCTCTGCCCCTGTGGGAACCCTGCGTGTCGGTGGTGGGGCTCTCCATCAGCTGCTGATCCCTCCTGAGCCCGCTGACATTTCAGAGCCAGCCCACAGCAGGAAATTGGAGGGGTTCAATGCCTGTCATGTTAAGAAGAAACCACCACCAGCAAACAGATCTGGCCTGAGACCACAGGGAAACAGATGACAGCTCTCGAGGACCAGCAGAGACACAGCTAATGAACAGCACTGGCTCCTGGAGGGAGCAGCTGCTCCATCACTCATCACTCACACTCTGTGGGACTCCCAAACTAATTTGGGGATGAGGGGGAGCTGAACCACCTTACTAAGGCTGCCTCAAGAAGCAAGAGCATTCTCTCTAGGAGTTCAGCAAAATCTGTCTTGCTTGAAACTACTGCCTTGGGCCCTTCTGGCAATTATTTTCTGCAGTTGGAAGCAGCAAAGCCAGCTCCTGCCTCTGTAGGACACAGGGGACTGCTGCTGATGGAAATGTGAGGCTTTGTTGCTAGGGCAGAGGTGGTTGTGGCTCAGCCAGCAGCAAGTAGAGAAATGGTTTCTACATCAGCTCTGGGTCTGAGCACAGAAGCCTCACTTTGCAGCCCCCCACCCACACAGCAGCCACAGGCAGTGCTCCTGGGGGGAAACCAGCAGCGAAGAGGGTCCTCCTGATGTGCAGTTTAGCCCTTGCAGCAGAAGAGCTGAAGGTTTGTTAAAACATGCAGCAACCTGTGTTCTGATCAGCAAATGTATGGTGAGAAGGCGTCAGGAGGGCATCCATGATTGGATGGGTGATTTGCATCACTGTAAAACCTTCACTGCTGAGAGCAATGGTCTCCTCTCCCTCGGCACTGCCAGAGCAGGCAGAAAGCAGCAGGCACCGCCCCGCAGAGCTTGCCGTCCAAACAATGTGGATTACACAAGAGAGAGAGAGAAAAACTGCATGATTTTCTCTGATTTTTCTCTCCACCATGGCAATCCAGCAACACAAGACATCCATTAAGAGCCAGGAACTGCAGCCCAATCTTCCCTCTAATGCCTTGCCCAGGTGAATATGATGGGCACTCAAACCCCTCCCTGCAGTGCAGAGCCTCTGGTAATTGTGCTTTGTGCTTTTCTTCAGAAGTCTCAAAAACCAGCACTCAGGAGGCAGCCCCCTGCTTAAATCCTCCCAGACTGACGGACCCACCTTTCGGTGTCGTGGTGAGGTTCATTTTGTACCAATTCAAAAGCACGCAGAGCCTGACTGCAGCACAATGCCTTGTTCTGTATTCACCCTGGATTCACACTGAATTAATCAACTGAACTTGTCATTCCGGGGGCCGGCAGCACCCCTGCCACCAGCCAGGAGCTGTCTGGCTCTGCTCTGCCACGACTCGCTGTCCTCTGTGCAAACCCCACACTGCAGAGGCAGGGAAAAGCCTCTCCCATTTCTGCTGATGGAGAATGCCTCTGACTAGGACCTGTCACAGGGACTGACAGTCCTGAGGAGGTCTGGGACGAGCAGAAGACGACCCCGTTTCTGAGGTGAATTTCAGGCACTGTTGATGGGGCATGCAGAATATCCCCGTTTGTGCTGTAAGGAGAGAAGCTGCACACACCTTCTAGCTCTGAGCAGCTGCAGGGCTGGTAAGTGTATTCTGGCCTGGAAAGTCCCCAAACTTAGACTAAAGGAGTGTGAGAAATAGAGCAGGAGCCCTTTCTTTCAGCCTTAATTCACTGGGGGCTGGGAAAGCAGCTCCAAACGCTGAAACAGGTGGCCAGGCTATCACAGCCTGGACCAGGGACAGCCCTCCTCAGGGACATGCTTGTGGCAAGACCACACATTGGTCCCTCAGCCACAAACCATCCAAAGGCCTGCTGTGCTCCCCTGGATTTACAGCACTGCCACTGCAGCACAGCTGCTGGCAATGGACTGTGCAGTTCTTGCTCAGAAGAATTGCTGTGGTGACCACAAAGGCGACCTCATAAAGTTGGGGCAAACTGCTTGCAAGAATTTAACACCTGGCTCGTGTCACGAGTGGCAAAGAGCCCTGACATACCGGGACCTCATTTTTCCCCTGTCCCTGGTAAAGAATGACATCCTTTACTGGCTCCTGTTATAATATCATATCCTTTACTAGCTTCCTGTTATAACATCATCAAAGCAGATGGAGGTCAAGCAATATAGAACACAGTGGTGTGAAGCATGGGGTGCAGGGAGGGGTGAATAAGACGATCAGCTTGGAAAATGCAGAATGGAAGTTGATCTGAGGCCTCAGCCAGTGTCATGGTGGGCTCGGAGAACCAAGCCCCTCAAGGGGAAACTCAATTAGACTGCATGAACCACACCCAGGATAAACGTGGCCAGCACCAATGTGTATTTTTAAACTGGCAGAAGTGCCCCGCACAGACCTTAACTCTTTTATTTTCTTTTTTTGGCACAAGCTGAATGAAAAGAAGCTTCTTTAAAATCTCCTAACTCCTGCACAGAGACAAGACCTGAGACAGACATTATGCTTAAGCCTACTGCCACTTAATTTGCTGGGAAGCAATGCAGCTGCAGCAGTATGGAGAGGTTCAGAGGAGCCCAGCAGCATGTACATCACCAGCAAAAGGCTTGGGCTGAGGCTCTGCATGCACATGCTGGACATCAAAATGTTATCAGCGCCCTGAGAGGCTGCTGGTCAGGGATTAGTAAACAGCCAGGGGAGCTGATAACAAATTGCAAACTTTATAGCAAAGAGTGAGTTAATTCGAGGCTGTCGTTGCTACCATCTGCACTTCCAGAAAGACTTTGTCAGACATTTGGCAACCAATCCTTCTGAGCAGCAAAGGCAGTTGCTGTGCCTCATTATGAACTATAGAGCCCAGATTGTGAACTCTTTCCCACCAGTATAAATCATGCACCCAGTCAGTGGATTTACTCCACGTGAAAAAATTTGCCACTTAGTTACCAATATAAAACATAGAATTTAACCAATTATCTTGTAAAATATCTTCTGCATACATTACCATGCAGTAAAAAAAGAAACTTTTATGATCTACAGAATTCTAGAAATAGTTCTTTCTAGGCTGCATACCTTGTCTGGAAGTATTTTTGGCTTAATTAAAAGCTTTCAAACCTGTGGTGATGTCCATAAAAGCAGAAGCCCTTATAAATATAGAGAGAAACTGGGATGCTGAGAGCAGAGAAAAATCTGTGGCAGCAAGCATGTCTTCTCACCACCTCTGAAAAGCAGATTTGTATGATGAGTGAAGTCTGAATACATCATGCCCATATTCCAACAGCAAGTCTCACCTTCCCAGAAAACAAGAGAATCTGGGAAACAGGAACAGGCTCAGAGCTGCAGAGCCAGAGGTACACAGGCAAGGGACAGCATGAGATCCCTGATCGTTAATTCCTCTGCACATAACCTGGAAAAAATGTGTGTACTCAATTTCTCTCTCACAAAATGTCTCCTTCGCTTCATATTTTTCACATACACCAGCCTTGGCGTGCAGTCAAGAAAATGTTAACATCTCTGGCAAAAATCTGCAGCCCCTTCTTAACAACATGTGCAATCCATTTCTCCCAGCCCCAATAGTATTCTTCCACCCTGCTACTCCCCCACACACATGGACAGTAATTGTTTTCCTCTGCAGGCACCCCCTCTTGCTCTTCCTCTTCTCCATCCAGTAAGACACATTCCAACTGTCTCTGTTTCTCCATCTCTGTCTCACACATACGTCTTGCTGGGCAGAGAGCAAATTGGCAAATACAAGCTGGATATGGAAGCAGGGAGATACAAACACAACCACAGTCTGGACTCTGTCTTGGAGGAATTTCTAACTTGCCTGTAGGAGAGGATTTACGAGCTACAGCATATACTTATCAGTTGAACAGCTTGGAAGTTCTCCTGCACTATCTCAGAGCTGGGCTGGGATTTATCAGAAGGAGCTAAGCCATGGGGTGTAGAAAAGAAGACTTAAGTTAGTTCTTAATAACTGAAGTCCACAAGACCCATATAGTTTTTCCTGCAAGGAGGCATGTGTTGGTCTTTGGCTTGGGAATAACAGCTGAAAAGAATGGGCCAGCTGGGAACCAGGGTAAAGGACATGCCATGGAACATGGGCCATGGGCCCAGCCAGGCCACAGCAATGAGTGATGATGCTGTTGGTAGCTGCAGTTCCTCAGGAGGCTGTGTTCCTGCTTTTATCAACTTCTCAGTGACAGACCTTCAATCACCAGCTCGGCCAGCTAAATGAGCATCTCTTCTTTGCAGACCAGGGCAACAGAGCCAGGCACTGCCCTGGCCCTGTCATGCCTTTCTCCAAGTCCCCCACTGTACAAAAGGTGGAAAAAAGTATTTCCTAGCCTAGGAATTTCTAGTTAATTATCTTTATTTCACTTTTAAGTGGTTCTACTTACAGTGATGGAAGACAGCCTTGGCTGGAGAAGTCCCATGACACACAGTGATGATGGAGACAGAGACGTGACAGTTTCACAAGATGGCAGTGACATGAAGACATGGATTTGCACACAGCAGTCATGGAGGTGATGTGGGAAAGAGATGAAGGAAGCACAAAGGAAATGGTGATGAGCAGGACAGCAGTGACATCCCCCCTCCCTTTTCGCTCGCATCTCCTCAAGCACAGACTAAATCAGATGGAACATCCACAGCAGGAACACCATGTTCTCCACAAAGAACACTCTCTCCTGCCCTGCTCTGAGTACTGCACCTGCTCACCTGACTCTTCCCACCAGTTTCTGCATTGGGACACTCCTGTTATCCTGATGTGTGCTACACAGCAGGCAGGGCTGCTCAGGGGACAGCTGCAGCTTCTACTGCCACCTCTTTGGAGGAGGAGAGTGCGACCTAAACAGCACCCATAGACCTTCTTGTCTAGAGGGGAGTTTCGCTGTCAAAAAATGACTGTTTCCCCATTACGGCAGCCGAGTTCAGTGCAGAAGGCCCAGCCCCACAGCTGGCATGGAAGGTACCACTCTCTCCACTAAAGGCACCACGAGTGATCAATAATTAGCAAGACTAATTAGAACCCCCACACGGCTGCGCAGAGCACACCTCCCCTTCCCCTCTGGGTCTCCTCAGGGCCACCAACATCCTTCCTGCTTGCAGGCGCTGGGCTGGGACTGCAGAGATCCCTGGGGTGTTTTCAGCAGGCAGCACTCAGCTGCAGGACAGGTCACTGGATTTCAAAGCAGGTACACCCCTCTGCTGAACTCAGCTGCTGTGCAATACCATGTGCACCATCTTCTTTCTTCCAGAGCAGGTCCAGTGGGTAAGTAAGACCCTCTGTGTGTTACTGAACTCCAAGGTTTCTGTCTAGCTTCCTGGGACCTCTGCTAGGCTCTGGAGAGCCTGCTGTCCCACCCCTGCTCTGTCTTGTCCTGCAGCAGACTGGAAGGGAGGCTTTCCACAGGAGTTCTTTGCAGCTGACAGCCTCTCTTATCCCACTGCACATGGGGTAGGGCTCCTCAGGAAGAAGTGTCTCCCCTCTCCTCAGCAAATTACCCAGAGGGAAGCAAGCAGTGTGCTCTGAGCAGCACACACCTCACCCTGCCCACCCTGCTGCTGTGGCAGCCTGGAATGGGGGTGGAAATGAGGAGAGATGGTGGGATCTGGAAGCTGGATTCCAGTGTCCATGGAGGAAGGGGTGTGGGGCAGAGGGCAGGCTCCTTGCACAAGGCCAGGCTTCCCCTACAGTTTCTTCTGTCACCAGTGGCTGCAACACTCACGTGCTATGGGGTGGCTGGACTCCTGTGTACTCACCATCTGCCAAGTTGTCTGAGTGCCAGAAGCTACTCATGTTAAATTCCAAAAGGAAGCTGTCAAAAGAGCAAGAACAGAGGATGCTTTTTCAGCAGCCTGGAAGGATGCAGGTGTCAGGGAGATGGCCCTGTCGCCCAGTGAGTATCAGTTCTAAAATGTTTACTACAAATTTCTGGCAGTGCAAGTCTGATTTTTAAAAAATTTTAAATTTTTTTTTCCCCCTCTCCACATGCTAGAATATAGCTGTGTATCGTGGGATCTGTGCTGTGGAAGATCTGAATGGGCTTTTTCCTGAAGTATATCCTGTGCAAGGGGCTCACCAGTGCAGGAATGAATGGGTGTGGCAGCCCCTGAGGCTGGGAGGGGATTCAGCCACTGTAGGACTCACCTGAGGAACAGGCACGATGGCCATCAGGACCCCACACTCTGGCTACTGGGAGGAACTACATGGAATTACTCTGTATCAACAGGCTAAAGCCCTCAGAGCTGGACCTTGACCACATCTCCCCTTTCGCACACCCAGCAAGCTGAGCAATGGCACTTCCATCCTAATTTGAGCTTGAACTCTGATTCACCCCAGAAGTCTGAGGTGAACACAAACCCAGAGGAGAGCCTCCCCTCTCTCCCCCCCGTGCCTGGCACTCGGACCTGAGCTGCTTGCCTGGCTTCCTTCAGCCTTCTCCCCCTGTGAGGGGAAGATGTGCACTCGCTCATCGCGGGCAAAGGAGACGGGCAAGAGGACTCAGCACCAAGGGTCTGCACAGAGCCCCAGGAGACCCAAGTCCTATTTCTGACTCAGGCACTTTGTCCTGAGTGACTTCAGGTAAATCCCAGACCCACTGTGGGCATCTGCCTCTCGAAATGGCAATAGTAATAGCTTTCTGTCTCCCAGGAGCACGGTGCAGAGCTGACTTGTCAGGAGAAGGCTGACAGCAGTGCCCGACGTGGGGGCTTCTGCTTGCAGCTTTCCCAGCTCTTGCCCCTCCTGGCCTGAGCCTCCCAAACTCCCCAATCTTTTGATACTCACATCAGGAAATCACTTATCAGCCACTTCACTGCAGCTAGAAAGGCATAAATGGGCTGGAGAACAAAAGAAGAAATGAGAAATACCATAAGGACCTGGTCAGAGAACTTCTAATTGTTATGCAGGACCCCACATTTTAGACCAAGTCCCTCCACTGATCAGAGCTCTTGAAGACAGGCTGGAAATTCAAGGTCTGGGCATCACTGGAAAATATTCAAAATACATCAAAAGCCAGCAGAGCTGCCTTGCTACTAATAATACCTCCTCACGCCCTCCCCATCAGGGTCAGGGAGTTTATCAGGAATGTATGAAGGACTTTGAAGATGTAATTGCTTGATGATTTCTCTCCAGTGTGGATGACCTTCAGAGCTCAGAGAGGGAGAGGAACACAGCTAAATGGGACACTGCCAGTTTAGGATGCTTTTGTGTTCTGAGAGCAAGTGGTGTTTGTGGGACAAGTGGCAGCACTGCCCAGGATTCAGTATTATCTGCCATTGATTGATTATGCTTAACTGTGCTTTCATCCAGCTTTTCCTCAAGATGGCATGACTTCTATCATCTTCTTGCTTTTCAGCTACAAATTGGAAATCCAGCATTATCCCAGGCACAATACACCTGCAAAGGATCCTGCTGCTGCTTTTCTTCATGGTAACCATGTCTAATTTTCATCTTCCCCTCTCATAATCATGCCCATGTCCTCAAACCCAACACAGACGCAGTAGTCACAGGACACAGGATAATGTTCCATTACTGCTGACTTCTCTTCAGCCAAAATAAGTCAGCAAATAGTAAAATGTAGAGATGGCTGGGAATTTGACTGGTTTTTATGTCTGTATATGAAAAACTGACTTTTCTTGATTTCTTCCTTTTCAAGCGTTTTGCTAAGATGAGAAGATGAGAGATGGAGGCTGAATGCTCACATTTTTATTCTCTTTTAATTTTCTTTTTATTCTCTTCCTAATTCACCTAACTTTTGGCAGCTTATAGTTTGTGACATTTCTTTAAGTGATCAGACCTGGAGGATATAATCAACCAAGTATTTTCATTACAAACACCATGTGTTATCTAGCCAGCTTATATATATATAGCCATTGCAAATCAGACATCATTAAAAGTGTTATTGTTAAGAATGTTGTTAAAAGGTAGTATTTTGTTGAAAATTATTTTACTGGAAAAAAATTACAATGTCACACTGTAAGGAGTACTTCCAGCACTCCTTCCAGTTTCAAAGGATCATAACAATAGTGAACACACCCCTGTTTAGGGTTGTGTCAAGCAGTTTGAAGTGGCGTAAGTGTTGAGTAGTTACTTTGTTCTGCCTGTTTGAGGCAAGGTTAGGAAGGTGGAGTGGGATCAGAGTATGAGTTTTTATCAGCCTAAAGAGAGGTTGCATTTGGGTGCTGGTAAAACCCTTCACTCTGTTTGTGTGTTCCCTGGGCTCATTCTCACTCTCTCTCCTGCTCCTGGCTCACTCATCCCTCCCCCATGACTGCCAGTTTTCCCCAGATGCTCTGCTCTGTGACAGTGCAACTGTCCTTCTCGAGCTGCTGAGTAAAACCATGCCCTGTAAAAGCATTCCTGCTCGTTTCAGCTGCCAGCTGATTCCTTGGCTTTCAGGAGAACCTGCCACGGTCCAGCTCCTGTCCTTTCCCTGGTCCTTCCAACTTTCAGTGAGATCCTGCACAGCAACAGAGAGCCACATTGGAAACCAACGTCAGTGGCCCTTGCTGCTTCAGGAATCTGCCTGAGGTGAGTGTGGACATTCCCATCACTTGAAAGGAAACATATCCTGAAGTGTGTTGGGGGATGCTGGCGATGCCCAGCAGGAGGAAGGCCAGCCCAGGAGAGCTGCAGGGTGACAGATACGTACGCTGAGCAGGGGCCGGGCGCCGCTGTGGTGGTGGTAGGGCACCTTGCACATGGCCTGGTAATCATACATGGTCACTCTGCAAGCAAAACACAACAAGCCAGCAGTCAAAAGCAAGCAATGCAGCCAGCCACAGGACAGACACGTTAGCTTTTCCTCAAAAATTTCATGTATGAACCATTTCCTGGCTTCACTAAAGCAGTGACCTGCTTACACGTGTCTCTGCTGTTTGGCCGGTCCTGGATCTTGCAGAGCAAGAAATACAGGCTCTGGATTAATGTAACTGGGTCAGTACAGGAGGAAAAATGTCCCTAATTTCAGACAGTGACTATAGCAGGCTATAAAGCAGAGGAATTATAATTGTAACCACCTCAGGTGCCCCCTGGTTTCTGTTTTCAATCCACTGAAACTCTGAACTCCCTTTTGACATCAGCTGGGGGAGTGGAGTGAGATGAACAGAGGTATTTTTAAGGGAGAGAGAAATGTGGTCAGCCAGCTGCAATGCTGCATCTGTGGGGCTCTCAGACAACCAGAAAGGCTTTCTGAGTGGCAGGACAAACTGAAGCACTTCTGTACCCAAACTGACAAGAAATGTTTCCCGTAACATCTTGCCCTGGGAACCACAGAGAAGCAGCTGCTCTCTGGCCACACAGAGACTGGAATTTTCTGTGTTCTGCAGCAGGTGGAAGAGCAAGGAATGAGGAGAAACAGTGTGTGTGGTGAGGATGACTGAGCGAGTCAGCAGAGGGGGCAGGTAGCTAAAGGAGCTCTTGAGTCTGAATAAGAGTCACATGCATCAGCAGCAAGTGCATTTTCCCCTGCTCAGGTGCTTCTTAGAGGGACCAACATGCTCTGACCCACACACCAGCAAGGCACCAGAAGCACAGTGTGGAGATCCCCCACTTACCGCCTGAACATGCCCATGTTTAGCAGCTGGGTCATCACTGAGCCATCTACTGCACCAAAAAATTTTCCAGTCTGCAAGCACAAAAAGAGATCTAGTTTGTCTGGAGGCCTACTGCACACAATGAGGGTTTTTTGTCCTTTTTGTCCTTTGGCTGGCTGGAAAGCTTGAGGGAGGACTTCCTCCATCACCAGCTGGGCATCCTGCACCATTCCTACCATGCTTGGAAATGATTTAGCCCACGTAAGTTCTTGCAGCTTGTGACAGGAAAAGGCAGACTCTCAAGCTGCAGAGACCCAGGCATGCTGAATCACTGGAAGCCTGGACTCTCCCGTGGGTTTTTGAGAATCCATGCTCTCTGGATCTGAATGCCTGAGTCTTCCATTTGAGCCTCTCTGCTGCCCATGCCCATGCCACAGTGGTTTTGGAAACCTCTGCTCTCCTGATGCCCTAGGTGAACTGGCCCACCATGCAGGAGCGTGATGTACAGATTTATTTAGGTAGCAAATGCAATTTTACAACTCCCTGCTGTGTGAGTTCTGGGCAGGCAGTAACCCAAACAAAACAACTGTAGCTTTCACACTACGCACTGGCATAGCTAGAACTAAGTTGCATTTGGGGGGAAAACAACCCCCCAGTCCCACTTTCATGAACTAAAGGTGGAGCTTGTGGACCTCTGGTCCATGTACACCTTGAAGTCAATAACCTCAAATACAGACCCAATCTCACATCTGGTAACTGCTGCTTTAAAGATTTCCTCAAACAAATAATTCTGGCCTTCCTGATTACTAAACCATGACAAATCTATTGCAAAAAGGCTTCAAATCTGTCAAGTCCACCACTTCGTTCACAGGCAAGTAAATGAAATGTTTGTAAATAATAAAAGTGCAGATATGAGCTGTCCTCTGTCTGTTTTCCTGGTTCATGAGTCCTGACAGAGTAAGTAGCTCCCATGTGTTATGGAAGCATTCACACAGTCTGGGATGTTTTGCTTTTCCACTGATAGGCTAGCAGTCATTTAGCATGTATTAGCAGATGACAGATGATTTCATTTATTTGAGTGGGACATTTCCGCACAAAAAGCCCCGAACCCTTAGGCAGATTTACCTAAGATCACACAGAAATCATCTAAGAGTAGTGTTACATGGTTATGAGCCTCTTCCCAAAAGGCTTTAGAAGTCATTTCACTGTATAAATTGATATATAACAGCAACTCTCCTTTGAGCATTTAGGCTATAATCGTCTCAGACAGTCAAATGTGCCTGAGCAAGCACTAACTTTTTCCACCTCCCTCGCTCTTTCAATCTGATTAGGGTGGTGAAGAGGCCAGCTGCTTCCATTTAATACCAGTCTGCAGATGCAGCAGGAGCCAGAGCAGTGGGATTTAACACAGTGCAAGCTGCAGACAGTGGGGCAAGGAGAGGGGGCCACTGCAAGGCTGTAAATGAGCTGATCTTGTCAAGAGGTGCTGATGTCTGACCAAATTTCTCTGTGTAGGACATCATTTGTGTAGGTATAGGAATGGGGAGCTATATTGGTGAGAGTATGGCCTAGGGAGTGTGTTCAGAAAGGCATCAGCAAACTGAACCAACAGCTCTAACACCAAAGCAGACCTTCAAAGCTTGCTGCTGTTTTAGGTACCCTGTGCAGGCAGTAACACAGAAAAGCATCGCTTGGCAGAAACCACAGTGGTCCTGCACTGGAGCAACGTTTCGTAAAGCAGCTCTCATTGCATCCTGCTTCCTCCAGTGCCTGCTGCTCTCCTAGGCTTCCCTCTGCCGTGTTTTCTCAACTCCCATCTCTGGGCAGGTTTCCACAGGCCCTTGCCATTCCAGAGGCTGACAGCAGGAAGCACTGCTGGGACACTGAGTGACACACACTGTGTCGCTCCCCCCCCGCAGCCGAGCGCACGTGTGCAGGCTGTGCACAGGGAAGACGCAACCCCGAGCACACGCACGATTCCAAAGCTACATCACTGCTCTATGCTTTGCTGGCTTATTGAGCAATTCACACTTTCTGTACGCTCAGAAGCTGTAGACAAACAGGATCTGCCAAACTGCCCGGGCTCTGGGCAGGCCGGCAGCCTCCTTGTTGCGTGGCTCGAACAAGGAGCCAGCCAGCCCTTGCTGCTCCACAAGCTCTGAGCTCTGGTGGCATCTTTTGGCCTTTTAGCTGCCTCCCTGCACGCTGCCCCTGGAGTCCCACCTGGGCAGAGCTTGCAGACATACTCTGCAGAATGCCCCAGGCAGAAGGGAGCAATCCTAGAAAAAGAGGTTTAGTGAGAGAGGGAACATCTGGATGCAGCAGGCGGAGGGAGCTCAAGACCTGTGATCCACAGCTGTGCCTGTGGCTGGCAGCGAGAGGCAGCGAAAAACCCAGAGGTGGCTGTGGGTCCATGGCTGCAAACATGGCAGAAACCACAGAGCAGCCCTCCCTGCAGCACAACCTGACTCTGCCACTGATCTTCCCTTCCTCCAAGAGCATCTGGTCCTCACTCACTCCCTTCTCCTGGCTCTGTGTTTTAACTCTTTGCTCCCCCTGGGATGAGACTGGATGGGGAGATTAGCTCGAATTAAGAGATTACCCGTTCTTCCCCAAGTAATCCTGCAGGGAGCTTCCAGCTTGTCACTCATTAAAATCCCGAGTCCCTTTTCCATGGAGGTTTCCTGCTGCCAGTAAGCTTCCTGCTGTTTTTTTTTGGCATTTATTAGAGCCAATCCCTCACCCTGATCCTCCCTCCCAAGGGCAGAGGAGAGCAGAGCCTGAGCTATGCTGTCCTCACCCCATTCCTGTGGGAAGCTGCTCTGATTTCCAGTGTGGTCACCCAAGGAAGGAGGTGCAGGCAGCAGGCTGCTCTGGCAGGCAGAAAAGCCAAAATACCCACAAAAATCCAGGTATGGGATTTTTTTTTTTTTTTTTTTTTTTGGCATTATGATAAAGGATGGTTTGAGGAAAGACTACGGAATGGGGCAGGGAAGGCCACACAGCAGCAAGTGATCCCATGCAGCAACATCCAGGTGGCAAAGCTGTGAAACCTAGGGTATTGATTGAGTGCTGCTGTCTTGAATTCCCTGGAGGGTTTAACTGGGTGGATACTCATGGTGTCACCAGGAAATAAAAACAGTAACCGGAACAGGATCAAAAAATCACAAAAAAAAGCAGTGGTGAACTCTCTGAGGTCAGGGAAGGTAAAAGCTGGAGGCTGTGGTGCTTGCCAAAATGCCTGATCTTGGATGCATGTGGATAATGTTTATAATTTACCCAAATCCACTATAATGCCATGTTTCTGCTGGTCAGATCTTTCAGAGATGAGCTTTGGAAAAACCCATTTTCCAGAAGATGCAGGAAAAACTACAGCTGCAGAAACCAGGAGGGCAGTGCTGAGGACACACAGGTGACATGGTAGCTAACGGGTGTAGCTGTCTCCGCTGATGGACACATCACAGGACTCAGTAAAGCATCTTTGACAATGCCATGGGGGTCAGAGGAGAAAAGAACAACTCCTAAGACCACCAGCCCACCCCAAATATGCAGTAAGACCTGGCCTCCCAGAGCAGGGAGCCCATACAACTTTTACAGCATTTCCCTCCCTTATTTTTCAAGTTCTATTTGCTTTTTTGGTTTTTTTGGCTCAAGAGCTCTCCTCTAAGCCTCTCTGAACTCACTGTGCAGGGCCTGCAGAATGCACAGTCTCACCTTTTTCTTTTGCCAGCCCATTCTGAACATGCTAACCAACCCGAGTCCAGGTGGGAAACCATGGGACTCATACAGCTGATGTTTTCCATCTAAATAGCTATCTAAAAATTTTTCTTCTTTCTTTTCTGTCCCAGCCACTTTGAGATCAATGTCACTACTTCATGCTTCACTGTTTCACCAGCTTCTTGTAAAGGACTCTGTTCAACGCTGAAGAGAACTGAAATTCAGTAGGTTATCGAGTCTCCCTTATCTCTTGATTTTGTCGCACTTTCAAAGAACTATAGCTGATAAGTTCTCTTCCTTCTGGAAGCTGTGCTGCTTGTGCCAAGCACATCCACCAGGAGTTCTGTTACCTTAACTTCCATTTCAACCTGCTTGTCACATCTCGAAGAAAGTAATTTCTGGGATTGGATCTACTGCCTTTTGGAAATACCCAAACTGCATTTAACTCCAGTAAAATGGCAATTTTAATGAAACTCCACAATTCTGTCAGTAACAAAACCCCTTCATTTCCCATTTCTTCTTTAAGCCCACTCTTACTATTGACTTATTGCTTTGTATTTTATGACACTGTTCCCACACATCACTTTCTGACATCTAGAACTATGGGGTTTAATTCTTTTGAAAGAAGTAGCTCTGTGGTGAATTTATCAGAGAACAGAAAAGTTCTCTGTTGTTGTAGTGTTGACTTTACCCAGCTGCACAGGATGTCACATCAAACTTGCACCCCTTCTGCTCCCTAGAAACGGCTGTGGAACCACACGCATTATTTTTATTTCTCTTCTGAGCCTTTTCCCTTGCTCCTTTCACCTTTGCAAGTCCAGTAAATCCTCCAATTCTTTAGGTGTGTTCCTGTTTCCAATTTGCTTAAATTATTTTGTCTTCATTTTTTGCCTTTAGCATTTTGCTCTTACCATCCCCTCAGTTTCCTTTCCTGACGAACACCTGCTTTGACTTCAGAAGCACCCAAAAGTTCCCTTCCCTTCCGGGACTGTCTCAGATCATCTTTCAATAGCTTCTGTGCCAAGGGAACAGAGTCTAATTTCCTTTCATCTGATCAAAAGATATTTTGACTAGTTCCTTCCTTATCACTGCAAACTCCTTCCTCACCTAGGATGTGCTGTCATTCTGCTGGGAGCCTTCCCCCTCACTGCACAGTTGAATTTAATTGCACCACAGCCACCCTTATTACACAATTGAACTTCATTTGTTTTAACCAGCTCTGGTGGGTTATTCAGGAACAAGCAAACCCCACTCTCCTCCTTCTCTTCTGCTCTCTTACCTCTTCAGGTATTTTGGAAATGAGTATAAAGCCATTGTTGTCAATGAGGAAGCAGTTCAGAATCTGCAGAGATGGAAGAGAAGCAATATTAAAGATGGCTTTTTTTCCCTGTTTGTGTTCAGGATAGAGCAGTGTGGGTTTGTGATGATGGCAACGGCCTCAGCATTTCCATGCCAAGCCCCACAGCTTGGCTACCATGAGTTTTACACAATTCTTTTCCCTCTCTGTCTCCATTTTGAGGTATTGAGTTCATGAGCTGTGACAGAGATTGTCTCTGTGCAGGCCTAGCAGGCTGTGAGCTACACTTAAGGCAAGGCATCCTGCAGGAAGAAACAGGATATTTGGAGTGCTCTTCTCTTTGGTAATGGGGTATCTAATGCTTCCCATCTTCAGATTCCAGAGTTTTATAACCACTCACGAAATAACCCTCTCCCCAACACTGAGAATCAGTGCTGATCTTATTCTTATTTTGCAAAGCAGGAAATGGAGACACAGAATTTAGATGAAAACCTTTAGGTCTCGCAGGGAGAAACTAGGAAGCAAAGAAAATCCTACATGAACATGCAACAAAAAATCTCTGGTGATCTCACTTTTTAGGGCAGAGGAGCTCCTGTCCCTCATATTCCTGAGACCAAAGCTGAAGCAGTGGCATAAACACAAAGAGAGGTGTCCAGCATGCATGTCATGCTGACAGCCACTTTTTTGGGGAAGATCTGGGATGCCAGGGAGACAGACTTAAAGGCGATAGACTTTCCTTAGAGACACTGGCTGCAATCCCAAATCTCTGCCCTGGCCCAGCTGGGGGGAAGACCTAAACTGCAGATTTGTCTCATTAGTATAAGGTGTTGCCCCAGCTGTGCAATCTCTGTGAGGAGACAACAGGCAATGCCTTTTTGGGGAGGCAGGGATCTCCACAGAGCAGGTGGTCAATCACACCCATCACAATAGGATGAAGAGAAGAAACAGAGAAGAAACTGAGTTGACTTACATCATCCTGACAGCTGAGTGGACAGGCACCATCCAAGGCACTGCACTGCAAAGGGAAAGCAGAGAATTAACCGTGGTGTGAAAGAAACTTCCCAGCCTCACCACAGAGGAGCAGCTCTGGCAGTCACACTCCCACCACCAGAGGTTTCACTGCTGGGATTGAGGCAGCAGCAGCTCCAGTGACCCCGCAGGTCCCCTCCTGACACCCCATATACCCCACTGACACTGCCAGACAAATTTTCCTTACTGGTTCAACTCTGTTTTCCATAGCAGAGTCTCAGACATCCAGAACCTTAAAGTTTTATTCATGGTGCAGCAACACAGAAAGAGCTCAAGCTGGTGCCTCTGAGAAGGGGCCATGGACAAAGGAAACTGGGATTTTATACCCTCACAGTCTTTGAGTGTGATCATCTGGGCTCATCCTGATGAGACATCTGCTCCTGCTGTCTCCAGGTGGCCGGGCACCTGGCTGTCCCACGTGGCCCTTGGTGCCCTTGGTTGTGCAGAGGGTCAGTGCCAGTCCACGGCCTCTTGCCTGGGGCTCCCAGAGCTCAGCCTGCAGCTGCACCCAGAGCCACCTGCACTGAGAGTATCCCTCAGCACGTGGCCTGGGCTCATCTTACTGTCTCCCCCTTGGGACTGCTGGGCTAAAGGTTTCCGTAACGGCATCCCAGACAGCTCTGCAATCCAGCTGCCATTTCCACCAGGACAAGCTCCCCAGCACGCACAGGTACCATCCCCAGGTCAGCCACCCCAACCCCCCACCTCCACGAGCAACATTCCCTCTCCTGAGGGTTCAGATCCTGCACCTGCCTCCCCGACATGCTCCTCGCAGGACCTGTGCACTCCCAGCAGAGGTGGCACTCGAAAATAAAGGGCAAAAGCAAAGGTTATGGTGCACCAGGGAGGAACCAGCACGCGTTTCAGCATCTGTTAGTATCTGGACTAGGAACATAGCATGGTATTTTAGATCAGGGTTCTTCTCAGGCAGGGGTTTTTTGTTGTTGTTGCTGTTGGTTTCTTTATTCTCCAGACAGCTAATGATAAAATAGGATGTGAATGGTGCACATGTAGCCCAAAGCACCATTCATTTCTTTCATTTAGAATTTCTGCATAGTGGACTTGACATGTGTTTCACAACACTGAACTGGGTGGGGAGGACACGAGGGGTTAAGTGGTGAGTAAAAAATCCCTTCAGGTGCTGATTGATTTCATAATTGTTCAGAGACTGCCGTGGCTGCATGTGTCTGTCTCTTTGTGTTATTTTTTAATTCTGTTTTCTCCAGTAGCAGAGGGAAGGAAGCTGATATGGTGTTGCCATTTCTGTGCATGGAGTCCCCTTCCTGCCAGAGGTTTTCTGGGGTCAGGGAAGGACACTGGCATAGCCCATAGCCTGTCTGCTCTCAGCCAGCTATCCACTATTTTCTTAAAACCCTTAGACATAAAATCCAACCCCCTTTCTGGGTGCTTCTCAGTAACAAGAGGTAAATTTGCCATTCCAGACCACAAGAAGACAGTAACTTTCAGTTAGAATTTGTTTCTCCTCTTGAGTTTTGCAGAACGAAACCGGTTTTCTGTCCCTCTGTTCAGCTTCAGAGGAGGTTTGGAGATGCCTGAGTTTGTTTTAAGTCCCACAGCTTTGCGACATCACATGTTCATGCTCTGAATCCAGCTGGCTTTTTGAGACTCTAGGGATGATGGTTTAAAAAAATTCCTTTATTCACAGCTGCAAGCACTGTCTTACCCCTGCCTCACCACAAAGCAGCACGTGGTTGTTTTGTTTCCCTGGATGAATTCCTAGAGGTGGCCTTGTGCTTCATCCTGGCAGGTTCCTTCCTTTGGTCAGCAGAGAAACACGGTCACAACAAACCACAGTTATGGCCTTGGGGGATAACAAATACAGAGCCCAGGGTTCAGGCATCAGAACAGAAACCCAGGAGAAGCACAGAGGTTTTCCACAAGAAGGGCTCATGTGTCACACATCTTCCTCAGCAGTGTGAGGGCTGAGTCTCACTGCCACTGCACTTCCAGACTTGGAGAAGTTCCAGCAGTGCCTGGGGCTGGGCTGGCCATACAGCAACCCTGGCCTGAGAGCACTGGCAGCTTGCAGGGAGCCCCTGAGATGGGGGCAGAACTGAGCCTGTGCTCCCTGGCTGCTCTGAGACCTCATCTGCTGCTTCATGGGCACAGCTCCCTCCTCAGAGACCAGCCTACCTCACAGCCTCCTGCTGCTGTTGGTCAGGTCTCTGTGACCCAGGGCGCTTTGAGCTTTGCCAAAGACACTTAATTACTGTGAAGACAAACACAGCCTGTGACAGGTTTGGACCCTCTCCAGTGGCTACAGACAAGGGACAGTGCCTAGAATATGCTGGCACACAAATGACACAATTAGGAAGCCAAGCTGTGGCGAGGCACGCCAGGACACCTCCCTGTCCCTGGCTTTTGTCTACTTACATCACTGTCATTGGGCTGGGAGGCACAGCGTGGACATCCAGAGCAGCACAGCACCAGTGAAGCAGCAGGGAGAGAGAAAACAAAATCTGTTAGTCATTCCTCTGTCCAGTGGTGCTCACATCCTGGGAAACCACATGGAGCCTTTTTTCGTATCAGCACCTAGCAGGGCCGCAGCTTGCAGCCCCTTGGCACACAGGCCTCCTTCACCTGCTTTAATAAGGCATACCAGCTTCACTAACACCCATGAGGGCTTGCTTGTGTGAGAACTGTCTGGGTATGGCCCTCAGCAGGCTTTTTCAAAATGAAGCTCTCTGTTGCTGTTCCAGGATGTGCTTTGCAGAAATCCTTTTACCTCAGGTTAGGTTTATGTTCTCTCCCACCTATGAGGGTTCTCCTGCCTCCACAGAGCAGCTTCCTGCCCTCCTACTTTCTTTGTCATCCCCATCTGATGGGGATCAGTTCCCTCTCCTGACAGCAGAGAGCCCCTTCCGCTGTGTGCTGCTACAGTCCTGTCATGCTCAGCCCTCCCTGAAAGCACCTCCCTGAAAGCAAAGCCTGGGGAGGAAGTCCCTGCGTGGTAAGGGAAAGGTGTTTCATTTTTCTTGCTCCTCAGACCAGGGGAGTTGTTGTCATTATTCCACTTCTCTCAGTCCAGAAAAGTATCTAATATTAAGACAACACTAAAAGCTTACCCCTGGAGCAAATACTTCTTATTTTGGCAAGCTGGCGGTATTTTGTTATCATTATCAAGATGATAAGAGAAGGCAGTAGATTTTTTTTTTTTCTGTGCGCCCAAAATTACAGATATCCCTGAGGTTTCTGAAAGGCTGAATGAACACAAGCATATTTCCACAATTAAATGTGTCATATGCAGCAGAGCTAATGCCAGGCCAGGATGCTGACACTGTCACCACGGCATCTGCAGAACAGACTCATGGCTCACACGGCATTAGTGCCGTCAAAGGATTACAGAAATGTGTGACTTCAAACTAATCTACTCCATAAATCTTTTAATATGAATTCCACAAAAGCCCTCATTAAAATGCCATCGTATGTGATGTAACAAAGCATCGACCTTGCTGATGAAGAGCATTAAATTGCCTCTCTGCACGATTGCTGATGTTCCTACCTGTTGCATGGCCATCCAAAACTTGCGTTGGAGCAAATCCAGCTTAATTTGCACACCCACCGCTGTGGGGAAACAAAGAGAGGGGAGGATCAAAAGAGGAGCATGAAAGACAAATACAAGTTAGGAAAAGAGGAGTAAATATTCGCTCAAGGTGATGGGATGGAAATCACAATTGCAACCTGCTTCCAAGTGTGAATGGTAAGTGCTGAGTCAGACTGCCAAGTGAGACTCAGGGGTTTAACAAGAGAGAGGAAAACGGGACACTGAGACTTCCCTCACACTAAACACTATGAAGCTACAAACAAATTAATAAAAACAAAGTATTCCCCAAAAGCCCCCCAGGGTGGGGGCATGAGCTTTTGCCTTTGCCTTTTTCAGATTTGCCTGGCCAGAATGGATGTTTGTGATTGCCCCAGCCTCAACTCCTGTACCATGCAGCATCAACCAGAAATAAAGTAGGCCAGTGAGGAAGGGATTAATTTGAAAACCCACCTGTCTCAAGGGGGAACCACAGAGATTTAGATTTTTCCTAAGCCACCACAAAAGCACAGAATTATGAATGTCACTTGACAGAAAGTGTCGATTGTGAATAGTGATTTGTTACCTGCTCCCAGCCTAGTGCACGGTGGGCTAAGCAGAACTCTGTGTATGTGTGTTTCTTAATGAAGCACGTCCTAATTTCCTGGCTTAATTTCCCTTCTATTCCCAGCATCACGCTCCTGAATGAAGGCATAGTTCCAGAGGAGAAGGAAGGGTGCAGGGTCTCCCTGACAGGACAACCTGGCTGTCCCTGACTAGGCTGCCTGCAAGCACACACAATAACCAGTGCAGTTGTGCACAGCCTGGCACGGTGATGGGGAACAACTGGGCTCTGTGTCAACTAGTTGAATCCAAGAGCTCTGGAGGAATTAAAGCCTCAAGCAGGACCTTGAAATAGAATATAAAATGCAAGTGAGGGAGAAAAAGAAATACAGGGAGGGAGCCTTTTTTCACAACCACCAGTATCAGGTGGATGAAGTGTTGCTGTTTCTACAGATTTCCTCTGAATTAGAAGGAGCTTCAAAGGGGGGCACAGATCCTTTAAATCTGAATCATGTCGTGTGGGTGCTTTTAAGCTAACGGTATGATCTGATGCTCTAATTCAGATGAGTATGAATTCAAACTGGAGTATACAATGGTATATTTTCTTGCTGCATGTACAGAGACCCTGGCACCTGGCATCAGCTCTGCCTTTTATACCAGTGTCCTTGTCACATTCCTGCTGCTGGTACATCTTACAAATCCCATGTATCAGAGCCACATTTCTTATCCAGCTCTCCCTGCTGTAAACTGAATCTGACTGCCTGTCTGTGGGGGAAAGGAATGATTCTGTAGAGCTGCATTGCCCCAAGCCTTGCAGAGCACAAACCAGACAAGACAAAGAATGCAAACAAAGGAGGAAGGACAGGGCTGAGTCTGGCCTGGGCTAAGATGCCTCAGCTTCAGCAAGGCTGTGGCAGGCATGGTTTGGCTTGGTGCCCCTGCTGACAAACCTGCACTCCATGACAGCAGGCATGCGGTGCTGTTGCTGCTGAGTCCCATGAGGCCCACGCACCCAATTTGGCACCTAGCTTTAAATAAATTCATCCTTCCAAACCATCTCAAGAAAGAGCCATTCCCCATATCACAGCAGATCACATCAATGGGACTGAGCATTACCCAGGACATATAGTTTTCATGAGACTTGAAGAGGAGTTGATACCTACATGCTAACCTTGCAATGCAGACTTACTCAGTGTTTTTGCCAGTGGGAACACTTGGCCTCAAATTGTTCTTCAGAGAGATCTTAGCCCTTGGTTGTAAATCCTTGCTTCTGCCCAGGAGGCATTAAGTAGCACATACCCAGCCTGGACAAAGCTGCCTGAAACATGATGAAGAAGAAAACCTGGGGGATTGGACTGGTGGCCAGTGGCAGGGACAGAAAGTGCCAGCTACTGACAAGAACTGTGAGAAACTTTCACACATTTGGGTGACCTGAGTAAGACATGGGAGCTGAGGAGAAGCAGGCCACAATCAACCCCCCCCTGGTGCTAGTAACAAAGTCATCCAGGCATCTTCACACTGTTGGTGAGGTCAAGGAGAAAGGAGGCAAGCAGTGATTCAGCCTGAGATAAGGATGATGCTATAGCTCAAGCGAGAGGGAAAAAACTGGAATAAACTCCTCTGTGCTTGTTCCAAAGAATAACTGATTGCTAATGAGCCTTTTTGCTCTGGTGGCAAAGGGTATGCTGCATCAGCGGGAAGGTCTGAGCTCCATGAAATGATGAGTGGCCGCTGCAGAGTCCCCAGAGACACCACGGCTAACCGCTCTACTCCTCTCATGTGCAAGCAACCTGTGCCACTGCAGCATGCCAGCAATGCAATAAAGCAGCAGGATAAGCAGTGCTGAACACCTGGCACAGGTAGGCATCACCGCATTGACATGGCACCCAAAGCTGTACACGCCTTCCCACCAGCAGGCAAAGCAGCTCTCCAGGCTGCCTGCAGAGCCATGGCTGCAGTGCGCCCTCCCTGGAGCTGTGCACTGCCATTCACCGTGGAGAGAAGAGCCTTCCCCTCCACCTGTTCCTCCCTCTCCTGAGCATGCCTGCTTCATTAGCTCATCCTCTACTTGCCTCTCTTTCTGTCTGCAGTCCCTGCCTTCTCTCTTTGATTATCCATATGTTCTCATAAGGAGTTTTCCCCAAGATTTAATTCTTGGGCCTGCTGCACAACAAAAAGGCATAACAAAGAGTCTCAAGACTGCATGCTGCAGAGTGCTTATCAAGATTTACCTTGCCATTCACAACCTGTTTTCATGGCAGCCGGCCCAACGGTTAAATAAAACCTGTGATTCAAATGGAAGGTACCAGAACAGCAGAGCAGCCATGTCCATACCACCCATTTGCATTTTCTATTCCCTATTTCTGAGATATTCCTATTTTCCCTCTTGAATCAATAACTCGAAATTTTTCTTTGAGTCCTCTAAAAATTTTACTTAAAAAGATAACTTCCAGACAAATTAAAATGAACAAAAAGCCCAAATCAGCCTGTTTGTGATACTGGACCTGATAGAAGAGACAGTTTAAGTAGGTCAGAAAAGGAGTAATTCCTGCAAACACGAGCTACCAAGGTCCTCATCAAAATGGAAGAAGGCAAGATAGGGGTCTGATTTTGGGAAGGAAGGCTACAGGAGCCCATGGGAGAGCACAGAGGAAATCCCGACAGATTTCCAGTGGGCTGGATCTGGCTGCTTCCTGCACCCCATGTCAGGGAGGACAGGGAATGCCTGTCACTGATGGATGTCACCACACCTGACTATGGCTAAACATACTCTGCTGCACACAAAGTTCAGGGGAACGAACTGTGGATCTTTCACCCATTCCCCTCGTCCCAGCTACCCTCTAAGAGCACCCCTCGAGTTTTTCCTGAATCCCTAAGGAAGCAGACACGGGGTTGTGCTGCTCACCGCGGGCACCTCTCAGTTAAGTCTCCCTGTTGGACGCACTGCTTCCACACCGCCGTCTCTGGAGCACTGGTGGGAAGGGGGTGCCTTTCTCCCAAGCCCCCCGGGCTCTGCCCTGCTGTCTCCCCTTTGCTGCAGCCGCTCGCCTCGCTCCAATACAAAAGCCAGGGCTCGTCCCCTCATCCTGTCGCCTTTCTCTCTGAGTTCGTTGTCTTCAGCCGTAGCAGGGGAGAGATGGAGGGAGGGGAGGAACTGTTCAGCTCGGTGCCTTCTCTTGTACCCTGTGCCTGACCAGTCTGCCTCCTGAGGGGCTGCGGGGAGCTCCTCCCGCCTTGGCACCTCCTCACCCCTCCTCGAGCCCCTCGGCTCCTGGCAGCCGGGGAGGGATGGCAGCAAGGGCGGGATGAGAGAGAGAGAGGGACTGACAGCGACTGCCCTTTCTCCAGGATGCCTTGAGAGGAATGCAAACCTCCCGAGCTGCTTCCTCTGGGTGTTTGGGAGCAGATCCTGCCTGCCTGGCGGGGTGACTCCTCTGCACTGTCTGTGCGCGTTCCTGTGCGTGTGCTGCTGCCATCGCAGATGTACCCCCAGCTGTCACTTCACCGCGCACAGTCGCTCCCTCTCCCGCCTCTCCCTCTCTTTCTCTCTCCCCCTATTTATTATTTACGGAGGATTACAGCCCCTTTCCCACGCTGTCACCTCGCTGTGCGGCTCCCCTGCCCTCCACTCGAGGCAAGCGGCTGGCTAGGGAGGGCTCCTGCCAGCTAGGGTCCGCCGAGAGCCCAGCTGCAAACAGAGGCACTTTCTGCTGGATTCGCTTTGGGATTGTACCGGGCTAAGAGAGCTGGGAGAACTGCCATTCTCACAGGAGGGTCCATTCCAGCCTGAGAGAGGTAAGTGAAGACGTCTCTCTTTTGCGTTTTCCCCCATCCCCAGCTAAGCGAGGTGAGCGGAGCTGCCCCCCGGGGAGGAGAGCGGCAGGCAGGGGCAGCGCTGTCTGCCAGACAGCTCAGTGCTCAAGGCTCCGCTCTGCCACACAGGCGGGCAGCGATTTCCCCCACAAAGCAGAACAGCGAACCTGCTGCAGAGGTTGTTGGTACCAGTTCCAGTCCAGTTTCGATGCAGGCAGCGGGGAGGAACTTCTCCCAGCTGAGGATGGCACCGGCAGCTTTCCCTGCACCACAGGCGGCTCAGGTGCGACTCTGAGGCTGAGAACTCACCCCGTACCGGGCAGCTCCTGGTGGGCCCTGCCTTTTGTCCCCTCCTCAGAGGGGTCAGCATGAGAGGTGCCACTCGCCTGACTTGGCTTTTGCTGGCTGTCATTTTGGACTCAGCTGTCTTAGTAAGAACAACCTAAAATGGAGAAGTACGGACCAAAGTCGAACAGGTTCGGCACTCAGTGCACAGCTTTAGGATGGGGGGGTGTATGTGTATAAGTGTGTGGGTGTGTGTGCTCATGACCACAGGACATGAAGTGAAGGATGCCAAATCACAAGTAGAGCCAAAAATAAGTCCCAAGTTGCTTTCAGCATCTCCACAGGCTGAGCTGTGATTTCTGAACTTTGGGTGGAAGGCACAGCACTGAGAGGGGTGGGTGAAACAGCACAGAGAAGCTTCACAGCCTTTTGCAGCCCTGACTGGGAGGAAAGGGCGAGAATGAGGTCCCAAATGAGCCGAGGTGAAGCACACTATGGACAGGGGTATATATGTAAGCATTATTCTGTTTCTCTGCGTGTGTGTGTGCACATACACATGCACAGACACGTGGACACACACATCCCACACAGGGCATTCTGCCCCCTCCTCCTCCCTCACCAGTTTATTACTGTCCCTGCCTCTCCTGCTAATTAAGAGAGACGCCTTAAACTGGAGCTCTCCTGATTTTTGGGGAGAGAGGATATTTGAAGCTGTTACTCCAACCAGGTCATGACCAAGCTGGGCCCCAGGCCCACCATGTGAATTGTCAGGTAACCTGAATGTGCCACATCCAGCACAGCCCTGATGGGAATGGCACTGAGCAGGATACAGCACTGCTCTGCTGCTGCTGTCTGACCTGCCACTCAAGGATGGAGAGAGAAATTAAGATCTCATTTGGGGAAGGACTGGAGCAGCTGCTATTGCAGGAGAGGGAAACCCTTAAAAGACAGGGGAACCCTTAAAGGCAGACAGCGACTTGTCCCAAAGTAGGGGAGATTCCTAGCAGTCAGCAGAAGGGAGCCTTTCCAGAACTACAGACCATTTTCCTTCTGAGCTTTGTCGCTCAGATCTGTTGGGGGGTGGAAGGGGGTGGATCTTCCTCTGACTGCTGTGGGCAAACAACATTTGCAAGGGAATTATTCCACATGAGCGAAAGGCTTGCGGGAGTTGTCTCCCTGTCAGACATCAGTGCTGCCTCTGTTAGTGCATCCTGTCCACTTGGAGGAATTATGGTAAATCCTGAGCAAAGGGGCTGTTTGCAAAGAGGAAGGGGGGAAGCCTTCTTATGTAATTTTTGTACCAGATCATAGCTTTACCCTCTCCTCCAGCAAAGTGAATGTTACATGCTAGCAAGGTGCACTCTCAGCTCAGATATCTTCAAGAGTTACTCCAGCTTCCTGCCCTTCCTCTGGCTTTTTTTTTTTTTAAGCCTGATGCAGAAAGGATTTTCTAGGCTGTTCTGCACCACAGAAGCCTGATCAAGGCAGACCTGTGCCTCAGTAGGGCTGGGAGGGTCAGCAGCAGCACGGGGCCATAAGGATACCTGGACAGGAGCAACAGAGGCTGGAACAGGATGAAGAGAGGCTCAAGCCCGTGGGAGAGCATTTCTGGGTAGTTCTCTGGTGACTCTCCAGCACTTGCCTGTTGTTGAGTCAAAACACAGAGCAGGCAGTTTCCTTCACTTGCCATGTTTGGTTACAAGCAGCTGCTTGACAACTGTCCCAGTCCTGGGTGGCTCAAACCATAACTCAGATGACCATACTGGGATGCTCCTGCCAGCTGGGTAATGCTTCAGCATGCTGCACCATGACACACAGTCAGCTCTCAGTGGAAAGAAGCGGGAGTGGGAGTTCTGGGATGTTCCTCCTGCTGCAGGGAAATACCTTGTCACACATACCTTATTCCTGCTTTACCAAAATGCTGGCTCACAAAAAAGCTTTCTGTCATTGAGGGTATGATAACAGCAAGAAGATGTGCATTCTTTTTCTATAAACCAGTTCAATTCCAGACTCAGGAGGTGGAAGGAAAAGTTGCTTCAGCTGTGAGGGTTTGGATTATGTGAAATATATTATTCACATTGCAAAAAGAAGCAGTAGAAAGTTAGGAAATGTTGGTACTGGAAGCAATGTGCCACTTGCACTGGGTTGCAGTCCTGACTGGTGGGATCACATAGTGTACTTTCATGAGCTCTTTGTTCAGGTTGCTGGTTACATGGTGCTCCAGGAATGAAGCAGGGAGCTGGTTATTTTGGGGTTTTTTTTGGGTACTGCAAAATGTGTGCCTGTTTTCTTTGTTTACTGCCTGCCAAGCAAGCCCCGCAGGCAATACATCACTATTCATTGTCTTGTGGTGTTCTGAAGATGTTAGCTGATACAGTTGCCTTGTAGCTGATGATAGAGAATTTATGCCCCTGATGAGGCAAGAGAGAGTGGTTGTTTTCCTGGCTTTTAAAGGGAAAAGATACTTCCCTTTTTAGCCACACAGGGAAGGAGCAGCAGGTGCAGAGCAGAGCTTGAGACCTCTTGGCTCTCAGTGCTGTTGAGTCCTTGAGACTGTACCAGTTTGCTGCCAGCATTTTGGAAAACAGCTGTCAGTGTTCAGCAGTTCTGCAAAATGGCCCCTAGGGTCTTGTGTTGGGCACCCGCAAAATTAGGAATGTACAGACTGTGGCCTCCCGCCAAAACCGTGGTTTAATATTTAATTCTGACCATATAAAAATAGCCTTATTTATGACAATATCCTCATTGTTAGCTTGAGTATCGTGTGTCCTTTGCACTGAGTATGGGACAGGGCCCTGTGAAAAAAAGAAATAGTACTTGGTCGGGTAAGAAAAGGCAGTGCTGTGCTGCATCAATGCAAGTGACTGAATGAAGGTTGGGCAAGTAAAAGCTCGCATTTAAGTCCTCAGCTTTGCAAGCCTATTTTATCATAATAGCATTTTTTTTTCTTTTAATGAAAATGACAGTTTCTTGGTTATTTTTTTATGAATGGGAAAGCAAGAGGCTGTCTGTTATTTATGCCCTGCAATGCCCCACACCCATCACAGGAAGGACTGAGACTTAAATTTACAGCAAAGCCACACAAGTCAGAAGTTCTGGACTGACTACAAGAAAACGCTGTTACTTAGAAGAGGTGCCCTGCTACCACGCTCCTCACTTTGTGAGGGCCCTACTCTCCACACCACTTCTAGTGATTTCAGTGGGATTTGACATAAAGGTCTCTCTTCTGTGGCTGCAAACCCTGTAGAAAACTGAAATCACACCAAACTTACAGACTTCCCTCAGCCTCGGCAAGCTCTGCAGTATGTGGCTGTGACCTGTGTGCTAACCAGATGCATCCAAAGATCCTGGCTGGAGCTCTGGGCTGGGAGAGCTGTCACCACATCTTGTTGAGCTATGGGCAATGTTCCCAGCTTGTAGAAAGCATAATTGTGTCCCAGAGATCCGCAGGCACCCCTGCAGCTGAAGGCAGCAGCCCAGATGCCATGCAGTTTGTGTGGACTTTGCAGGGGTGCCCCTCCCAGACGCTCCGGGAAGGTGATGGGGCAGCAGAACAGCTCCAGGCTCTTACAGGCAGCACCAACAACCTCGTGCCACAGTGACAACCAAGTGAGACAGATCCCTGCAACTCACCAAGGCAGGAAAAGGTCTCCTTCAGAGTCCAGTACAAATGCATCCTGTGGGAGTGCTGAGACTCAGCCTTGCTAGGAGCTGTGTGCGTGCTGGCTCACCCATCCCCTTACGACAAAGTCCGAGAGGATTTTTACTGCAAGCATCTTGTGCTCTGGCCCACCACGGTGCAGGCATGGATGATCCCTGCCCCTCTGGACATGCCCAGGGCACAGCCTCCTGAGACCTCAGTGAAGTTCTTCAATTTTTCCAGTGTTTTCTACATCGTCTCTTTCCTCCTGCTCCAGCTGCCAAAGTGACGAGCCACTACCCTTGCAGCTCATTGTGGGAGCACCCAGGGAGGCACAGCCAACGCGAAGAATGAGGAGAAAGGGAGCAGCCTTGGTGGCAGCAGCTCTCCACCATGCTGGCTTCTCCACCAGAAGCAAGAGCAACAAGAGTCAAAGCATAAGGAAAGCCAGTGAGCTCAAGGGTATTCCAAAATGCAGGCCATGAAAAAAGAAAAGCCAGTTTTGGGCTAATGCAGACATGAATGATGGGAAACAAGCAGGTGTGGGGCATTTTGTGTACAAAGGATCACTCAGGCTTGCAAAAGCTTGCCTCATTTTTGGAATGAGAAGCCACAAGGGGAAAGGCATATGGCTGAAGTGCTTTGACCCCCATAAGATGTGAGAGGGGTCTCTTGGTATTTATCTGGAAGCCCCTTGATTTGGCAGTCTGGTCATGCTGTTCAACAGACATCTGACCTAGTGCTCCAGGGACAGAGCTTATCTTGATTAAAAAGTTACATTTTCCTATTTTGCGGCTAAATTGATGCACCTCCATCTACTACTCTGTGCATGTAAATGTATCTCTTATGTCAGACAGGCTGGCACCTTGCCTCTTACAGATCTGTTACATCCTTTGACTCTGAATAAGAGACCCAGGGAAGGTACTGGGGGGTGTTAAAATTTCTGAGCAGAAATTTTCTGTTTCTCAGAGAATCCTTCACAAATGTGGGCCCATACACACCTTCCTTCTTCAACACCACCTGAATAAAGACAAGAAGGAGAATACTTTGGGATTCAGTGCACTGTCCAACCAAGTAGTGCACAAAATACCTGTGTGCACAGTAGTGATGGGAATGAGGACCAGAGAACCAGGATTCTCCCACCAAGCTGTCTTCTCTGCCTGCAATCTTTTCCTGGTTGTACCACCCACCCACACCCCCGGGGCAGGCTTGCCAGGAAAGGGGGAGCAGCATTTTAAATGCCAGTGAGCTGGAGGATGCTGGTGGGGTGTACAGGAGGCACTGGGAGCAGAAGGGTGCCTCCCTCAGACCTGCCAGGGAAGGAGCGGCTGCAGTCCTTCCGTCAAGGGACTGCAGAAAGGATTAAGGGCTTGAGCTACCACTGACCGTGGGATTAACCCCTGCAGAAAATTAAAGTTGTAGGAAAGGCTCTTCACTCCACAGCTGAGAGAAAGAGAAAGACTGGGATCTGGATTAGAACTGGCAGGGCTGGTGACAAACCACCACCCACAGCCAACTGTTCCCGGCTGGATCAGAAAATGTTATCTCAACCTTCATGTAGAACTCCCCTCCACAGCTCACTTGGTTACCAATTTTTGCCAACGGTGTGAGAGGAACAAAAACATCACCCTGTGGCAAGCAAAAGAGAAGGAAACTGGGTAGTCAGTTCACGTGTCCCTCCTCTGAGCCCCTCTCCCACTCCCTCTCCCGCTTCCCTTCTCAGCTGCCTCCGTTCTGCAGGCAGGAAACTTGCACGTGGTCTGTCGCGTTCAGCAATACTTGGAGAAGATGCTGGCACACACATGGCTGGATTTCTTCCTGTCAGCTGCCCCCTCAGCTCTCCTCCTGCTGCTGCTCTGGGCCTCCTCCATATGCCATGCTCGCAGTGTGCTGGGACTTTCCTGTCACTCCTGGTTGGATATCCCAGTCTCTCCACCTGCTTCCACAGCTTCCCAAGGAATTACACATCTCCACAGCAATCTGGGTCTTTCCCAGCAGTGCTACCCTTGCTGTCTCCCCTTCCAATGCTCTGTATTTCTCAGAGGATTTACTGAGGCTTTATGCCCTTGGTACTTCCAGCTCCTCTGGAATTTCCCAGTCTCATTATTGTGCATTGGTCAGGGAGGCTTGGGATGCGAATAGTATTTTCTGCTTAAGGTATGGAATGAGCAATCAAGAAAACTGGCTTCTCTCCTGTTTTTCCACAGGCCTGTCAGGAAACTTTGGGAAAACTTGGCCAAAACTCCTTTATTCTGTGCAACTTTGATAAGGGCTACAAATATTCTCTGCAGGACAGGAGAGCATTTACAAGCCCAAGTGCAAATGCTGCACATGACAGCTTTGAAAATCCTTAGTGAGGGGGGAACTGATGTGGACTAATGATGAGGTATCAAAAGCAAAGCAGCTGAAATTTCAGCCAGCAAAAATCAGCAGCATCATAGTTCACCCCTCCACAAAATGGGGATAAATTTGATCTTTCTTGGAGGGTCCTGAGGAGTAAACATTTTTTACCATCAACACATTGGCGTTTCATAGGTCCCTATATTGCCAATCCAAAAATCAGAAACTTTTTGACCTTTTCACATCACAGAGAAAAGGGTGAGGTTTTTATTCCCACCTGGCCAGGAATGTGGCAGAGTCCCTTACAAGACCAAGTGGGTTTCACACTTTTTCTACTTGCTTTACAGCTTCCTGTATGAGGTGTTTTGCTTAGCTGCGATTGATCACTGCAAGTCAGAGGGCACTATTTCTTCTGCAGCTGGGTTTCTTGTATGAATTTAAAATGTGCTTTCCACTAATTGTGACGGCACAACACTAATGAATCTTGAACACATGTGTTAACAAATCAGCAAGTGCTGCAAATGAAGCCCCCAGCTCTTTAGCTTGGAAGCTCACTGGGGCAGTGACACACATTGGATGTTTCTACAGCACTGCTGAGCTTCTCTGCCACCTCTGAGTGCTTCTGCATTCCAAAGGGACGACAAATGAGGGGCTGCCACTGAGACAATGTGACCTCTTGTGATTGATAATTTGCACAACTAACAGGTCTGCTGGGGGACCAAGAATGGGTGAGGTCTCCATACCATCTAAAGGCACTGGTCATCAGTGGACACAAGTCATCAGGCCACACAGATTAGGTGTCTCTGCTGTCACTTGCCCCTCAAGGGCAGATGAAGGAGCATGCACAGAACAACATGCTTTAGTCACTAAATGCTGGGGTACCACTGTCCCCCTCCATTATGGGGTGACAGCAATAAAACATGAATCCTAAAAACAGCAAGGAAAGGGGAAGGAAAGAAGATAATCTCCTTAAAGCATCCTCCATGCCCTCCCTCACGCTGCTGCTTTTCTGATAAAGGCTAAAGCAATTCAGCACTGGAAAGGGGAAAGGGACTTTGCCATCAAGGAGAGTGTGGGGGAGGGATGAAAGTCTGTGCATACTTTCTGATAATTTATTGCTGGCATCTGTTGCAGTCTCTGCTACCTACCCTTCTGTAATATAGGTCACCCACATGCCCTGCCAATGCTCATAAGCCAGGCTGTTAACGGAGTCTGATCCCTCAGCCATGATCCAAGGGTTAGTGCGAGGGACTTGGAGAGATAATCAGAGACAGAGGTTGCTGGGCTCTGTTTCTGACAGTGTCTCATCCTAGTGACACAGTCACCTGTGCCTCTAGCCTAGAATGGGATAGATTTATCCACCTACCTAGAGCAGCAACACTACTGGCTCTTGCCTCAGCCTCACTTCTGGGGGTCATTAAACATAAAATAACACCACCTACAGCTATGGTAAGGGCCATTCACAGAGCACATGGCAAGCTTTGGATAGAAGGTGACACAGAACTGGGAAGAGTTACTAAACCAGTATATGGTTACAGCAACCTGAAACCCTCCCCACTCTCCTAGCATGCTCCTTGGGACCCTCCCCACAAAAGCTAGGGCTTTGGAGTGACACTGCAAACATTACTGGTGTCTGGGCACAGAGGAGCAAGCCCAAGGCAGGAATAGTGCCTGCTGTAGCTTTTAGGCCCTGGCAAGTGCTGCAGAGTCATTACAATCCCCTCTGCATCCCCCCTTTCTTTCCCTCCCCCTGCCCCCAGCAGTAAGGTTCGCTGTTCAATCTAATTAGGGGAATCCTCATTAGAGAGTCCTCTAGAGTCTGACAGCAGGCCAAATGTCCAAGTGGCACTTCAGCGCGGTGTATTTTTGGCCACTGGAGCCCATGGGCCAGGAACGGATGATTTCATTTTGTTGCTTTGAGCTGAAACTAAAAAAGTTGTCTTTTACTGTCCTATTTGAAACAGTGATAAGAAAAGGCCATCACCAGCCCCACAGGCTACCCTGTTTTCTCCAGAATCTGGAAAGACATTCAACTCCAAGCACGTGGAAGAAAGCTCTGGCCACTGTGCCCCATGAATCACAGGGCATTCAGCTGACATTTTGCTTTAGGGAGAAGGAACCCTCTAGAAAGCCCATGAGTAAGACTAATGCCTAGTTTGTGGAGCCTTGGGTGACTTCAGAGCATTCAGAGCTCCAGCAATGCTGACCATCCTTGAGCCCCCAAACCCAAGCAATGCCAGGCAAGCTCAGAACAGATGGCACGGTGCCTCTCTCGTTGAGTTGGGGGCAAACAGGGAGCACTCCTAGGTCCAGCAGAGTGCTCGCTGCTGGAAGAAGCCCTGGCTGTCAAGCTGAGAGCAGCGAGACAGACCTGGTGCCGCTCTGGAGAGGCTGGAGGTGTGGGCAGGTGCTATTTGCCCCAAGATGGCACGTTCCCAGTGCTGCCCTGGCAGTGAGTGCAGTTGGCCTGGTGCTCTGCAGAGCAGAAGGCATCTCTTGCGCCACAAGAAAACTGCTAATTAAGTCAGAATTCAAGACGAGTCAGAGGAAACCTTTAAAAAAGAAACTTAAAAATCCTCTCTGCCTCCTTGCTCTCTCCTGACTGTGGAATATTAATCACTAAGGGTATAATGTTCTTGTGGGCAGTAGATGCGTAGGAGAAACTGGGTTGTTTTGGGTTTTTTTCTGGATCCTTGTAATTAAAATTTCTCCATGAACATCAAGGTATAAATGCAGAAGGTCATTGACCCTCACCCTTCAGCAGCCAAGAACCTCTACATATTCCAAATGTACTGCTCTGCCACCTGGGCATATGGTATGCTTGGAGAAGCAGGCAGCCTTGTGGGAGACGTGGAGGTTAATAAATATGGGTTACAGAAGAGTCCCCTGCAAATGTGCAAGCCCAACTCCGTGCACACTTTTATAAATGTAAGCTAGATTGGTGACTCTGTGCATTTGTACATGAAGGTAGCTGCTTTGAAGGCTTGGAACACGTGTATGAGTGCACACAGGGTGGCTGCTATCTATGGAGTGGGGAGTGTGGCATATATGTGACATGCTTTAAAATAATCTTGGGTTTATCAAGGCCCCTCCATCTCAGTGCATGTTGCAGCACAGGAGACAGCATTAAAGCCTGAACAGGTGTTAATCACTATGCACTGTAATAAATTCTAAACATAGGGAAAAGTCTTATTTATACATGGCTGCTCCTCCCACCCTGCACTCTCTGCTTGAGCCTTGGTGCTGCCTGAGGGAACGAGGCGCCCATGAGGTACCAGAAAGGAGTGCAAGAGCTGGACCTTCCCTGCCAGAGCAGAAGGAGCTGGGGGTGGAAACCCTGACCCTGTCCCCATCCTCACAAATGGGTGTGCCAGCCCTGCCCTCGGTCCCCACCGTTGCCTGGGGACGGCATGGACGAATTACACACAGAATGGTGGGCCAGACACCAGTGCATGGCCTGAGCAGCGGTCTGGGCTGAGGGGACACCACAGGGGCAAACCGTGTCACAAAGCACCCAAGGAAGCTGGTTTTGGGTTTAGTTTGGTTTTTTTTTTAATTGCTTAGCCCCTCTAATTGGAACCAAGCCAGCTGATACAGATGGGGTGTTACAAAACAGAGCCAAAAGGCAAGAGCACAAGGAACAGAGCTATCTATAACCCTGACAAAGTTAGATGGAGCGAAGGTGGGGAAGAGGGAAAGGCAAACCATGGCAGGTGGCTGCCCCTGATGCTGAGAGCAAGGACGTGATCATTTGGCAACAGGATTTGGAGCTGATCGACTGGCGCTATCCAGCAAGCAGATAAGGCTCTGTGGCTGTCAGCTTAACTCTGCCGTTTATTCCAGTGCTGTAGGGAGTTAAATAGAGCACACGGAAAGCCTGCTGCTGGGGAGTGAAAGTCAAGGAGGGTGAGGGAAGGAAGAGGCTGTAATTGGGCAGTGTTCGGGCAGTCGGGTGGAAGTGGCTGCAGGCAGAACCCCTCCAGGTAAGTGCTTGTGGCTTTTCGTCCTCTTTTTCCATGTGGACAGGCGGGGACAGGAGGCTTCAGGGGTGGCATTTAGGATGGAGAGGTTTCTGTGGGGGAGGCTGAAAGCCTCCTTGGTCAGGTCGAGTGCAAGCACCAAATGGGGACAGCTGTTTGTTGCAGCTTCTCCCTCAGTGGGGAGTGCAGGGAAAGGGCTCCAGCTCAGTTTGGGGAGTGGGGGTCTGCAGTGGATGAGGGTTGAATTGGTTTCTGTACCATGAGAGGTATTTGGTGCATTGGCATTTCAGTAAATGATCTAAACAGCCGTGCAAATGTGCTAGTCTAGGTACTGAACCTGCTCATAATTTTCATCAAGATGCTAATTTCAATATTTCCTGGTGGTTTACATTCCCATATAAAATAAATCAGTCTGGGAGCCTGGGGGAGGGTAGGCACCTGGCACGTGTGTGCGGAGAGTGTCCTGGTGGCAGTGCAGCAGCCAGCTAAAGTAGCTGCTGTGGATGTTGTCAGAGCCCCTCAGAGGGGATGGAGAATGGCTTATTTTTATACTCTGGTTGAAATGTGTCCATCCAACTGCTGCTGTGACTGTGGGTGGCACGTCAGAGAGTACGCAGGGGTCAGAAGGGTTCGTGGTGTTTTCATTTTTCCTGCCTCCTTGTATCCAAAAGGGAAGCGGGAGGGAAGTTGAAACCTGTTGTCAGTCACTTATTGTCAGGGGAGAGTTTATGGTCTTTGGGTTTCTAATTAGACTGAGGATTTTTCCTTCTACTAATTAAGATGCAATTCCTCTCCTTTCAACACTCCCACTCAGTCTCCCCTGCCTCAGGTCGTTCCTTCTCCTTCTCCTCCGAGGCTCGCTCGCTCTTCAGCTCCCGCAGTTGCTGCAGTGGGAAATCCCCGAGCTGAAGCTGCGCGGCTGTAGCCACCACATCCATTTTCCCTTAAAACAGAGAGGAAGTGCTGGTAGGGAATACGGCATGGGGAGGAGGGGGGTGTGCTGGAGTGGGGGGAGGAGGAGAAGGGGGGAGAGAAGCAGCTTGGCAGCTGCTGGTGCCCAAATCTCAGCGAGCCTGAGCCGTGTGTCAGGCAGAGGATGCACAGGTGGCACCAGCCTGCGTGGAGGCGACAGCAATGAGCCGGCGTCTGTGCCCTGGCAGGGTCACCTTAGCAATTCAGCAGGTTAACCTTGAGCACGAGGCTAATGTAGCTACCATGGCAGGCTATTCAAGCACAAACTTCTTGCTGGCACTTAGGTCAATCGGGTTTTATATCTGCATCGTGAGGTTCAACAGGAATTAATGTCGTGCCTCCAGCATGCTGTGCCTGCTGAAATATCCTCCATCTCTCCTCCAAAACAGAAGTGATGCCACAAAGGCAAAACCCTAACTGGGGAGGGGAAAGGACAGCACTGAGCTCAGCCGCGTGTGCTGCACCCAGGGAAGTGAATCTCACGTGCTCTGCTCTGCTTTCCCTCTCCAGGACCTGGCAGGCAAAATACAAGGTCATTCCTTCTCCCTTTGGGGCCGTGTGCCAGGCTGGCTGTTGGATGTGAAGACACGCTGGAGAAGACCACGATGCTGCCAACAAGTGCTGGCCACCGGTGGAGGAGCAGGTTCCTCATGAGGTGGCAGGAGGCTTGTCGTAAGTAATGCCCACTCAGGTACCAAGTACAGTATTGCTGTTTGTCAAGGGAGTGGGAAGAAAATAGGTCACATGAGGGTTAAGAACAGGGGAGAGGGACAGCTAAGAATGGAGATGTTTGAACTAATTCCTGATTCCTTTAGAGGCCAGGCTAGCTGGGAGGGAAAGTGATATTCTAAAGCAGAAGATGGGCTTAAAGTGGGACAGCGAGTGATGATTGCTTCTGAATTCCAGAGGGCCTGGCAGGTGAGAAACAGCACGACAGACATCATGGCACGAAGATCCACCCCGAACATTTCTCAAATCAGTATCCTATAAGCTGCAGACTCCTCTCTGTGGTTGGGGTTTATACACAGGCTGCTGAGCAAGGCTCCCAGCTCTTCACAGCAAAAGTCATAACAGATTTTAGAAGGAAATGCAGGATGTGAAGGCAGAATTCTCCTACCGGGCACTGCCACATGTAGTGAAAATCAAGAAGTAAATAAAGAAGCTCTCTTTCAAATTAAATTGTAAACGTTCAGCCTGTGCATGTTCCCAGTGGGCTGGGGCAGCTGCTACAGCACCCCTGAGTGCAGAGCAGGCACTGCTAGGGTGATGTGGGGCTTCTGGGAATGTATCTGTATCTCAGACAAGCATCTGGGGACCACAGCACAGTAAAGGGGACACTTGAAGAGTGTCCCTCACTACTGCATGCCCAGGCACCAAGTAGGTCTGGTTTCCCTTGTTCCAGTCCTCCTGGTCACATTTGGAGCTGCAGCTGTAAGAAGCTGGGGAATTATTCCCTTCTCCAGAAAGCAGGCATCTTTGTAATCCATCCTCACAGGCTAGACTGTATAAATTATTTATAATGAATGCTACTGAGTCTTCACTTAATCTGATATACCTGGATCAGCTTTCTGCCACCTACTAGAGTCACCAAACACCCCACAAAGTAACTTCATCTTTCCCAAACACAAAACCGCTTACTACCCATCCTTCTGTAGGGCTGGAAGATAGCTTCAAGTTCTGTCTATTGCTTCCCTGCTTCTCTTTCCTGTAGAGCTGCATCCTAACCAATGCAATGAATTCCCTGGCCTCAGCTCACATCCTCGTGGATGCACTTCTTGCAGGGAAATGAAAACAAAATCAGACTTTCTCTTCTCTGTATCATTTTAGTAAAATATTTCCAGAAGCATACAGCAATATATGGGTAACAACAAGACATTTTTGGCATATCCTACATGGCTGCAGAAGCTTGGCATAAATCCATTTCCTGAATATAACCACAGCCAGCTGCCTGAGAGTTTGCTCCTGCCAGCCACTGCCAGCATACACACTGGTGGAACCCCACAGCCACCCAGTCGGTGCCGCAGGCAGCCAGGCATTCTGAGAGATAAGCCCTGAACAGAATGCCACCTGTATACATTACACACGGGCTGCTCTTGCCTTTCTTGGTGTACAAAGCAGCTGAGTGTTATCTCATCATCACAGCTGCCAATCTATTATTAATATTGGGGTTTTGTTAAGCGTCCAGGAAAAGACGGGGTCACTTGAGTGACTCATGGCTCTTTCCCTTCACCACTCTAGCTCCCATTCTTTTAATTGTCTCCCTATAACAAGAGGGTGAGTATTCTGAACAGAATTAATTATCAGCCAGCCAGCCAGTACCTGTACTGCAGCAGTCCACAGGCTATGATCTACTTTCATGGCAATTTCTGCTCTTGGCCTCAGCCTTTGCACGACAAGAAAGCACAGAGGTGCTCAGGGTAAAAATCTGTCTTGCATTTCACCATAGAGATCTATAATTCTCCTTAAAAGAGCACATTTATTGGCATGGCCTGGGCTGATGTACACCTGAGATCTCAACTGTAGGATAGTAAAAAATTACTGAAGAATTGCAAAAGACAGATGAAATAAGAGAGAACTGATAGATTGTTTCTGAACATTTATCCCTTGCTCTTTAATGAAGTCATTTAGGATTCAAACTGGATAGTTCTCCTTAAACTACCAGTCCACAAATCTGCCAGTTCTCACAAGGATCACTCGGAACACACAACCTGCCCTGTGCAGGATGACAGGGTTGGAGTATGAAGGCACAACGCTGATAGAAGCAAAGTCTCTATAAAAAAAAAAGGCCTGTGGGTCAGAATAAACTGACCACACAGAGAGTGGCACAAGGGAACAGAGGACAAGCACAGCTGCCTGCAAAGCTGCACCAGGCAGAGCTTCTCCAGAGCATGAGTCTCCTTTGGCTCCCTCTCTTGTGGCAGTCCTTTCACAACTCTTTTAGGACTAAGAAGCCAAACACCTGCTTGTTGGCTCTTTGAAAAAAAAGCAGGGTAGAAGAACCTGATTTCTAGTTCAGGAAGGAACAGTGAGACAATAAATGCATCCAGTTTAGCTACCATTCACCCCTAAAAAGACTCTACCAACCCAAGTGACTGCCTTCTCTGAAGAAAAGTGAGAAAAGGAGAGGACAGGCATGATGTACAGACCAACTTGCTTCAGTTTTAGTCAAATGCTCAAACTTGTCACCTCAAAAACTGCGAGGGAGCTGAATTTGCTTCCCACATTGAAGAATAGTGGAATTCATTGTGTGATCTCAATTCCACAAAAGGAATTAAGATGAAGGATGCAAATGTTTTACATAGTCTGTTTAAACAAAACTCCCACTCCTCTAATGACAGGAGGCACAAGGCTTGCTTTCTTGTTGATAATGCTTCTTTGTCACAAAAATGAGAGTTTGAAAAGCCACTGGCTCCCAGGGAAGGTTGGTAACTACTGCCCTGGTGCTGCTGGCAGGATCTGGATCCATGTCTGGAATCCAGACCAGCTCTAAAAAATGCTGATTTGTGGATTGTCTGACCTTAACTTTGAGATAGTACAGGAGAAAGGGTGTGTTAACCCTTCTCCTGACACTCCTTTTGTCAATTAACAACCTACATTTCTTTTTCTCATTCCATTGTTGTGGGTAGTTTTGGTTACAGGAGGTAATTTGTGGCTATTGCTATGGATTCAGAAACTATTTTGAGAGCAATAGCAAGTACCAGGTGTCCAGTGATTTAGGGACTCCTTGTTACTTTTTAGCAGTTTTCTTGGTCATCTGTTTGTAATGTAATGTAATTCATTAAAAAGTGGACACAAGGCCCATATGACACACTGTGAATATGGTAAGCAAACGATACCCTGATTTAGAGTCTTAGATCTGAGTCTTATCTATTAAAAATATTAGGATTCAAACTGCAGGAGCACACCTGAAATGTTGGTTGTTTTATTTTCATTTTTTAAAAAGATTTTTAATAACATATCTATTTCTGAAAAATTGGAACTTCTTGAATATATCTAGTCCCTCCTCTCTCTACCCTGATTGTTTGGAAAGAGTTGTCCTTTGTCAGAGGTGACACCTACCAGCACTCTCTGCTCCATTCTCCTCTGACAGGTACCAGTGCTCTAGTATCTGTCTGTAAAGTCCTCTGGGATGCTCTGTTCTGACTTTGTTGTGAAACTGGAAGGGTATTTACTTGCTTGTTCATAAAAAAAACAGGCTAAGAGAGTCATGCTGTCAGGATGCAGGCCAGCAGTAAAGGAATGTAGCTGTGAGGGAACTCATTACTCTGCAGGGCATTGCAGTGCGGAGCCCTGCTCTGAGGGCTGTGTTGTAGTCCGTGGTGGGTGAGGATGGGGAAGCACTGATCTAATCCATGCCCCCTTTCTTCCCTGCTTTTCACCTACCAGTGCTTGGCTGCTGGCTCTCACTATGTGCTGCTGAGTCCCTCTTTGCTTGTCCTTCCTCCTGCAAGTGTAACAGTGGCAACCTGGAAGTGGACTGTAGTGGCTTGGGCCTCTCTTCCATTCCCTCAGACATCCCCACAAACACCAGGACCTTCCTCTTTCTCAACAACAAACTCAGCATCCTGCCAGGAGCAGTGTTTTCCAACCTCTCCGCTCTACAGAGGCTGGATCTATCCAACAACTTCTTGGACCAGCTGCCTCAGAACATCTTCAGTGACCTGGGGAACCTCACAGAGCTCCAGCTGAGGAACAACAGCATCCGGGCCTTGGACAAGGACCTGCTACAACACACGGCCCTGCTGCGCCAGCTGGACCTCTCCATCAACGGCCTGGCCCAGATCCCTTCGGGCATCTTCGACGACCTGCCTGCTCTCCGCTCCCTCTCCCTCAGGTCCAATCGCCTGCAGAGCCTGGACAGGGTGACCTTCGAGCCTCTAACCAGCCTGCAGCAGCTCCAGGTTGGGGATAACCCCTGGGAATGCGACTGCAACCTACGAGACTTCAAGCACTGGATGGAGTGGTTCTCCTACCGAGGTAGGTGCTGGAGCTGCAGGAGGAGTTGGAGGAGTGCTGGTCTTCCATGGAAGGCAAACAAAGGTAGCCAGGGAAGAAACGGGAGCAGATACAACTGGCAGGTCAGGCTGACCTGAAGGACAGGTCTGAGCCAAAGAGCATGAGGACCCTGCAACAATTCAGTACCACAGCACCTTCATGTAGCAAATGCTGCCAGTTGGCGAAGTCCTCAGCAGCTCTAGATCTCCTATTTCCTTGTTTTGTTTCTAATCTGAACTATTACCTGTCTGTTTTTTTAATCTTGAGAGAAGAAAGAAATTCCTCAGGTAACATTCAATTTTTAGGTTATGAATTCACCTCACTCTTTCTGCCTAAAGACAAGAAATGCTTTTCACACTTGGAAATAACCATCCCATTCTCTTTCTTAAGCTGAGAGAATTAAAAGTCAGATTTGGCAGTAAAGCATCAGGTTTGCTGCCAAAGAAAGAACTTTAGGAAACAGTGACACTTAGGAAAAACACTGCAACTCATATTGGAGAACCCAACCTACAGCTTAAATTAACAAGCCAGGCCCCAAGTCAGACTGGCTATAGAATCATCATTTCTAACTGCGCAGTTTTTGACAAATCTGTATTTCCAGATTTTCCTTGAAACACAGAAGACTAGAAAGGTACATGTCACTTATCAGGAATGCTGATGGGATGACATGCTTTCAGGAGCTGCAACTCAGAGAAAAGATGGCACATTTTACAGGAGCGAGGATTGAAGGCCTGACCTTCTGTTTCTGGAACCAATGAGTAGGAAGGGGTCTCAAATCACACAGATAGCAACAGTCAGCTGTCACATCCCTGCTGATCACAGCCGTGCTGAAAGGAGATTATCTCCACCTATGGTTACACTGCAGTCTGAAACATGCATTTGTGTGAGCAGAATCAAACAAGCATACGAGTGCCACTTTCCACTTTTTTTTTAAATTTGTTTTTTTCTTGACTACCATATCACAAAGTCAGTGGAAAGCACGCAGACATAACTTTGCTTTTTTTTCCTCCTGTTCTGAAGAAACTGCCCAAACTCACTCAAGCATTTGTTTCAACATCTGTCATTATTTTCACAGAGATGGATTAGTTGTCAGAAGATGGGATGTGTATCTTGGGTTTTTTTGAGAAGATACAGCCTGGTCCTATCTTTTTGCTTTAATTTCTCCTTTTCTAAAGTGGTTCTACTGACACTTACATAACTCACTAAACAGTATGAGGCTGACTTAAAGGGGTTTTAGAGGGCTTTCATGCCTTGGCCTGAAAGATGCCAATGCAGATATCATGCACCAGGAGCTCTAGTGCCAAACCCACCCTAGGCAGAGGCATACTGGCCAGCTGACACGGGTGAAGCTTCTGCAGGGAAAACACTTTAGCAGGTGTGAATGGAGGCCCATGAACTCACCCCAGCTGAGGACCTAACCCTGCTGTCTCTGTATGGAGCTGGGATTGACTCCTGTTATCTCTATTGGAACAGGTGGGAAAATCGACCAGCTGGCCTGCACCTTGCCCAAGGAGCTGAAAGGAAAGGACATGCGAATGGTGCCCATGGAGATGTTCAACTACTGCTCCCAGCTGGATGATGAGAACAGCTCTACAGTGCTGGACAATACTGGCCCACCTTGCACGAAAGGAAGCCCTGCTCCTTCCAAATCTAAATCAGGCCCAGAAACAGAAGTGGAGCCCAGTGTGGGATGCCCTCAGAAACAGCGGTACCGGCCTGTGAGCGTGCGCCGGGCTATTGGCACTGTGATCATTGCCGGCGTGGTTTGTGGCATCGTGTGCATCATGATGGTGGTGGCAGCTGCCTATGGCTGCATCTATGCCTCCCTCATGGCCAAGTACCACCGGGAGCTGAAGAAGAGGCAGCCACTCATGGGTGACACGGAAGGTGAACATGAAGAACAAAAACAAATCTCTTCTGTGGCGTGAAACTGTTCTAGCAAGGAAGGGACAGCAATGAAAAAAGGTACCTGAGAGCAGTCAAGCATGGGGTCCTCCCAAAATACATCTTCCCAGACAGACTGTGCTATTGCTCCACTCACCCAAGCAGTACAACATGCTTCTGGGGGGGGGTCAGGGCACCTGGCTCAATTTCTTTTCCTCTGCCGCAGGCCCATTTTGTGCCCTTTCACCCTTGGGCCCTCCCAGACAAATAAAGTAGAGTCAGACCTCGAGTGCTTGCTGTGCCTCATGCCCTTGCACAGAGCTTCCCCCACATGCCTGCTGCAAAGGCAGCTGGCACCTTCTGGGAACCTGTGACATCCTCTCAGCTTTGGTCCTGAGTCATCCTGTATCCTGTCAAGAGTTCTCTGCAAGCAGAGAGCAGCTGTGGGAAACCTCATGTGGGGAGCAGGACACCAGAAGTGTCCATGCCTCACTGTTAGGTCACTGCTGTAGTGTGACAGAAAGTTGCTGCCTACCCTAAAAATCAGTGCTGCCAAGATTACATCAGAAGGGAGGCAAGGTCCCTAGGGTAGGGCAACAGTCAGTGGGAGATTTCCCTTCTCACTTCTAGAGGTGGAAAGATCACTCTAACACACTGCCAGGGAACACAGTGTCCATCTTTCTGCTCCTGGCCAAGTCCAAACCTTTGAGCTGACACACGTCACCTGCTGCAGGTGCCCAGGCACAGAGTCATCCTCCTGCACACACACACACACACTGACTCATGCTGATCCCAACACACACACAGAGCCAGCCCCAGCTCCAGGCTCCCCACCTGCACATGCAGAGCTATCACACATGCCTATGCTGACCTGCCCTCTGCGTGCAGCCATGGATACATTCAGCCACTTTACCTTACCCTGACCACAGTAGTGCGTATCACCTTCTGCTTAAGACAAAAAACATGCACACGCCACTGAGGAGTAATAAAAACATCTCAGCCATAGTGCAGAGCCAGTGGGAACTGGCAGGAGAGGATGGAGAGAGGCAAAGGTATTGAGATTACAGCACCAGTCTGTGGAAATAAGTACACAGCATGAAAAAAAAAAAAGAAGGTGTGTTCTTATCTATTTTATGTCTTCTCTGATAAATGGAGAGGGTAAGGATATGAAGCCTCCATTTAGAAATGTGTGACTGGTAGATCAGAAGTGGGTCATCAGGAAAGACTAGAGGAGGAGGTGGCTTACCAGAAGTGTAAGCTGTACCGAGTAGTGGGAGCCTAGGGGAAGGCGTCAGGGGAAGAAGTCACACAGCCCGGGAGCTGCCATGGCTGGCACAGGGGCCAGCATGGAGTGTGGAACAGGGTGATGCAGCCAGGGTGACCAAAAAGAGTGGGCAGAGTTCTGGAAGGTCTTGAGGTGAAGGCTGACACCTGGAGCACAGCATGGCACATGTGGGAGAGCCCAGGAAGGGTCTGGCACAGAAGGCAGCAGAGCCCACATGCACTCCCTTCACCGTCACTGGGGTGTCCAGTGCCACCCACAGCTGCACCCGAGTGTGCCCACACACAGAGCTGTGCACACTGCCACTGTCACGTAGGGTGTCTTCCCCCAACTGGATTTTAAAGCCCTCAGACTGCAGTGCCTCCTATTACTCTTATCTTATTCTGACCTGACAGGAAAAAAAAAAGTGAGAGGCGAAAAAAAAAAAATGAAAGGAACTCAACATAAGGACTCATTTTGTATCACTGGAAGTGGGATAAAATGCTGTCTCCAGGGGAGAACGCACATTGCCATGGTAACCTGCTCTAACCCGTCACAGTGGGTATTCCTGGGAAAGGAAGATGACACCGGAGGTCGTGCATCCACAGTGCCTGTGGATGGTGTGATCCCTGCCATCAGGAAACGAGCTGGCAGCCAGCCCAGCTTTGCAGGGTGTTTCGCTAGCAACCTGTGTTCAGAGCCCTGTGTGCTCTGCAGGTGGACCCTGCCAGGGCACAGCACCTCTTCCACTGCTCCATCTGAATTCCAGTGCCGCTGGACACCTCACAGCCCCCTGCTTGCTGTGACTGCATCCCTGTGGAAGCAATGCACGCTGGCTCCTCACTCCTTCTGGCCCCAGACAGGTGGCTGTACTGACCCGCGGGCACACATCATTAATCAAAGCCTGGAGTGGCAAAATCCCTCCTGGTCTACCCAGGGTCACCAGAGTCAAGGAGACAGGATGCTCTGGACTGCTTTAGCATGGCTTCCCTTCAACACAGGGATGCGTGGGACAGAGGAGGATGTTCTTCAGGGAAGCAGAAGACCAGGCTGCCACGGAGGAAGAACTGGGAGAAGCAGTCAGTCCACCCACCAGTGTGCGCACACACTTTGCCCCCCTGCTTCCAGCACACTGTTTCTGGGGAAGAGGAAGAGAAGGAGGGGGGCTGGTGAGATGTGAGGTGGAAGGACTCTTCCCCCATGCACTGTACAGCCACTCCAACCATCCCATCTGCTCCAAGTGTAGCCCGCTCTGAAGGGCAGAACTGGTGCACTGCAGACTCTGTATGCGTGTTACTGCTGCTCCACATTCCCAGCAAGCCAGGACTAGGCTCTGCCTGCTGGATCCAAACCTCTCCCCAGCCTCCCTCTCAGGGGAACTTCTCCCTTTACCATACTGGACTCCGCAATCATACTTGAAATGGGGCTTGAGTCAGAGCGGTATATTTATAGATCTATATTTTACTTGCATCAAATAATGGTGACATATTGCACAAAACAAATGGGATCTATATGTGTGTGTGTGTGTGTGTGTGTGTATGTGTGCGTGTGGGGTAAGAGAGAGACGGTTTTTAAGGGAATAGACTAGAGGTGAAATGAATGGGAAGAAGGTAGGGGACAATGCAGGGGTTGAGGGTATGAAATCCTCCTTTCCCTGCACCTTCCCTGTGACTTCCTCCTGCCCTGACCAATTTTTCTTTGTTGCTAATAATATTTTCTATATCCTGTGTTGTGGGCTGGTGACGACCTTGCCCATCCTTTCCTTTTTTTTGTTTTAATTTATATGGCAGAAAGTCTGGATTTATCTCAAACCTAGACAAGGGACTGCTATGTTTAGAAACCCACCCAGGAAAGGGGAGAACTGAGTGTTGCTGGGAAACACAAAGGCTGACTATGAGGAGTCCCGCTGTAAAGCAAATACTCTGTTTGGCAGGATGAGGACCTGTCCTTTTGCATGCAGACCAGAGTAACAGGGTTCACTGGGAAGTGCCCTCTTCATGGCACTGTTTGCCAACAGGCTCCTTCTCTGTTTCCTGGCACACCAGGCTGCCCTGGTGTGACTGAGCTGCCCTGCCCACAGACACTGCAGGGAGCGGGCAGGAACGAAGCTCTGCTGAGGAATGCTGGCTACAGAATGACACCCAGTGCTCCCTCTGTGCCCAGTCAGTGGGTTCCTCTGGTGTGTGTGGGGACAGTGGCTCCTGTTGTCCCTGAAGGTATGGCCGGGCATGGGGGAAACCTCCCTGGATGCACCCTTTGCTGCAGGCAGGTGCTCCAATGTCACATGCACTGCCTGCCCTCAGGAAAGGGGCCGGCAGGTCCCATACATGCCAGGGTGATGTAGGGCTGGCAGCGCCACCAGGAACACCCCTCCTGCTCCCCTTCCCCTCACATCCACCTGTGGGACAGGCAGGCACATTCCTTGCAGGGAACACATGGCACTTGTAATTCCTTTTTCTTTTTTGGTACTGTTTGAGGGAGAGCGACGAGATTTTCTAAAATGATTGAATGGAGGTTTCTTTGGCATGAGACAGAAAATTTTTAAAGGTATATTATATTTCTGGCTTGTTGTTACAGAATAATAATAAAGAATGTATTTTCCTATGCTCCTTCTTGTTTAAATGAGATCTCTGACAGTAACACTCACTCTTTCCCTATCCCCTGCAGAAGCGAACACCGCAGGGATACAGCCAGCCAAAGGAGAAAACCCCTCAATTCCCACAGATAAATCCTTGTCTGTACACTTCTTTGAAGCTGGAGTGAAGGTACACACACACACTGTATCAGTGTAAGTCAGGGTGAGGCTCTAGGACTAAACACCCTGGCAGTCAAGGTGAGACCCTAGATCTAGAAACACACACACAGAATGCTCTAGGGACACAGCAGACAAGGGTGATTGTGTAACAAGGATAAGATACTGTGGCAATCAGCTCATTGCATAAAAGTAGAAAGGGCCAAATTAATCCCTAGTGTAAGAACGCAGGAGCCAATGGAATTATATTTAGGTCAAATTTGATTCCAAAAGCTTTTTTTTTTTTTTTTAATTAGAACATAATGTAGCAAATAGGGAGCTATGGGTTCCTACATCTCCAGATTCCTGACCCTCTTGAGCAAGGTTATTTCGAAATGGATGGAAATTGCTGTCTAATCCTGTTGCACCCCCAAGTACACAAGCTGTTACCCCTGGAGCTAAAAGAGTCTCTCCACCAGCTGTTCCCTGGCTAGGTCTATCACACATGGCTAAGAAGTTTAAATTCCCCACTTTGCCACTTTCAGTGCTAAGCATACACAATTCACCACATTCCCTCGCTGTAAGAATAAGCTCATCCTGATGCACGTGGAACTGCAAAAGATGTTAAACCACCATGAGCAAACCCTTGTGCCACCCCTACTCACACTGCTACACTCAGTCACCCTGCTCTGCTCAGTCTGATCTTCAGAGAGAAACTGGGAGCAGAACCCAGCTACTCTTAATCTGCTCACAGCTGAGGCATCTGTTCTGCTGAAAAGGTATGTGCTGCAGGAGAATCACCATTATTGTTTAATAGCATGGTGTCTATGACACATAGTTTAATCTAATTTTGCCAGGTAGGTAGTGCAGTGCACACACATACTACTCAGCAGTTCATATAATACCAGAAACACAGAGCAGAAAAAAAGCAAAGCCAACACACTCATCTGATAACTCTAGGCTTTTTCAGTTCATGAACTATCTGGGAGCACGCTGCGATTTTCTGCAATTTGATTTATTACAATTTGATTAGTATTTGATATTGACAAATGTATTTGTCCTGCTTACATACCTACTCATGCACACATATAACACCCTATATAATAACCATGTAATTCTCTACATATAACATGTAAAATACATAAAATAGGATTCCTCCTCAGTATCTCATCCATCAGCAGCCCACTGTGCTGGCCCGAAGAGCATTTGCTAGCACCGGTTGGAAGCACAGGTCAGAGGATCAGCTTCTCTCCTCTGACCAGATAAATGCAAGTCCTAGCATGGGATTTCTGAGGACCAAAAAGACTTCTCTCTAAGAATAATGGGCAATACAACAAGCATTCACCCATCAATGCAGTTACAGAATGAAATGTAAGTAAATAAAGGTTTCCTGTGTCATTCTGGGGTGCTCTCCACATCTGTTGCAGCCCTGGAAACCTGGGGACAAGGCAGAATCCTCACAGCTTTGCTCCCTTTAGAGAATAGGGGAAAAGCACCCAACAAGGGCCAGATCTGTCTTTCCCACAGTTATGCTGTGCCAGGCAGAGGCCATGAGCAGGACACCTGGAGCCAAGGAGAAAGCAAAGCCTGATGCTAATAATAACTCTGCCTCGCGTGGAGCTTCGGGGCCAGGACAACAACGCGCCGCTCTTTGCTTGGGGCTCCAAGCAGAGATTTGCCCCTTCACATTTGCTTTTTCTGAGTCCTAACTTGGGAATAAACTTGTTTGTTAGCACAGCTGCAGAAAACCAACTCGGAAAGGGCACTGCAGGAGCGAGGAATGCAGGTATTTCATTTGTGGGAGTACACACAGACGATACCCTGCAATATTCAACCAGCTCCATGTAAAGCTCAAGGGAAATATGCAGAGTAACAACAATGCTTTGCATTTCTATAGTGCTTGCCTTTGGCAGCTTTCTGGGAGCTTGCAAACATTAATGAATTCACAGAGGCAGAGATTCAGAGAATATAAAGGCCAGAAGGGACTTTAGATCATCCAGTCTGACCTTCTGTGTATCGCACGCTACTTGGAAATTGTGTGGAAAAGAACCACAGACATTATTTGAGGGTGGCAGAAAATGCCTTCCTGTGAAAGGCTTAAAGAGCTCAATCTATTTAGCTTATGAAACAGAAATTAGAGAAGCTATCCTGTAGAAAGACCAACAGTAAGTATTTACAGGGAGCTAAGTCGAATCTTCCAGAAAGGCATCTACCTTTGATTTTAAAAACACTCAAGAAAGGGAAAAATATTTTTTCCCTTGGTATCTTATGACAATACCTATTCATGCTCATTGTTAGCATTCATGCTTACTAACTCATTTGAACTGTTTGGTTTTTCTGTCACAGTTTTTGTTATTCTCTTTCCTAGATTAAAAAAACAAACTCTTAGTAACCAGCAGCTCTCTCTGTGGAGGCACTTTATATTCTAAATCAAATAATCTCTCAGTCTTCTTTTAGGTACAATAGGCAGATGGAGTTCATTAAGTCTTTGACTAAAAGTATTCCCTCACCTCTGGAACAACACTGGAGCCTACTGTCACACTGCTTCCAGTTTTTTCTCCTCCTTTTAGAAGTATTCTCCTCATCCAGCAGTATCTGTGCTCTATATTGTAGGCACTACATGACTATTGCCACTTTTCCCTACTCTTTCCCACCAAAGAATGTCTCACAGCACACACACTAGGCTGTGTGAACATGAGTAAGTGGTTCTGATCCTACTCCTCTTTACAGTAGTATAAATTCAGTGCATTTTAAACATAAGCCTCCAAATCTATGCAATTCTTGGCAAGAGAAAATCTAGCCCTTTATTTAAAAGGACGATCCCCTTCCAGCATCTTCCACTTTTTCATCCACTCATAGCCTCATGTGGTTATTTTTCACATATCTCTCACTGGACATAAATGTCTTGGATTCCCTAGTTATTCTTTCTTTCTCCCCCTTATTTTCATCTTCTTGTGACTGATCATCCCCTTTTCAGTGAGTGCCTCTGACCAGCTGCTTCTCAGATTCTCCCTGCTCTGGGCTGCTCAGCTGCCACAAAACACATAAGCCCCTACATCTCCATCTGCTTTTTAAGGGCTTCTTACCATAAGCAGGGGTTTTTCTGCTTACTATTCTTTACTTTGCAAAACCCAAAGCAGAAACCACCACAATGTCAAAGGTTGAGAGGGGTTTAGGTCTGGCCTCCCAGGTGCTATGCTGGGGCTTTCAGCTGCAGTAACAAGCATATTTTTATTATCATGATATTATTGTCATGATAAATATTTTTATTTAGTCATGACTAAAATCATGGAGTGTGTGAACTACAGACTAAGAATGCCCAGCCTTGTGCCCAAGAGGAATGCTGCAGTGAATGGGAAGTTCCCTGAGTGCTCACCTTGCTTGTTGCTGGTTTTTGTACTGTGACATGGTGGGACCAGGGACTTCAGCTGTTCCCTGGTGAAGGGACTACAGGCCAACAGAGGCTCAGCTCTTTCTATTCCAGGCACCACCACTTTCTTACACAATTTTCAAGCTCCAGCTTAAACCCGTTGTCTTTATACCTTGGATTCTGGGTAAAGCTGTATTACCCTAACAGATAAAAACCCACTTCTAGTTTTGCAGCCTAAGTATTTTGCTGGACTGTCTGTATTACACTATCTCCATGCAATCATGTGCTTTAATTTAAATGTGTTCTCCAAGATACATTTATTGCAGCAATCCTATCTGCTTTGGCCTGGTTGCACATGGTTAAACAAGATGGGTGCTCCCAGGTTCCTCTCACAAAACCAGACTTCCCTTTCCTCTCATCATCTGTCCATCCTGTCTGCTCCTGTCTCAGCCTGTGTTCCTTTGACCAAAACTGTAGCACAGACTAGAGGAGGGGTCTAACAGGGCTTTGGAAGGGAGCATCAATGTGTTTTCCCACTGGGAACACCTCCCTAAGCATGAGAATAGCATTTGCTTTGTCCACAACTGCATCACACCGTGACTCACCATCGTTCCACCATCACCTAACACAGAAGATCCCAGAACTGTTTTTCCTGAGCTTTTTCAGGATATGTTTACAAGTAAGTCTATCCAGCTGCCTTTCAGCAAGGTTCTCAGGACAGATCTTGGCAGATGACAATGGTTCCCTGAACTTAATGTGGGCATCAGGGAGCAATACAGCTTATACAGATGATCCACACTGAGGATCCTCACTGAGACTTGGCAAAATTGTCTCAACAGTTCCCAGAAGACAAGGACTGCCTCTGGCCCTGCTTGCTGTGCTTTCTGCCAGATCTCTGAGAGTTCCCAGCTTACAGAAGATTTCTATTATTAGTTGTCAGGCATATGACCTTGTCTGTCGTACTACTGAAATTCATTCTGCTTCTGGTACTCCTGCCAAGGTCAAATAAGGCTTTCCCTACAATATCCTGGTCCTTCCCTGTACTAGCAATGCCTTCTAGTGTTGAATCATTAGGATACTCCCTCACTCTCCACAGATATCTGAGTCAGGGTGTCAGGTTAATATTAGCAAAGGGTAATCCCATGGGCAACCACGGGGAGTGTAACAAGCAACCTTTTGCTAGACTTTGGTAGGTGACTTTGTTGCTGTTGTCTTCCCAGATTGACTGCTCCCTCCCTGCCCCTTACAACTCCTCTGCCTCTCTTAATCTCCAGTCTAACTAATTGTTTCTTATGTATGTATCAATGCTTTACTGAAATACAGAGATGAGACCTTTGAAATTTCTTTTGTCTTCCAGGAAAACAATCATTTGAAAGAAAGCTGTTAGCTCAGTCTGATGTTATCCAGCACTGATAAACTCATATTGCCTGACTTTCTTTTCCCCTAACTGCTTGGTAGTAATTATACTTTCCTTGAAGATCTCCTCTAAAGTGCTACAAACATTGCAGAGGTCACACTTAAAAGTCTGACACTGACAAACTTATTTCTCGCCCTTCTTTAATCCTAACTGCTGAATTTTCATTTTTCCAGACTGCAGGGAGCCTCCACTGTGGGCAGAGTTGAAAAAAGCCCTCTGCTGTGTGTTTTTCCACATGCCAGCTCTCCCAGGGCCAGAGAGCACCCAGGCTCAGCACTGTGAGTGCACTCATCAGCTTGAGCTGCTTTTTCACAGCAGTCAGCTTGTTTCTTTCCCCAAGGATGATATTTCTGTCCTTATCAATAACTTGGGCACAGAGGCTTCTTTGGTTTTGGCACAGACTATAGACTCCTTGATCTCAACTTCACTCTTATTGACCAGAAGTGGCCCTACTGCTTCTTCTTTTCTTTCCCCCCAAATAGCTGAAGAATATTATTCCATTTGTTTTAACCTCCTTTGCAAGGTCTAACTCAGCTTGATATGGAAGCAATCCTCTCTTTATTCCTACAATTCTGACCTCTAAGGGAGGGCAGGGCAGGGCTAGCCAAGGCAGCCTTCTTTGCTGTGTGTCTTTCTTCCATTCCACACAGACTCTCTGCAGAGTCAGCTTAAGTTGCTTGTTGTCACACACAGATAGAGGGCAAGAGAATCAGGATCCTCACAAAAATGGGGGCTTCACACTGTTCCCAAAAGCTCAAGTGCTCCCTCACCACACTCCAGACTTTGCACTGCTGCCTATGAAAGCAGTGCCAGGAGCCAGCAGCAGAACACCCTCCACACACTCTGGGCAGCAGTGTAGAAGTGCCATCTAAGCAGAATTATCTTTGATCCTGTGAGTGAGATTTCTGTGTCCCAGTGAGGGAGAGGAAGAGAAGGAAAAGGTCTTGTGAAGGGAAAGGGATGGCAGAATCCCATTACAAAGCCTTATGATGGAGAGATTTGTGCCTTAGGTTATAGGCAGGGCAGGAGAAAAAGAATTCAGGCTGAGTTTGGTGGCTAAAAGAATGTATCTTAGGACGAGACTGGACCTGTATTCAGATCTGCTAAATTTCTGTGGTTCTGACCCTGCAAAACCTGTCTGCTTCTGCCTTGGCTAGATGTAAGCTAAACCATCACATGAGACATTTCCTATAACCTCCTCAGCTGTGACATTTACCACCTTCATCCTCACATCTACAGACTGCTCAGGTGATCTTTCTCAGCACCCTCTCACGTGGCTTTGCTCCTCTGCTGAACTGTAGGTGCGGATACAGCTCAGGACATCAGCTATACCTGTGCTAAGGCTGCAGACAACAGCACTTTACCCCATGCACTTCAGATAAAAGACATGGGGCTCTGTGGGGATAGGTGTGAGCAGGGTAATGAACGGGCCTTGCATTCACACAGGGATTTAGGTGGTATCAGGGGTGGCAATGCCACTTGCTTGGCAGCTTGTGGATCTTCACACAGCTCCAAATGGAAGGTGCTGCACCATTCATGACCCTCAGTCTTTGTGAGTCTCCCTAAATACCCAGTGCTTACTGACACTGAGTAAAACTCCATGGCCACAGGGATCAATGGTGTGTGCACACACAGCAAACACCACAGGCAGGAGGAAGTGCAAATTGCTCTGTGGTTATGAGTGTCTGTGCACGTCCCCAGCGAGATGTGCACACAGGGAGCCCGGGGATGTCACAACACACTGCAGAGGGGCTGTTTATGTAGGCAGACACACAATCACCTCACACATCGTTCATCTACACATCCAACACACTCCCACGAGCACCCCTGGGCGGGGATGCAGGGCCCTGCTGATGCTGGGTAGGCAGGAGTTAATGGAAGAGAGGCTGGGAAGGAAATTAAAAGCAAAAGAAGTTGAAAGCCCAGCACATGATTCTTCTCCTATCACATCTGTGAATCCTGGAGCGCAAGAGTAATTGTCTGCAATGAGTCAGAGCAAAAGGCACAAGGAAATGGTTGCCATGGCAACCCCTGCACTGCTCTAATTCGGCTCAGAATTAGAATGATATCAAATAATTTGCAAGCAAAGGGAACATGACAAAGGCGCTGGGTGCCAATCTAGACAATCCAGCTATATGCAAGTCTCTCCTAAGTCAGTGTCAAGGGCTCTTTTTGTTTAAGAGTGACAGCCACGGCAATCAGAGGAGCTGTACAGGCAGTGGTGATGGATAACCTTAGGTGAGAAGATTTCTGCTACACACAGGCAAGAACGGGGTCCTGGGTTGGAGCTCCAGCCTGGAACAGGCTCCAGGGCTGAGGATGTCCTGGAGAGATGGCTCACCAGACCCCAAATGGGAAAACTCATTGCTCACAATTTTTTGTTGGGAAAAAATTGAGAAAATTCCTTAAAGGGCTGGTGAGGGCAGGGCCTGGGCAAAGGAACCTACCCACAGGATCTGTGCTGGGTGAAGCACTGCCTGCATGGGCTGCGGAAGGCAGGGATCACTCCCTCAGTGCTTTTTCCCTGGGAAGTGCTGCAGTGCACAAAGTCAGGCACTCAAGAGAGCCTACAAAGAAATATTTACTCTCCAGAATTGGCTATTGTCTTCGATTTTTTCCCCAGACAAGGACTCATCCCAAGGCAATGGACAATGTCTGCATACACACAGAGGAGGCATGGCCCCTGTGCTGAAGATCTTACAGCCTATGCAGACAGCACAAACACCATGGAAGAAAAGGAAATTGCTAAGGTCCAGCCAGGGTGAGCAGAATGCAATGAAAGATGCCTCACATGACTATTTTTAGCATTCTTTTGAGATCAAAATAGACTTATTTGTCCCTCTTGTCCCCAGTTCCTGTCTATGCATGGAGACATCTATCAGTTCTGCAGGCAGATGTTGCTCTCTCTGCCTGTTCACCGACCCGACTGGAGGATAATCAGCTCTGAAAAGGGAACCATGTGGTCCCAGCACTGATGCCAAACCTTGCTGAAAGGTAAAGTTTGCAAGACCAGATCCAGTGCAAAACAATGCAAGCACCTCACTTCTGTCTGGCTCATGAAGCAGCTTGCGTGTGCCCCGGGAACACCCAAAAAGCAGCCTCGGTGCTTACAGGTGTTGTGTAAGCAGAATGCAATGGGTGGCAGGCAGGCAGATGGGGGGATGAAGGCTGCAAGAGACACGCTGGTTTTGGCACACTGCCATGTCATGGGGACACTGTGATATGGGAGTACTGGCTCAGCCAAGTGTGTACCCACTGATAACAGCCTCCAGGCAGATGTCCTGAGAGGTGGAGAAGGCACAGCTGCTGGTAGCACTAAAATCAGCAGCATTTCTGCCTCACTAGTGCCCCTAACACTTTCCATGACTCAGTTCCAGAGCACGGCCCCTTCAGATTGTCTCTGGTTTTTTTGCATCAAATGTATGCGTGAGAAACTGCTTGGGCTTTGGGGATTGCCAGAAGGGGCTGGCATCAGCCAGAGACCAGACACAGCAGGTGATGGGCTGAAAACAAGTTGTCTTCCTTCTTTTTATCCATGCATGCCGGGGAGGGCCATGATTTCCATAAAGGCACCTGGTGATGCCTCAGGAATTCACAGAAGTCTCTGCACTGAGACAACTTTAGCACAACCTTCAGCATGAAAAGAAGGACAGCATTCCTTCTGAATACTGCAGCACTCATTCAAGAGATCAGCTACCCTCTTATTTTATATGAGTGTCTTAATGCTGCTTTCTGAACCAGCCTAGTGAAATAATTTTAATTCTCCAGTTTATATGCAGCTATTTCCATGGAAAAAGTGCTTAGGCTATTAGAGCTTATTTCTGTGGATTTTAACAGCTTCTACTGGTGCTGCTGTCACTTTCCAGAGAGAAGCTTGAAATGTTTTATCCATCCAAGCAACAAAACTGTAGGAATACAGAATTATGTGTAGATTAGCTTGAAAAGATCCCACAGCAACAGTCCAGCTGAAAAAACCACCTGCACCTCCTGTTCCTGCTTGCTGGCAGCAGACAGCAGGTAGCCAAAATTGGAGACCAAGGAAGAGATGGAGAGACATCAAGTCAGGCCAGGAATTGCTTTTCAAATGAAGAGCTTCCATCAGACTGATAGAGGCTGGATTTTAACCAGAGGTAAAATGGCAAAATTACTTCCCATTACCTACTTTTCAGACTGATTGATTTCAAATTATTTTGAAAAAAAAAATCAAAGTATTTTTTAAAAATCTGCTCCTGCTGTGAGTACAGAGGTCAGTAAAGACAGTGCAGAGTCCCAAAACTCTGTCTTTAAAACAGAGAAAACATTTCTCTTCTCTGCCGCTGGTTTGAGCTTGTGTAGGGCTCTCCCCAAATACATCTGCATGAATTGCTGGTATCATGGGATAATGATTTCACTGTGGTCCAATAACTGCTGGTAAGAACAGCAACTTCCAATATCAACAGAGGAGAGAAGTTGTATAAAATAAACCCCCATCTCCCAAGTGCCTATTTGGATTATTTTTACTGGGCACCATGTGCATGCCCCATTGTCTGTTTCCCATCCCTGCCACATGACAACCACGGCAGAGAACCTAACCCTACCTGTCCCTGTTGGGACTAGCAGCCAGCTGACAGCCCCAGAAGTTGAACAGCCAGAAGGTCAGGCAATGAAAGAGACGTCATCCACAGCCCAAAGTGACAGCTGAACTCCTGCACAGATTCCAGCGGTTTCACTGAGGCTTTAAATCGCTAGAAGTTTCTGTCAGCAACTCCATGTGATTTCTGCCTTGCAGCCTGAGGATCAGAAAGCCCCAGGCTACTGACTCACGGGAGGGAGCAGATGACAGTGCTATCTGGGGCAGGACATGGCTTGGGGAGAATGCCATCACCACTCCTTATTTCTCATTTCCAATGCAGTTAGTGTGCGTGAAAGGTACTGGACTGACATCTCAGGGGAATAGCTGCCTTCTAATTAATTATAATTAATCATCCAGGCATTACTTAATGTTTGCATAGTGCTTTGAAGCGCCACAGCACAATATAGCAGGTAGATAATATTAATTCCATGAAACAGGTATAGTCACAGGGTTGCCTGTGTGGCTTCCCACCAAAGAGACCACACCAACTGAGCTCACACAAGTGGACCCTGCCTTGGCTCCACCATGTGCTCCAAGAAATCTGTGTCCACCGTGAACCCCTTGTGCACCCCTCCCAGGCCCACGTGGGAAGGAGAAGGATGGATGACAAGTGGGGAGGGTAGGGCAGGGCAAAGGACTCTGCTTCTCCCTCCTGAATTTGGCCTCTTCTCCACCTGGAGTGTGGAGTAGCATCTCTAATGGCCAGAGGAGCAGCTTGGACTCCCCCTCAAGCCCATTCTGGGATTTCTCACTGAGCTAAGACAGAATGAACTGGGAGGAAGGAGGCCCCTGCCCCTCCATCCCTTCTCTCAGCCCTCCAGACTGTAACTCTCTAATCCCATCTGACTGCTCCCTCACTCCCTGACAGCAGCCAGGCCTGTGTCATCTTCCTGGACATCTGATTTTCCAGTTTGCCTTACTCTGCCCTGGCTGGGGACATTCATCTGCCAGAAGAAAAGGGGCCCAATGCTCCCTGTCACTGACATTCTCCCCATGGGGGCACTGGGGGTGCTCCCTCCCCATGAGCACGGCTGTAAATCCTGGAGCTTAATTTTTCACTGCATGCATAGTGAACATTTCAAAGTGCTTACAAATCCCCTCAAGCACCATCAAGTCAAACAAGTAACAGTAATGATCAGTGGCAGAATGACAGGCCAGTTCATACCACTTGTTCTTTTAGAGGGGCACTTAAAAAATCTCTGTTTTTCCCCTTTTACAGAACCGTGGCTGCATTTATTCACAAACTACAAGTCTACTGAGATATTTGGCTTTCTGGGAACCAGTGCTGGGTACCAAACTTCTGGTAGTATCATAACTCTAAATTACCATGGTATCAATCCCACTGAGAGCTGATGCCATCAGAATAACAATAACAACAATCTGCATCCCATTCTGCTCTGACTGCCTCTTCTGTGCCTCCACACTCCCTCCCCTTCCTTCAGCTCTCTCCTGTACCCAGCATCATTTCTGCTACAGCCTCTGCTGTGGGATGAGGTCCCCTAGAATCAGGATCTAGATATTCAGGATAATTATATTGCTGTGAGGGGAGATGAAGTGAGATCTACATCTTTACCCTCAAAGGTGACATCCTCAAGAAAAAAATAGTATTTTAATTGGTGATGTGACCACAATTATTGCCCTTTTTAAAAAATGACTACTAGTATGAAAGATTCAGATGATGAACCATGTCACTACTGGAAACAAAGCAAATGGTAATATAGCACTTTTTTCCTCCCTGAACCCCCTCAAACATGGTGTAAACTGACACCCAAGCCAGCACATGGGACATATCTTAGCAAACCTTTGCACTCCTGCTGAAGTCAGTGGAAGCTACAGCTGGGGGCATGGAGAACTTTGGACCTTCGGGAGATAGTATTTGTCCTAATGCTGTCATTTAGCCCACCCTATCACAGATCAGAGATAGGTTGTTTTCATCAAAGCATAAGAAACCAGGAATGAAGAACACGCACCATGCGTGAGAGTAGCAGAAGATGCTGACGGTCAGGTCACCTAATGCACCTGCTAGTGACAGAGACCATGGTACCTTTAAGGAACAAAAGCAATTGAAAATCCATTTCTGTGTCTCAGCTTCCGTGGTTGCCAGCAAGAAAACTGGTTCTGCATCATTTCCACAAATGACAGATTTTTCACCTTATTGTTTTAACATGATTTGTTTCCCCATCCTGTGCTATTTCCTCCACCCTCTGCAAAGGATCCTGCCCCTTCACAGCATGTCCACACAGACAGTACTCAGCATAACTGAGCGGGTGGAAGTCTCAACAGGGGTTGTGAAAAGTGCTGCAGACAGAAGATAAATGGCTCTGTCAGGGGCAGATCCTCCTACCACTCGTTCTTGCTCCAGTGCTCCCACCAAGAAGTTTCCTTCCTTATATTTAGGCTGAGTGCCAGAGTGTCCTGCTTTCAGCTCTGGTAGAGTTAATTTCTTCTCAGTAGCTGTTAGAGTGCTGTGTTTTGAATTCATAATGAGAATGGTGTTAATAACACACTCATGTTTTGATTTTTTGTTAAGTTGTGTTTATCCTAAGTCAAGGGCTTTTTTCCTCATCTCATGCTCTGCCAGTGAGGAAGTGAACAAAGGAGGGAGCATAGCTGGGACAGGTGACCTGAACTGACCAAAAGGACATTCTTCACCACAGAACATCATGCCCAGGATATAAACTGGGGGGAGTTACCCAGAAGGGGGACCAGTTTGGGCTTGGGAAGAGGGGTCTGGCATGGGTCAGTGGGTGGTGAGCAATTTTATCATGCTTAGCTTGTTTTCCTCTTTTCATTTTTATTATCATTTACCAGTATTGTTGTATTTTACTTTATTTTCAGTTATTGAACTGTTCTTATCTCAGCCTACAAGTTTGACTTTGATTCTCCTCCCCATTCCGCCAGGGTGAGAGGGAGGCTGGGTGAGCAGCTGTGTGGTGCTTAATTTCCAGCTGAGCTTAAACCACAACAAGATGAACTGCTTGTGTGCCTCTGCTCTAATCCACAGGTCAGGACAGGGAAGGAAAAAGATCATTAAAAACAAACTTCTTTTTTAAGAAATGTTCTTTTCTCCTCTCAAATTAATGCTTAGAAAAATGCTTCAGTGCTGTACAGAGACCCTTGGTGCAGTTTCAATGCTCTTTGATTTTTTGCTGGGCATAACAGTGTCAACTGGTATCAGTTTTGGGAGCAGTTTGTATCATCCAAGCACCTATTAATGTGAACTTTGCTGAAACCATCTCTGTCCACAGGTGTCTCTGGACAGACTTCATAATAATTTTCTTGCTTTGGGCATAACAGTGAAATGTTCTATTTCATAACACCCATCCTTCATCTTGTAAGTACTTTCTCAATGTCCAGGTGATAATTAGAGTATCACTGTCAGCTAGAACTTACTGAAAGCCTAGAAATTAGGGAATGCTTCATCAGATAAAGTTAAATTGCTATAGTTTTACTGACTAGTAGTATTGAAGAGTATTCATTGTATCCTACCAACCTAGGCAAATGCAATAGCAGACTGATCTGAAGGTATCTGCTGTATGGCCTTCTCTCTTCCCTATCCTATCTATAGGATACTCCCATAACAAAGTTGCTTTTTGGTGTCCATTCTATCAGTCATTCCTTCCATTGTACGAGGCTCCATTAACATTAACCATTCTTTCCCAAGAAGCTTTGCATCACAGCATATTTCTAGTGATAATTACTCCATTACCTGTTCCATCAACCTCTTCCTTTAGTCACTGTTTCCAGGTCTAAAATAATTTCTATGGATCTACATCTTCTCTTACCCCGATACTCCTATGCTGAGTGGTTAAGCTGGATATGGTGCCAGCGTTACTGATAATGTTGATTTGTTTTGTTAAATGGCTGCTCTACTTTGCTTCTGAGTTCAATGTAAAAGCTGAAGCAATTAGTACAAAAAATGGTAAATCTTCAAAAGCTTTGGAGTTCTGTTGGAAATAATGTGCTGTATGAATTTTCCAAAAGAAGATGCAGTCCAGGGAAGGTCAGTCAAAAGGAGTTTAAAGCTCAGATACAACAATAAGTTTGGCAATCTATACGTCTGAGTTCGAAGTCTAGCAACATGCCCATTCCACCAGCAGAAGTAATTTTCCATTTGAGATAACAATGAAGACACATAAACATGATGCTCTTCCAAAGCCAAAAGCTTTTCCTGTAAAGTTTTAAACCTGCACGGACTTCCCAACCTACTCATGCTCCAGAGAAAGAGTCTCAATCCACAAATTCACCAGCACTGGAGATGGGAAGCTTCCATTCAAACAGCCAGTTCCCCTTTCAGAAGCCTGTCAGCCATTCAGTACCTGTTCTATTATTCTCTGTTTAGCCTAGTTCTCAATACCACAAGCTATTGTGGCTCCTGTCACTTCCCCTGAATGACAGGCTAATAGCTCTCAGCTCCCACACTCAATGCAAGATGCAGCCATTTCATTGAAGATACAATAGGAACCAGAATGTCCTACCTGCAGCAATTCCCATCTTCCCGTCCACAGACACAGACACAGCCGTGCTCACTGTCACCACTTTTGGCAGGCCACCCGCCTCTGTCAAGACACAAATACAGCAGGCTTGGTTAGCTTAGCCCCAGAGAGGAGTAAAATGCAGCAGGAGCAGCTTGCCCACACATTTTCCCATCCAGGCCAGTGTGTACATATGCCTCAACTCTAAAACATCCCAGAATTTCGAGGGCTGCATCTTTCAGGACACAAAAGCAGCTCAATGGGCTATGAGTGGATTTTATTTTTCTCTTCTCAGTGGCTTATAACAAAAGTAGGATCCTCAGCATAAAGGAAGCGTCCAAGGCTGGGCGGGGCTTTGAGGGACCTGGTCTCATGGAAGATATCCCTGCCCATGGCAGGGATGTGGAACTAAGTAACCTTTAAGGTCCCTTTCAGCCCAAAACATTCCACAAATCTGTGATAAAATGTAAAGGATTGCCCTCCTCTATTTTGGGCATGTAGAGCTTCTCTTAGGCCAGAGAGCTGTTCTGCTCAATGCACCAGCTAAACTCTGCAGACAGAGGGGAAGCAGGACAGGTAATTCTGACAACACTTGCACAGCAAAGGCCAGGCTTATGTCTAACTCTTACCCAAAAGCCAGGCCAGCACTGGCCATGCAAACTGCAGGCACAGCACTTCCAGAGTGCACTCCAGTTTAGAAACTAAGTCTTCTGGGACTTTGTTCCCTAAACTCCCTTATGCCCCAGGGTCTCTCAGTTACCCCTGAGCTGCTGCTTTGTGCATCCTGTAGGTCCTGTGCCACATCTGTCAGCCCTGTGCAGATCTCTGAGCTCCCACGGGGCATTTAAAATCACATGGCTGGATAGGCTCAAGCAACTGAACCCCACCTCCCTTTGTCAGAGCAGTTGTTTCAGCCTGCAATTGTCAACGTGGCAGATTCCATTTCTTTATTTTCCTTAAAGTGATTAGATTAGCTTCAGCTGGGGCACCTCTCTGGGAACTGCCAAGGGACAGTTTGAAGGCCAGTCTGATTGATGTAGTCTGCACCTGGTTCCCTCCTCCCATGCTCTGTGGAAATCTCTTGCTTAGACAGATGGGTCAGGGATTCTTTCATTCCCCACAATTCCAGCATTTGCTACTGCTTTCCATTTCTGCCTTCATCATTCTAGGTGTGTCCAGAGCACAATTCAGTGCCTACCACAGTTTAGCCTGTAGGCTCTCACTATTTTGTTTTGTTGGGGGTTTTTTTTGTTTGTTTTGTGGGGTTTTTTTGTTTGTTTTGGTTTTTTGTTTTTGTTTTTGTTGTTGTTTTTGGGGTTTTTTTGATCAAAGCCAGATTAACCTGCTCAAGTGTGTCAAAGCAGTAAAACCCTTGTGAAACAAATACTCAGCTCCCATGCCTTGGGCATGATCCTGCCTTTATGGTGAACCTCAAATGTCTTGTTCTAGGATGGGACAAAGAAGCAAAATACACTTAGGGTCTCTAGAAAAAAAAAATCCTACCCAACACATGAAAAATCTGGGCTGCAAGAACAGTTCTACTTGACATGCAGGGGCTTCCCTGCTGTCCTTTTATTTCTGGGACTCCTGGACACTGGAAGGAGGTGCTTTGCATAAATGATTCTGATGACCTGCAGTCATTTCCTGCTGGTTTCCCCCATAACAGAGAGCTCTTGGGGGTTTTCCTTTTTGGATGATTAGAAGTCCATGTGACATGAAAACCTCCTGTCACAGCAGGGGACTTGTAGAAAACATGAAAAGGGGACTTCAGCAACTGACAGAATTTAATAAGAAACTGGGTGGCCTATTTTGGCTAAAATGTGGGGCAGCTCTGCTTCATCAGATGTCAGGGAAGGGCCTGGACTCTGCTTTACAGTGAACCACTGTCTCAGAAGCACTGGGTATTATTTCCTGACCCTTTCCAAGCATATTGTGTGATCCCATGGATCGCAGTCTCTCTGAGCCCTGCTGCTCATCCCCAAGGACTAATAATCTCCCTTATAGTTTAGGGCACAAGGTCTTAGGGCCAAGTGCTACTTCTTACAATGTGCCTGCAGGGTTTCCAGGTGAATGGGGTTCTGGAATTGATTGAATCTTCTGACTAATGGCCGTGTAAAACAAGAAAAGAAAAAAAAAAAAAGTAGAGTGCCAGCTACTTGTCTTCTGTCTTTATCTAAAACTAGCTGTGACTTCTAAGAAAGCCACAAGCCACGATGCCAGTGTTTAGCTAGCAGTGACTACTGGGGCCCGGCTAACGGCTGCCCTGGGAAGTCCCACAGGGTGTCACTGCCTGGTTTTCCAACCCACCCTCTATTCCAAAGAGCAGATGCCACGGCTTGCAGGGGAGTAAAAGGTCCTTCCTGCCATCTCTTCCCCCTCTCTCCACACTTGCCTTTCAAGTGAGATGTAAGGGTGTCAGGGAGAGAGAGGCTTTTGTAGGTTTCAAGTGTTTTCTCTTTCCATTCCTTTCCCTTTACATCCTGGTTCATCTCTTGCCTCCCAGGATGGTTTTCTTCTCTCTGCTACTTGCCTTCCCACCCACCAGCCTCCCACCAGTGTGCCACAAAAAGCTTTAACAGCTACAGTGCTGAGCTCTGTGACAGAGATGGAGAGCTAGGGGCCAGGGAGGAGCACAGAGGGGATTTCTGCCTTCTGTGGAGGAGTCTCACATGAATATTTTGTTTTGCTTGTTTGTTTTTAGGCTCTTCTGCTCTCTTCCAGCCTTTGAGAAGGTCCTGGCTGGCCCTGCATACTCACAGGAACCAACACCTTAAGCAAGAGATATTGAAAAGCCACTCCTTGCTTTCTTCTAGTGTTTGACCTTCTTTGCTAAGCAAGAGATGCCATATTCTAGTACTAGGACTGGAAGGATACAGAGCACCAATGCTGTGGAAAAGCCTTCCCCTCCACCATCTTCCATAACAAACCCATCCTTTCCTGTCATGGAAAGTGGTGATGGAAAAAATGACACCCTCTGGACTTAGACTTCCTGACTATTTGCTGGCCCCTCACCAGTGCCAGCTGTTACTGTCATCCAGCAGGGCTGGTGTTCCCGCCAAGTCTGGCCTCACCTGTGTGTCTCACTGCTTCTGCAGTACCAGTGCCCTTCTCACGTTTCGTGTGTTTTCCAGCCCCACAAGTACCTTATGCTCCCCCAGCTCCTGCCTTCCGAATCCTTTCCATCTACCCAAGCCCTGCATTTCCATTTCCATCCTTCCCCTCCTCTGCAGCCCTGCATTACTTATTCCTGACTGCCTTCCCCACACCTTGCAGCTCCATCCTTCTGCTGTGATCAGTATCTTGGTCGAGAGCTCTCTGCCCCTACACCGGTGCGAAGGTAACTCCAAGAGGGAAGGTCTCAGCACTTCCCACGAGGTGGGAAGCAGTGATGGAGGGATCGGGATGGGCCTGGTGTGGGATGCAAGGTGTGAAAAGCTTCCTTCTCTTTCTGTCTGCTCTGTGTTCAGGCTGGGATTACCTGACTCATCCTCTGAGACAATGCTGTAGATGAAGCTGCCGGGGGGATGCTCGGCCGCCCTGCGGTACCACAGAGGGAAGTGGTCCATGGTGAAGATACTCTCCTTGTCCTTCTGCGTCAGGAATTTCCTGCCGGGAGAAAACACATGGTTCACGGTGCAGAGGAACGGCAGCTCTCCTCGGGGCAACGCAGTGGGACGCATCTTCCGCATCTCATCACCGGGGCTTTTCCGTGGGCGAGGGCAGACGGTGTCCCCGGTGTCCCCTCGGGACAGGGCTGGGCCGGGCCGGGCCCTCCCGGGTTCTGAGGGGCCGCCGCTCCCGCG
>WEKY01002846.1:110656-140192 GCA_013390045.1 Picathartes gymnocephalus
GCCCGCGGCCTCCGAGGGCCGGACAGGACGGGAGGGTACCGGCAGTGACACCCCCGGAGAGCGGGGTGAGGCGCGGCAGGTGCGCACAGGAAGCACAGGTGCTGCTGGCTGGTGGCCATTACTTACCGCAGGGGATGGGGAGCAGGTGAGGGACGGGAATTAGGCAGTGTCCTTACAAAAACAAGCAAGGCACCCCAAACTTAAGGTTATGCAACTGTGAGTAAATCCTGATCTCATCAGGAGATGCTCTCTCTGAGTACGGACCTCAGTCGTGGCAACCTTCTAGTATCTGAAGGGGGGCTACTGGGAAGCTGGAGAGGGACTCTGTTAGGAACTGTAGTGATGGGACAAGGAGGAATGGGTACAGATTGAAGCAGAAAATTTAAGTAAGATACTGGGAAGAAATTTTTTGCTGTGAGGCTGGTGAGAAGCTGGAGCAGGTTGCTGAAGGAGGTTGTGGATGCCCCATCCCTGGCAGCGTTCAAGGCTGGGTTGGATAAGGCTTTGGTCTAGTGAGAGATGTCCCTCCCCATGGCAGGGTGGGTCGGGAATAGATGATCTTTAAGGTCCACTCCAATCCCTTAATAAATCTATGATTCTGTGATTCCTAGAGAGGCAGGAACTGAAGTGCTTATGCAAAGAGGTGCTTCTGGAGGCAAGAGGATGTATCTTGGGAGCATAGCAAGACAGGCAGTGGGTGCTCAGGAGAGACCTTGTGAAAATCAGGTCATTTGCTTCCCTGGAGGTTCATACAGCTTGCCTGGCAAATCCCTTTGTTTTCAGGCTCTTGTTTTGCTGTATATCTTGACATAATGATAATTCCTCATTTATGATTCTTTCCTTTCAGGGGATTCCAGAAACTCCTGTGGGATGTGTGGGGGGTCTGTCTCTGCAGTGTGGTGACTATGACTGTTTAAAGCACTGAACACTGCTCCTGATGAGCGGTGGGGAATCAGGAATCATCATATCAGCCTCCTGCAGCACACGGCATTTCTCCCTTGCTGCCAGAGACTAACTACTCTGAATTCTTCAGACTGCTTCAAATGCATGAAGAGTGTCACCTTTCAGGCACAGCAGAGTTTGAGTGTAGGACTCATCTTTGGGGAACTTGGGGACAGTGAAACAGCTGCCAAGAAGCTGATGTCCACCACCCATATGGTCCCTTTCTGTTCCATCTGCTGGTGTGCCTCTGTGACCTGTCCTTCCTTACAGCAGCATGCACCAGCCTGCATATCCAAAATGCAACAGAATGCAAACTACCCTTTCCACATCAAAACCCTTCACTGCACACACACACTTGTGCCTCGAGGGAGAAGACAAGAGCATGAATGGGATGTGACAGATGTCAGTCACATCACTTAACGCCTCACTGCAAGGCACTGGGATGCTGGTGCCATGTGGGCAATGTGAGAGGCAGAACAGAATAAATCTGGAAGAGGAATTGAGACAAAAAGATCAAATACAGCCAAGCTGGAATGTCACTGGGGCGCTGGAGTGCAGAGCCTTTGCACTGCAAAATGGTCCTGGGGATATGTAGTAACTGTGGGCATTTTCTGTGCCAGCTGACTGAAGTCAGGGAATGGTGGACGGTTTTCATTCAAGTGAATGCACTTTGTGGTAGTATTTTAAGAAAAACTCAAAAGGACCAGAGGATGTGAATCAGCATCAGTGCCATTAAGGTGTTTCTTCTTTCCCTTCTGTTTCTGCCTCCTCAAAAACATTTCTAAGGCTGGTGGTGATTCCATGCTGCCATTCTGTCAGAGACACTGACAGAAACCCCTAAAGGCAGTTTAGGGACTTACTTGTTGGAAATCTTCTCAGAGCCCACATACAGGGCTCTCCTCATGAGTCCAGCCCGAGTGCCCAGAAACGCCATCTCAATGCCTGCCTCAGCATCCCTGTGGAACAGAAACACACAAGCAGAAGCAAACAGTTCTCAGAGGAACAGCCACGGTCCCTGCCCCAGGGTGAGGGCCTTTCAAACTTGAAGCCACATCTGGAGACCTGGTCCTGAGTTCATTTGCAATAGAACCCATTGAAACCAGGAGTGATACTGGCTCCTCCCTGCTGATGGCAACAGGTTGTTACGGGCTGACAACTGGCAGGTTTAAGACTTGTGCTCAGATTTAACCTTTGAAATCTGCTTATTTCATTCTCCTTCACATAGACCATAAGCTCCTCTGCCCCTGCTAGCCCTGCTGCAGGCTACTCTCATGAGACTGAAGTGCAGGAGAGGAACTGCAGAGAGAGAGTGGCTGGATCAGGGATGCAGAGAATGGAGCGGGTAGCAGAATGTGACCAGAGAGGGTGTGTTGGTGTAGCTGTTTAAAGCTGTGCTGAGAGTTGGGTGTCCCAGCAGGATTGTCACTGGCTCAGTTTCTGTTAGTGTAGGAATACAAGGAACTGAAATGGGGACAGGAGTCCAGTGGCCATGGGTATCTCTAAGTAACAAGCTGTCTGCCGAAAGAAGATTTACTTGACATGATAAAAGACACCACAAGCAACAGGTACCTCACTGGAAATAATAAAATACGAAGTTGTTCACTGAAGCCAGCCTGTCCACTATCTTCCTGAGGTTCAATCCAAAAGGCACTACCAATAGAGACAAGACCAAACTCTCTTTTCTCCTCTGGAAAAACCCTCACCAAAGTAAAGACTCTCCCAAGGAAGCCCAGCCTACTGGAGTTCACTCCTGAGAGACGCTTCTCAAGTTATTTCCAAATCTACTGAGCTATTTCTATCAGCTTTTTGAGCTATTTCTACAGTTTCTTGTATGCTGTGCAAAACTTGGTAACTATTCAGGCACTACATAAACCCATAGCATCTGGAGATGCATCCTCAATGGTGTTCTGTCCATATTTATTTCTCCTACACTCACAAGGACATGTTGAGGGCTAGTGTTGTCCAGTAGGCCTCCATGGGGGCAGTGACCACTGCATCAAACAGCACTTCCTGGACCAACTCCTCATCACCTAAGGAGAGAAAGGAAGGACAAAAGTCAGGAGAGAAAGACATATTTCTCCCTAGATGTTTTAGAGTCCCTTGGTAGGGAGCATCTGCCTGTCCAGGACAGTGGATCAATGTGGCACAAGAAGAGGCCTCCCATTACAGAGGGCAGAGAGGAGGTTCTAACACCCTGGCTGTGGAAAGCACAGGAGCAGATGTTACAGCCAGGATCACAGAATTACAGAATCAGTGAGGCTGGGGAAGACCTCTGAGATCATCAAGGCCAACCTATGACCCAACACCACCATGTCAACCAGCCCATGGCACTGAGTGCCACGTCCAGTCCTGCCTTAAACACCTCCAGGAATGGTGACTGCACTCCCTGGGCAGTCCCTTCCAATCACCCTTCCTGTGAAGAATTTCTTCCTAATGTCCAAAATCATCTGACCAGTTCCCCTGCCAACTTTGTGGAAGGGTGGTGCCCAAACAAGTGTGGGCAAGAGAGAGGCTTTCAAATGAAGTTGTTCATTGGACCTTCACTTGACTCCTTCATTGAACATGCTGTCCACAGCCATTGCCTCAAATCCCTGACCTTTCTTCTGGGTATCCTGTTGAGACAATACCAGCCACCATCTTCCACTCAAGCAGCTTCCTTCAAAACCATTAGTGACTTTTTTATGGCCTTTACTCTCTCCCTTTGCTGACTGGCTTCTCTGTTAGCCCTCCTGCCTCCCTGTGAGTCACAAAACATTGTCCTGTCCTGATTTTCACCAGGTGCTCAAGCCAGTCCAGGCTACCAGCCTAATCCACTTTGGACTGGAGCTAAGAAGTGATTAGGACAGTTCAAGGTATCATCATGTACTAAATGACATGCCCCAGAACCCCATTTCTTTGACCTGCTTCGTTTCTGTATTGCCCTGCTTGCACTAATCTGTGAGAACTGGTGACCATCATGTTGCAGAAATGCCCCTTTCAGTCCTGTTCTAGATGGAGCCACCCCACCACTTTAGTGCTTCTGGCATTGAAACTTTCCGGGTTGATGCTCCAGGTGTGCCTTAATGTTTTATCTCATGTTCTCCCAAATTTCTCTGTCACAGATCTCAGAATCCTGCTCTCCATAGTTGTTGTTATTCAAGCCTCAAAATCAGAGCCCACCATGCCCAGGATGTATTCAAATCATATTTGTTTTTCCTCCACAGCACTTCCAAGCCTGCATATTTCTCACAGTCAGCTCTCCTGAAACTTTCCTCCTCCATGGCCTCTTCAACACATACATCTCCTCTTTCCAGCCTACTCCAAGGACAGCCAGGAGGGGCCTGCTCACACTGTGTAAGAGAGGAACTGGATTACCATTGATTTTACTTTTAAGAGATTCCCATCCTTGTGCCAAAGGTTTGTGCCTCTCAGGTGCAGCATTACAGGCAAAAGCTTGTACTTGGCACAACTAAGGGGGCTGAAGGACATTCTAAAACCAAATTGCTGTAAGGAATTCCCGTGCACAGCTGCCCATCTCTGCCCCCTGACAGAGATCCCACTCTTTGGTGGTGCTGTATCAGCTGCAGGAGAATGGGACCTGGTGCAAGGGATGAGCAGCAGGGGCAGCAGGAAAAATAATAATCCTGTAACCATATTTTTTTCTCCTGGATCAGTTACCTGTTGTGTTTGGAACACAAAATTAATAATCCTTGTTCTGAAAGAACCCATCTCTCCAGAGGGCACCGTGAGCCCTTGGATAATGATGCCTGGGGTCCCTGGGAAACTAAGTGGTCTCAGAGCTTTTCCTGGCTTCTCCTGCCATTGACTCCTCTAGCCCAGTCAGTCTGTCTGAAACCCGGTGTGCAGCCCCTGCCAAGCTCCATTCAAGCCTTCCACTTTCCAGTATTTCCTATGCTGAGACCTCCAATAAGGCTGAGTTATGTGTCAGCTCTGAAATGGGAAAAAATCCTCTGATGGAGACAAGGAGGTGGATCCTCAGCTCACTTCCACTTGTAAATTAATCTGGGCTTGAGTTCAGTCCTGCCTGTGTAAGCAAGTGCCACAGGGGCTCAGCGTGACACCAATCAGTTTGTCACAGTCCCCTCTCCCTCCTGATGGGTGCAGGAAAACCCCAGCAGGGCCCTTTCAGGGCCTGGGACTCACATTCCAGGTCAGGCTCCTCTCCAGTAAGGAAACGGATCACAGCCTCCAGCTGGCTGAGCTTTCGGTGGTCAGGATCAATGTCGGTGATGCAGTAAATCCTGGTGGGAAGGGGAGAAGAAACCCAAAAGGGCAAAGAGAAACCACAGTCAAAGAAATGCTCCTGGATGATAATAACTGCAAAAAGAAAGTCAGCAAGAAACCTTGGTCTGCACAGTCTTTACCACTGCTGCATGTTGTGCCCACTCTAAATCTAACAGTGTGGCCGTGAGTCAAACCCTACCACCAAACCAAACACCAATTAACCTGCCTGCTGTGCTTAGTAGGGCTGCTGTGCTCTCCAGCATAAGCTCACAAGGCAACAGAGCTGTTCCAAATCCTGCCAGCACTTTCCTGTGTTATGTTGTGTAAGATGTGTTCGTGTGCCTGTACAGACAGTAACAGTGTGATGGAGAGACCTGAAGAGCAGAGGGTCAGGTGCAATGTGAGACCAGACTAGGAGAGAAAAAATAAGAGACAGAGGAACAAAGTGTGAGACGAGGAATGATCTTGCAGTGTGATATGGTGACAACAAAAGCCTTCCCATGGGGACACAACTGCAGGAGCCTCAGGACACGGTTTGGGGAGAAGTGGAAGAATGTATTAGAAATGCTCTGTGCTATAAAGGAAACCAGTCTTTTAATCCTGCTTCCAGTTTTGATCACTCCATTGTCAGGACAAGGAAGAGGAAGGGGTTATAACAGAGAATTAAAACTCATAAAGGGGCTGAAAGGACTGATTTCAATATGTAAAGTGTGGTAAGATGACACCTGAAGTCAGGAGCAGAAGAAGGAGAAGTCGCTGTTTGTGTCTCAAATGTGCTGCTTGTGAAACTTGACAGTGTAATGAGAGATGAGAAGGGGTGCAGGGCTGCTTGAATATAGTTATTTTGGCTTTGATACAGGCTAGGTTCATGTGACTGAGTGGGCCTGAATGTTGGGTTCGTGAAAACCCCAAACCTCACAGCAATAAATGGAAAGTGCCATGCTTCACCCTGTTTCATATCCAAACCAAGCAAAACTGTAAGTTCTGCTTGCTGTTTAAACAGGGGTCATAAATCACCTTTGTGTTCACTACAAGTTAGGTCTAGGCTCAGTTCAGAAGGATGCCAACCAAAAATAAACTAGGATTTAAAAAAGCATTTCAATCTCTCACCAAGCTTGCAACAAATTTCCCTAACAGGTTGACATACTATAGGTTTTGTAAGACAATTCTGAGCAACACAAGGGGGAATAAAATAAATCTGAGCACAGAAGACTGAAGATAAATCTCAGCTGTTTCTCAGGAGAGGAATGTGCCAGATCTTGGTGGGATCTCCCAAAGGAAGAGGCGAAACTCAATTGCCTGGAGACAATCAGGTCTTTGCAGGTACAGCACCTGAACAGCACCGCTTTTTCCCCAGCCCACAGAGGGTGGTGAACTCAAGCCAAATTGCTGGGAACTTTGCCCAAATATCATGACAAAGTCCTGTGTCACTGCCAGGATTTCCTCCACTTACCATTCATTTGCTAAAGACAAGTCTGGCTGGAGCAGGTCATGCAAACCTGAAACCAGAGAGCACATGGAGTATTCAGTGAGGAAGCAGACACACGCAGGCTCTGAAGGACAAGTGGTGACATTCAAAGCAGCTCCCTTGTCCCTTTCAGATTTACCTACCTTCTTCCACTGAAGTGTTCCCCAGCAGAATGTACTCCCCGTGTCCCCTGGACAGCACAACACCCAGGCTGCAGGCAAGAAGGAAAACAGGGGGCTTGTCAGCAAGGAAAGGCGTCATTCCCTGCAGTTACAACCCTGAAAGGCATCAAGTCCCTTCACAGCTACTACAGAAAAGAACGTAATTGGAAGAGGATTAAGGAAGATCAGATTTCAGCATAGAGGGCTAAGGAACCTGTCTGTAGAGCTATGAGGCATTGCTGGTGAGAGTTTTTTTGGCCAACACTGTAGGTTCAGGTCAACGATAACATTTCTCAAATCTGTGCCAGTTTCAAGCCATTTCATCTGGGGGAAAAACCAACACCTTCCTCCCACCCTTTTCTTCATTTGTTATTTGTTGTTTTATAATTTTCAGTGTATAACAATTCTGGAGTTTTTTAAAAGCCATACACCAGAACCATGTAACATATTGAATTGAAAATTTAAGCTGTCTCATTTCTCTGAAATGAAACGACATGCTTTATTTAAGGTATAGCTTTTGGACTCTGAATTTCAGGTAAATCATAATATTCCTTTGGAATTCACCCCAAATAATATTTTAATGGCAACAGGAACAAAGAAGTCAGTTATTCCTACTGCTCTACTCATGACTTGTAGCAAGATTTATGAAGAGAAGGGAGTGATCTGCTGTCTCTGATCAGACTTCTGATACACTGTCACTGCCACACGAGTCCTTGCTCACCTGAAGGGTGTGCCACTGATGTCCGTGAAGAAATAATCATTGGTGAGGAAGAGAACTCGTTTCTGAAATAAGAGAGTGAGTAAGAGAGATCATCTGACAGAGCAAGGGCATAATGGTGATGGGGACCTGGGAAAATGTCCCCAACGCTCAGCAAAACCAACACCTCACACCCTGCTAGGCTGGCTAGAGGCAGGGATGAATGTGCAGTATTCAGCATATCCAGCACCTTGAGACTTTCAGGATCCAGGCAGCCACTTTATCTTTCCAATAAGGGCTTCAGATAAACCTTTCTTTGTTCTAGGGCTCCTGCACTGGCTTGCAGGAAGGGCTGGGGGCAAGCTGCCCTCCCTCTGGCCCCCTCCAAGCTGGGGCCCTGCTGCTGTTGTGCTAGGCACAGCAACCCTGACAGCTTTGCACATCATCATCATCATCATCTCCAGCAGGAGGGGGCTCAGGAGCAGATAGGAAGGAGGGGTGGAGTTGAAGGAGAGGCAGAATGGCAAACCTATCCTCTGTGTGGGTGGGCAGCCAGGGCCAAGTCTCCCCACTCCTGTGGGAAATGCTGATATTCCTGACATTTGCTTTCATGCCAAAGTGGGACAAAACATTAGCATATTCCGATTTTGTTTAAAAAATCAGTTAAAAAAAAGTTTACATTTTCAATTTGGAAAAAAAGTGCCGTTTCAAATCCAAGCCATTTTGATTTGCATGCAAGTACTTTTTTCAGGCTGACATTTCAACTGAAGACATTTCAGATTATTGAAAGCTGCTTCAGAACTTCATCTGTTTGCCAGACTGGCCTTTTCCTGTAGGAAAGTGTTGATTTCAGTGGAACGCTTTTCCAAAGAAGTTTCTGGAAAGTTTCTATCCAAGCCTTATGCCAGTATATGAACCCTAATATGTTTAAAATCCTAGTCCCAGTCTGAGAACGAGGTGAGAGGATGTGTGTGGGAGACAGGGGAGTGAACACAGAAAACTCAAGTGTTCCCCAGGGAAAGTCATGCCTGCTCTAACCTGCTCAAGCTGTGCAGCCCTGGAAGTGGAGCGAGGCACAAAGGGCTCCAGCTCCACTGTGTGCACCAAGTTTGTGCTCACTGTGCTGGTGGGGACGGGGATATCCTTAGGTGTGATGGGGATTCAGGATATTGTTAGGTGAGGAGGTGGCAGGTGGCTTAACCCCTTTCCTCCTCTCTCTCCGTGCATGGCAACTGTACTGCTGAACAGCAGGGTCTTCTGCTGGGCCAAGACCACACAGAACCACAGAACCACTGAGGTTGGAAAAGACCTCTGAGATCACTGAGCCCACCCTTTGACCAATCACCACCTTGTCAAGCAGACCAGAGCACTGAGTGCCACATTCAGTTGTTTCCTGAACACCTCCAGGGATGATGACTCTACCACGTCCCTGGGCAGTCCATTTGAATTTTTAAATAACCCTTTCCATGAAGTTATTTCTCTTAATGTGCAAGATCTTCCAAAGAGCTATGATACCCCCAAAGAACATCACTTGGTGGTGTTTTGGTGGCTGCGGGTGGTACAAAAGGTATTAACCCTCCCTTTTCCTGCCTGTCTGATCTGATGGAGGCAGGGAGGCACGGAAAAGACCTGACCACTACTCTGAGACCCTTTCCTTTAGCAGGGCTTCTTCTGCTCCTCCTTTTTCCCCCTGACCTGCCCCTCTGCTGGTGTGTGCCCAGCCAGCCCCAAGACAGCTGGAAGCACCACCACTTATCCATGGGATGGGAGAGAGGCAGAGGCACCCTTGAGCCAGGTGGGGCTGAGGACGATCAGGACTTTGTTACACAGCAAGGATCAGGGGAGGAGAGCATGGCCGTGTTGGCACAGCGACAGGATGGCTTCCTGCCATCCCCTGCAGTCTGGGAACACGTGGGTTTCCACACTGGATGCTGTACTAGGCATCCAGGCCTGCCTACTGCCATTACCAGAGGTTTGCCACAGCTTCTACCCATGTCCTCTCTCTTTTGCTTTCACAGTCACAGCCCTTCTGTACTTGAGCTGCAAAAGCAAAGGCAGTTCTGCCCCTAGAACTCCCTGACAACTGCCTCTTGTAGTTGTTCCTTATTTTTCCCTCTCTCTCACTCTGTTCTGGATACCTTCCTGAAATCAATGTGGGGTATCGACATTTAGGTGGCTGACAGAATAATTTCTATCCCCTTCACTCAGGTCTTTTCTCCACAATCTGGCTGTCTCATTCTTTGTTTCAAGGCTCTGTCAGCACTTTCTTTGTTTCAGTGCTGCTCTGCTTCATCAGCTAACAGAGTACAAGTGGGGATTACTAAGCTTCATTTCTGGTTTCCACTCCATGTGTACTCTGATAACAGTACAACTGTCACAGACTCAGCCTCAGTCCCCTATTGTGATTCCTAAGGCTTCCAGAGTTGCAGAATGAAAAAAATAGTATCTCTTTACCAAGGCTACTTTTTGTTATCTTCTTTTTCCCCTGGGTAGGGGAGCAGAAGGAGGTCTCTAAAATATTGAACTACAAAGATATCATTGGATGACTCAGAAGGAGTGTTATTGAGGGTGCACAAAGAGGTTAAGCTAGCAAAATAAGCAATCTAGACCTAGAAAGAATAGATCTTGCCTTAAAACCTTGATTACTTTTCTGACAGAATAACTAAGGTAATGGATGAAGGAAATAAAGGACATGCAATAAATGCGGGTTTATATAAAGTACTTGAAACAGCTTCTCATGAACTTCTATTCCAAAGAACCAGTTAAAGTGGGTTTAAATAAGATATGGAGGGAGAACCAGCTGCAGCACTGCAAACAAAAAGAAACAGTAAAAAACAGGCCATCAAGGGAAGAAAATCTTATGGGAAGAACAGTCTCTGCCTTAGCAGCCCTTCTGTATAGGAATCTATCTGTAAGACAAAATAGAACAACATTTCTCTGCATACTGAAAAAAGTGTCTCCATAGCCCTTAAAATTAGAAAGGCTGGATGAAAAGGAGAGGTGGGTTTCATGTGGAAAAATGGCAACTGGAAAAAATAGCTAAGAAACACAGAAGTGAGGGCGGCAGTCCCAGAGCAGCTGTGGGAAGGAGAAAAAACTGAAGGGACAGCAGGAAGGAGCTTGGGGGCTCCCTGTTCAGAAATATCTTATTGCAGAGAATAGCTGCTCTGTGCACAGCAACAGGGAAACACATAATTCAGTGAAGTCCTGGTACTTGTGCACCAGAAATGATAGAAGAGTCAACAGGAGCAACCATAACAGCTGAAAAGTGGGCAAGTATTTCAAATGCAGATGTTGGCAATGCCCAGGAGAAGAAAGGCAAAGCCACTGACAGGCACTTGAGAGTTGCAAACACCAAGAATAGAGAGGAAAAATGTAGTGACAAGATCTAGCAGGACAACCATTCAGAGAAAACGGAGGGGCATCTTCATGAGGAAATGGCAGCGTTTCAGCTGTGGATGTGGGCATTTGGTGTGTTGGAATTGGTGCTGACTGTGGCTTAGCATGAGAGCAGTTCAGCCACTGCGGAAAAAAATGATCTCTCTATACAGGATGGAAAATTTGCCTGAAATATGGAAGACTTCTGGGCAGTATAACTTGCAGGACTCTGGAATACTTCCTAACAGGAAATGATGAAAGCCAAAATCTTTGAGAGAGTTAAATAAACGTGAATGAAAAAGGACCAGTGAATGTAAATGTACGAGATAATTTTGCACTGATACCAAGGGAAGATGTATAACCCTGCCCCGGAGCTTGTAGGGAGTGTTCAAAAGTCTCCCTTTCACTAGGACTTTTCATAAAACTTCTGCAAATATTTGCATAGAAATTTAATCCTGGACCTGGATAAAGGGAATTACATTCTGACAAAGTGAGGGACAAAGTTTTCATGAGTGGTTTTGGGTACGGAAAGAGGGTGGCAAAATAGTCTCCAAATCTGGTTCTAAGTCAGTTCAGCACAGTCTTCCCCATTCTAACCCTTGAAGATCTCTGATTCATTTCACAGCCCTATGAACAGTGAACAACATGCTTTTTGGACAAAGTAGGGAGCTGAGAGCCATTTCCAATACCTTTCTGAGAGCAGAATATTGGTAGGTATAATGTACTAACAAGTTCTAATGATGCTCTCTTCTATGTCTTTAGCACATGTGTCATAGATGTGGTGAAACAATAACATCCTCACACCCAGGAATGCTGAAAGTTAAAAACCACATCCTTTGTGGTTTCTCAGAGTCCACTTCCCATCCACTCCCCTGTGTGACCTGAACAGAAGGAGAATTTCTTACCCCTTTGTCCACAGGGACCTTCACATCCATGGAGAGGTAGCCTGTTTCCCCATTGATCATAGCACTTCTCAGCTGCAGAGGTGAACAAGTTTGGTGTTAGTGTCTCCAGGGAGGGCAGAGCAGGAATTAACAGAACCACTTGTCATTAACACACAGGGGCTGGCAGAAAGAATCACTGTTGGTTCCCTCTCCTCCCCAGCTCTGTCTTGCTTCTTTTAAACAGAAAATCTGTTTGCAGTGATCACAATCCTCATACAGTCAAGCTGATAAGTGATAGAGAATAGTAATAGTTTATCCTGAAAGCTTGTTGATGTGTCTTTTTAGCAAAAAGAAAGGATCTGGAATCTACGAAGTTGCCAGTCCAAGTTACAGACTTCAGTGTTTGGCAGCCGGAAATTCATTAGCACAGTGCTTTGAGAGCCTGGAAGAGGAGAAAACTGAGAAACCCACTAACTCCCTCAGACTGAATCCAAACCTCTTTGACATTTTAAAAACTGATTTATAAATTATAGGCTGTATTCAGCACCACTTATGAGGTGCAGCAAAGCAGCTGTTTAGCACAGCAAAGCAAGACTGTGTGAGAGCAGGGTACGCAGTGAGAAGACCACTTTATTCCATCCAGGTTCCAAAAGTAAAATGTAATTTTCACAGTGACTCCCAGCCTCTTGCAAGAAAGATCCAGGAAATTTTTCCACAAGTACAGAGGCTTTGACTTCAGGTCCAGCCTGCCAGAGCATATCAAGTCTATTTCTTCATGTTGGATAGAAAAAACCAGGTGGGAAGTAATTTACTCATTCACAAATTGTTTCCTTTCTTCCAGAGACAGGCCTCCATTCAGGTTCTAGCCAGTCTCAACTGCATTGGCTTTACAAGGCCACGGTTTTGTTTATTATGGCTGTTTGATGTGGGTTATTTACAGACCTAGAATATGAAGCTCATGTTTCCCAAGGCCCACATCTTGGAAATGAAAACACTGACTGGTACTATTACTCCTTTTTGGTTAAGAGTGTTTGACTTCTTCCAGAGCTTCGGCATACTCCCTATTCTGCTCGGATAGCCTGCAGGATTTGCTATGGGTTCTGGGTTTAGAATCACAGAATATCCTGAATTGGAAACAAGGATTATCAAGTCCAACTCCTGGCCCTGCACAGCACCATCCCCAGGAGTCACACCATGTGCTTGAGAGTGTTGTTCAAACACTTCTGGAGCTCTGGCAGGCTGGTGCTGTAACCACAGCCCAGGGGAGCTGTTCCAGTGCCCAGCCACCCTCTGGGTAAAGAAACTTCTCCTGATACCCGACCCAAAGCTCCCCTGGCACAGCTTCAGGCCATTCCCTCAGGTCTGACACTGTCACCACAGGGAGGAGATCAGTGCCTGCCCCTCCTCTTCCCCTTTCAGGGAAATTATAACAGCAGTGAGGTCTCCCCTCAGCCTTTTCCAGGCTGAACAGACCAAGGGACCTCAGGCGCCTCTTGTTTGGCTTCCCCATCAGCTCATGGACCTTTTCTCCCTCACACTGAATATCCCTGGGTTGCTTTACAGCTGCTGCCTGGCTGCAGGTAACACCATTGTGCATCGCTTGGTATTTTCCAGGCAATGCCAACCTCCCTCCCCTGGATTTCTTTTTAGCAGCTGGCTGTATTACACATCACTAGCACTTGGGCATATTTTTCCAGCCTGACTGTGCTGCTTATCAGTGTTGCTGAGATTATACTGCAACCGATGTTGAGTCTGTCGTTGATCTAATACCATAGCTACAAATGTGAGTGTTGAAATGTTGGCAGCTTTCTGCTGCAGTGGGTGTATCTTGAGAGCCTCTAGACTTGCTGAAGTCACACTGCAGATATTGCTCACGTCACTGAGTGTCTCTGCACCCTGAGTGACTGCAACCTTCCTTTCTTCTGGAAGATGCAGTGCAGGAACACAAAATGGCTTTTGTTTCTCACGCTGGTTTCATGACTTTTTTTGTCCCCTGGATAGTTAGTTGACTCAGATTGCCTATGGACAGAAACCTTACACTTGCTATTGTATGTGCATTCAGGTATCAGTGTTAGTTGGTCAGATAGGAACCTGCTAGCCAAATAAATATGAGAGCAAAGAAAATTTCTTTCATTTCCTGGATTTTTTTATTTATTATAGCAAACTAGGCAAAGAGGAACAGCTCTAAAAGTGGCTCCAGTGAGAGAAAAAACTACAATGGGAGCAAAGTCCTGTAAGAGATCAGTGAAACCTACACAATGCTGCTGGCAACTTGCATCTTGGTGGTTCCACTACATGTAAAACTTCTTATTTTTGTCTTGCTTTCCACATTACACAGCCAGCTTCTGCTGTGTTCCCTTTCTCAATTTGCCACTCTTCCACCTCCCAAGTTCCTGTGATGTTGCCTTTGTACTTGGCCTACACTATGGCAGCAGTCACTTTGATCCTCTTGCTGCTCTGTTTGTCCTGCCTGTTTAAGTGGATATCTATAGCATCAGATCAGTTTATCTCAGCAGTCTCCCCTGTAATGCAGAAGCATGTGTCTCACAGCTAATTCTATCTTACTCCAAATACAGCTCTTATCTTAGTCATTTAAGTATCTATTTCCTCCTAGTTCTGAGTAAAATAAAACCATTCGCAGAGGAACCTCTCTATATTCTCATTTTATCTGGGGTCCTAGATGTGCAAAGCAGCAATGTGCAGCTGTTAAAAGTGCACGCTATTTCTTCTTTATCACTTGTTAATAATTTTGCTAAAAAGACAGTAGAAAAAGTATTTTTTTACCTCTTCCCTCTGGTCAGTTGTTGCTTTCAGTGCCTCTACACCTGTGCAATAAGGTGGTTTCTGGATTTTTTTTTTTTCCCCAAGTGTCTAAGTCCTTTATCCTCTGTGTCTATCATTAATAGTGACTGCAAGCTTTAATCTTCTGATGAATGTACTTCCTTGTTGCAGATCTCATTAGCTGAGTGGCTTCAGCTGTATCTCACATTCTACAGGTGTGGGTGACATCACAGGACACTGCCACACTCCTCAGCTACTCTGGCTTTGTATTAAGGCAGCATTAGGGCCTTGCACACACAGCCTGGCTCGCTCAGGCATCCTCCAAAGTGCTTCCTTCCTCCTCCCTGCACGTCTCCTTCTTTGTTCCATGAGCAGGAAAACTCATACTGGGAAGGAAGACAAGGACTTGGCAGGGGAGCTTCATGCTTTCTCCTCTTGTAACCAACCACCTCTCTCAGTCAGAGCCAGTCAGGCGCAGAAAAACAACAGGGGTGCCCATTGCTCCCCCACACATTCCATACAGGCACACAAAGTAGTAGAAAGAAGGTGCTACAAAAAAGGCTAAATCCACTTTCTGATACTCACTATTTCATCCTGGTCTTCCCACTCCACTTCTGAGAGATCTACGCTGTTGTAGTTCGGCTTAGGCTTCAGTTTCTTTCCTTCTTTATACTGGCATTAAAAAAAAAAAAAAAAAAGAAAAAGAAAGAAAAATACTTAAGTGGTTAGACCACTTCCTAAACCAACCCTTTATGAATTGGTAAGTAATTTGAAAAATAAGGCTGTCTCATTTATTCTTTGACTAGGAAGGCAGAGTTTGTGCAAGTGTCTTCTTGGTCCCATGTCAGGTATTTCTTTGCACAGGCAGTGAGGAGCTAGGGGAGTTCCAGTGGGACAGGCTGCTCCAGGAGCAAGGGACAGACAGGAACACAGCTCGATTTGCAGGTAAAGGCTAGGGCCTCCTTCTCCCGAACAGATCAGTACAACACACTTGCCCGCTGGAAATCAGTTTTTTCCCTGCAGCTAAGAGTATAATCCCATTAACATTATAATACCAGCAGGAGATCTTTTCTGGCTTTGACTCCACTGAGGGAAACTTTTCACCTAGAGCTAATAATTGATGCAAGAGGGCTATTCCACTGATCTCCGGGGTGAGGGAAAAGGTGTGAATCGGACTGGGAGAGGCCAATTGACGGTGGAAGGATAAGCACCGCCCTTGCTTGGCTTTGCCCTGCCCTGGAAACGCGGCATGTCCCTTCTCTTCCCACACTGAAATAACTCCCCGGGCAAAGTTGCCTTTTTGAAGGGCCACCAGGGGCTTCACAGCAGCTTTCTCTTGTGCTGACCACACTAATGCTCATAGCTGTGTGCAGGTGGATTTGTCTGAAATGTAAAATCATCACATGCCTGGGCATCTCAGCAACGAGGCCAGCTGGCCTTCCTGCTCCTGGGTGCCTGCATATCAGACACCTTCACAGCTCAAAGAAATCAGAAGCAGCACTGAAAGTCACTGTTTGCAAGTCAGCAAAGGTTCTCAGATGCACAGCTCTACGCACCAAAGGACGGAGGTCCGGGTGTGAAAGGATGTAGCCGTTGTTGGTGTTCAGGAAAGCGTATCCATGGACACCCAGCTGGAGAGAGAGGCATTAGAATAATCAGTGCTTCAGCTACAAACACCACCAATATTAGAGGAATATTTTCCTTTCAAAGGTATTGACCAGCAGAAAATGGAATCCATCCCAAAGGGGCTATTCTGCCTGCTCTGTCTGCGCTTGGATGCACAAAAGGATGTGCAGGTAGTGGGTTTGTGTACACATTCAGAAAAAGGTGCCTTCCTAGAGCCTGACTGTCATCGTGGACAGTGAGCACCCAGAGGCAGAGCGAGCTCTCCACAGCAGAGCTGCTCAGGGAATGGGCAGTGATGGGGAACGTGGCAGAGAGTACAGGAAGAGTGGTGAGCGCTCTGCGTGCCCACCACCGCACCGCAGAGCGGGAAATGAATGAGCCAGGATGAATCTCTGCCCTGGGAACCTGGTCAGCCTGCAGAGGAGCTCTGCTTTATGTTTCAGTGTTGGCAAGACCAGACCTAACACAGGCCAACCGTAGTCTTAAAATGCTTTTTAAGGAATATCATAACCTAACAAGAGCAGACACTGGCTGACCTGATCTGGCGAGAGATTTCCGAGAGAGCAATTACTCAGCTCAAGCCAATATATAAAGCAAATTCCAGCTATACCCTGAGTTGCTAAAAACCTGCAGATAGCCTGTGCTTGCCAAAACAAGAGGTGTCTCAAGGAAAACAACAATGGATAAGGTTTCTATCTTCAAAAAAAAAGTTGCAACTCTATTTTCCTATAGAGACAATCCAGGAGGAATAACAGTAGGGAAGTGAGGAGGTAAGTCATTTACAATCTGTCTGTGCATTCAGGGAATCAGTTCTGTATTTCACACGTCCCAGACCAAAACCTTGGACCAGCTCTATGTGAAGCAGTTTTTTGAAAAGCACACTTGGCTTAGTGTGGCAAGAATGAAACCTGACACTGGATCAGCAAATTTCTTTTTTGGCCTATTAAAGCTGAAAATTCCCAGCCCAGTCAAAGCACAATCATTAATACACAAGCTCCAGAGGTCTGGAACGCTGTAACTGGTCCTTTTGGAGCCCATATGCCAGGGATTTCAAGTTAAGGATCCTAGGCTTCCAAACTGGTCTGGAGTTGGAAGAGTTTCTGAGAAGATGTGTCCTGCCTCTGATACAAAGAAATCTAAATTTTTTCCCCCTTCCTTTCCTGGCACTGCTGGGAGAAAAGAACAGTGACCCTCCTTACCCAGAAGAAATGTATATAATAACATGTATATAATAACATGTCCTTTGAGTGATAGGGAGAAAGGAAGATGAAAAGCCATTATTCTTATACAGAAAATAACCATGTAAAAATTGACCCAAACCAGGCAGCTCTGCATGCTGAGTGCAGGCACCCTGACACTCTCAGTTCCAGGGTTGTCTGAAGGATCATTTCCTACAGCTGCCTGTTAATGCTCTGCCCTGCCTCCATGTCTGGAAGAGCCACAGAAGTTCACAACTTCTGACAGCACTTTCAGTCCTGTGAGTCTTCAGCAATCAGATTTTGGAAAAGTGCCTCACTGGTAGTAGTTGTCTGATAGTTATTTAAGAGAAACCAAAAACTTGAAATGTTGGCTCAAAGTGCCAGATTTCATGGTGGTCCTTGGATATGCTCGTTGTCTCCTGCTGTGCAGCCTGACTAACAAAGGGCCACTGCCTGGAACTTACAGCAGAAACCAAATCAAACAGTGCATCTCTAGGGGAATTTCCCATGGATTAGCTTTTTTTTTTTAAGATACATTGAACGTAGAGCTAATGGAAAGTTTTTTGACTTACAATCCTGGAGAGCAAATACTCTATCCAGGTAGAGCACAAAGCAAGCGAGAGCCAACTCTCTATACACTGTCCTGCCAAGAAACCATCATTCTGATCTGGAGAAAGAAACCTCTAGGCATGACAGGAAAGTTGGCTCTCCATAATCCATTCAGCCCTCAGTTTTTCTGCTAAGAATATTGACACTGAAACCAGTACATTTTTCGCCAGTTGGCATGGCAACTCTTGTCCACTGGGAACTGCATATAAAACTTTAATTCTTCTAAGGTAGGCTGTCATCTCTGAGGGATCTAGGCTGGTGACCAGCAGGATGCAAAGGTTCCGTGACCTTCTGCCAACCTGCTGGATCACCCAGTCCTTGTGTTGCTGAAACAGCCTAACAGCTTGTAATAGTGAATTATTTCGTATGTGCTGTATAGAAACCACACACCACTACATCCAAAAACTCTTCCTTTATGCTCACAGTTTTTCCTACAGAGCAGAGAAATGATTTTTCAGTCATGCCTGTGGAAGTGTGAGTAGTGACTTTGCTGTGCAAAGGACCAAATTGCATTATCGCAGTCTTACCTTATACCGTGGAGCAAGTTTTAACAACTCCCTCAGTGGTACATCAGAGCCCACCACACCCAGCAGAATGCCATGGGATCGCTTTAAAACAAAGGAAAATCCATTTTCAGAAGCAAAACCTGGGTAGTTTTCCACCTGAAAACACTTTATTGCCTCCCTAGTAGTCTCTCACCTATCCCCTCTAGGCTTATGTGAATGTGTTTATTCAAAACCAATTAACATATTTCAAAAAGTCTAAAGAGGTTACTCCAGTGTATATGGAGAGGAATATTTCTACACAACACTAATCAGTATTCATTACTGTGATTCAGAAGTAACATAAAATCACTGAAAACAAGTTTTGAGGGCAAACCCTTGCATTCAAGTATGTGTAAACACCAATCAGGTCAAGATAATAATGCAAACCAACATGAATGCATTGATAAATTGGGTCAGCTAAATCGAATGCCAAACACAAAATTGTTAACCTAGAAAAAAGGAAATCCCCCCTCCACGACATGGGGAACTGGTTGTTTAATAAGCACCTGGAGAGCACGATGGAAAAATTACACACAGGCTCCCACTGCAGTGCTGTGATAACACAGACCAAGGCCAGCCCCAGGTGGAGAAGGCAGACAATTGTTTGTTGGACCTGGATGAAGAGTTTATCCCTCATACAGCAACGGTAAGGTACCACTCTCCATTTTAAAAGGATGCTTAGAAATTAGAAATGCTACAGAAACAGAGTGTCTAAAGGGTTTCAGACCCCAGAGGAAATGCCCTTATCAAATCATCTAAATAATTCAACCTTTTTAATCTTATCAAGATAGACAGGTTTGACTGTATGGCAGTGTAGAAGATGCTTCCCATGAGAAAAAACTAAAGGGTACAGGCTTTTTAATCCAATAGGGGAAGCCATTATGTCAGGAAGGTGAGGTCAGACAAATAAAAAGAGGAATTTAGACACCAGTTTTTCATGAAGAGTTAAAATCTATGATGGAAAGAGCTTGGGGCTGGATGCCTTTCTTCAGTGACGCTTTTGCCAAAAGCAGGGTATTTGGCACATGTATGTGAGATGTAAAGCTCTGCAATAAAATGCAGACTAGACAAGGTAATGATCTCTTCCAGCCTGAAATTTTAGGGTCTGTGGACTAGGCTCAGTTTGAAAATGGAAGGGATAAACCAAGGAGAAGTGTCATATTTAAGGGGTATTTTGAAGAAATGACAGACTATCATTCTGACAGATAAATTACCAGCCGTCCACCCTGCCAGAGGTCTGCTGCCTTCCCTAACGGCCCGGTGTTCATTCAGTGGCATTAAAAGCCCACAAAGTCCCCTCTGAGGGCAGACGAGTGTGGAGCCCACGCCAGCCCCACTCACCGTCTCGTTCTTCTTGCTGAACACTGGCATGGCCACTGTCGTCATGAGCAGCAGGCTCTGAGCCTGGGATGCAAAGAGCTGCCACAGAACAACAGGATGGGTGTTAGCACGTGCAGCAGCCCAGAGAGCCCCAGTGAAAGGTGCTGGGACTCCCAAGGGCCCCAGGTGTGGACTGCAACTGGCCACCTCCTTGCCTCCCACACTTCTCAGAAAACAGGTGGCAGCTCTTTTAAATATTCTGAGTCCCAGAGGGTTGTGGGGTGGATGCTTGCTTGTGTGGGGTGATGAGGGTGGGATGAAAGCCAGTGAAATGCGTTGAAGACTTGTTTTAATGAAGAGACAGGAACCTGTAGAGTGGTGGCACAATTTATATCCACCATTCTTTATGAGTGTAGACATAAGCACTTATACAATGAGTGCAAAAACCACCAACACAAGCAGCACAGAACAGAGGAAAGCAACACAAATATGAGCACATTCACAAATGCAAACATAGGAATACCACAAATGAAAAACACCACCGACAAATATTTAAATGACACACAAAAAGCCTACTTATATATACTTGTTACTCAACCATCTAAGCTTAGGAAAGAGACAAATTCATGGTCCAAATAGATACACCTTAGTGAACTATCTCTGTGAGGGATACAGGGCATGCATGGGTAATGGGATAAGAGATGTTCCCAATTCAACACAAGACAAATGCTCCAAAAGCACACATGAGAGGAGGTAAAACAGGCAAGCCATATGCAAAGGAGTCTTCCAAACATGCCTATCAAAAGATTCTAATCCTTTGTTGCCAGCAGCATCCCTCATTCCATCTCTCACCTGGTCAAGTAGCAAGGCAAGAAATGACCTCCTGTCCCTATTACAGAGCATGCTGGGGGCCATAAAGGAGCAAGTGAACAATCTATAGAGCCACTTGATGGAGATTTGAACTTGGCATCTTGAGTTACTTCTCTGGATGATTTTTTTTTTGTGGACTCTTCCCATTCACTGACACTAACACACAGCAAGTAAACTTCTCCTTGCACTTATTGGACATATGGAAAAAGAGACCAGGTGAATTAATCTACTGCACAACACAGCCAGCCCTATCTACTCTGAACCAACAGCACAGCTCTCCAGTACATCCAGCATTTCCCCTCCTCTTCTTGCCAGTGCAAGAGGACTCTGAAAGCTGCAGCCCCCACTCCCACCAGATGCAGAGGCCAGCTGTGGCTGTGGAGGCTGGCACTGACACACCAACACAAGCACAAAGCACAGGGGGCAGTTACCTCCTCAGACTGTGGCAGCTGGTGAGAGACATGGATGAACACATAAATGAATACATGAATGGAGGAACAAATCAAAGACAGGAGAGGCTGGGACAGAGGAAAAGAATGGCAACTCAAGACAAGAGGCAAGAAAAGAGATGCAGAAAAAAACCGCGCAGCAAACAAACGCCTGTGTCTGCCTTGGGAAGCGTGACCCTATACCCCAGTGCCAGCGGTGGCAAATCTGATGACAAAATAAACTTCCTGGACAATTAGTAGCATTTCTGGAGGTTTTGATAAGTACTCCCAAGTACCATGTCCCAGCCCTCATTTGGCACAGCTCAGGCAGCAGAAGATACCCCCACATCACCCTCACAGAGCCAAATGTCGTCCCATAGGGCAGGCCTGAGACAAAGCAGGGGGCATGGGGAGTGCTGACTGTCTGGTCCTTTGCAATGTGTCCTTTGCCCACAGGGCTGGGCTCAGGACCACTGTGGTGAGTTAGGTCTTGCTAGTTTAAGGAAGGAAAGAGTGAGCCTGCTGCCCCAGCTGAAATCTGTATCTCTGAGTAGCAAGCAATTTACAGTTAGCTCCTGGGCTGGGGGAAATCAGTCTCTGTGACCCTACCCTGAGCCACGAATAATCTATTCTGTGAATAATCCTTCAGAAGATAACCTGCTTGCACAGAAGCACTGCTTAGGTGACGCTGTGCCCGTGTGATTAGTCTGGGGCACCTGGGACACTGCAGATTCAGGTCTGAGTCTGCATACACACCTTAGCTCCAGGAGCGAGCAGAAAAGAAATACTGGGTGTCTCAGCAGAGCCAGAGAGTAGTGATTTCTACCAATCAACCAGCTCCTGGCTTGTTTCACCTCAGTTTCAGGAGTGGATGTAGGTTTAGCCTTGCGCTCGGGGCCCTTACCGCGCTGTCCATGTAGGCTTCGGTCCAGATGATGTCGTGGTCGTGGTTGATGACCATGGGCCGGCTGAGCACGTGCAGGTACTCCATGACATTCTCCTGGACATCTGCCAGCGTGGAGATCTGCGTGTAGTAGCCTTCATGGAGAGACAGAGGTGTGAGTCACCCTGCTGACACATCTCCCCTGCTTCTAAATGAGTGCAAAGCTAGAAAACTGGGTGTCAAAGGCTGTACCTAGCCAGGTGGGTAATCTGCTCTTTGTAAAATGGGCCTTGACAAGCCTTGTATCCACAAGCTTCTGTGGAAATCTAGAGTTTCAAAGCAGTGGCTCTGTTCTTCTAAAAATGCTGAAGCAAGGTGCAAGATGACAGTCTTGATATAACCAGATTTGTGCAAAGCAGATGTAAAATGTTGCTTTGGGTCTCGGGGAAAACCTTCCACTAATCAGGCTGTCTTTAGTCTGGAAGGCCAAAGATATGCAAGTAAAGTATTTCACCAGGCTACCCACTTGCCCTGCCCTATTTCACATTAAGACCAAATTCCCACCTCCTCTTCCAGATTTTTTCCAGCACTCTTCAGTCTGCCTAGCTTTACATCCAGGGATGGCAACTACCTCCATCCACACACTGGAAGCAGAACAAGAAGTGCAAGTTACCTGTTTCCAAAGCTTTGTCCCTGCAGCTAGACGCACAGCAGTCTAAAACTACACAAGGAGTACAGGGGAAGAATGTTTTCAAATCACAAAAAGGTCCTTAAAACTAGCTGCTGGTTTGAAGTGCTAACAGAGAGCAATGTCACGAGAATTCTCGTGTCCTGCTTCTCACCACTGGCATCGGTTGTACTTGGTAGCAGGACAGAATACGTCAGATAGATGGAAACTTTCACCAGGAAAACACTGTCATGTGAAAGGGCTCACGTTCTGATAATGATGTGGGAACAGATTGAGGGTGCTCGAAAACAAGGACCACAGGAGTTATACAATGCATTGAAACAGAAGAACCAAAATCAGGGAGCGCTCTGCACAGCTCAAATCTGGTAGGTGAGAACCCCTGTGCAAAGAGCACATTTTTGTTACCTGGTTATTCAGAAGAACCCATTCTGACATTTTACAATGATCCAACAGCACTGTGAATTCTCTGTTACTGATCTCCTGGCTGAATATATAATCTGAAACCCAGGGATTTGTTTCATTTAACAAAACCTAAAAGTATTAAGTGTAATTCACAGTGCTAATTAGATGAACGCTTGAGCCTTGAGCATCCCCAGCTCACAGGCATTCTACAGGCCAGCAACTCTCCTGTCAACTGTTTTCAGCAGCAAATGTTCCCATGCATTTCATGGTCCGCTGGAACCACTGCTCGGGCTGGAAAACAATTTGTACATGACACCCAGCTTCAGTTTTCCCTTCCTCTCCCTGTTTAAACAGGACACTGATGTAACAAGCACCACTGTCTCCAGAGGCCAGGTCATGCCCAAACATGGACGGCTTTTTTTTTTTCCCCCTCCCTTTCTTCCTTTACTCTTGCAGACTCTGACAGTGCTAAGTTGACTTTTTAACTGGCCCCAAATGCGTAGAGGTGACTCACCTACTGTGGATGGATTTTCTCATTCATGTAATTTCATGCCAGTTAGAGAGAACAGTGGGTTTGGGGTGGGATTAACAAGCTATTTTGGTACCTCAGTGAAAACCACTTACACACAAAGAATTTGGCCAGGATACAGGGGTTAACCTGTGGACCTCGTGAAAATTGCTGTGAAATCTTTAAAGCAGCAATGCTTGTTTTATATCTCAGCCAAAATATGTCAGGCTCTCTGACAGGGCTTTAGACAGATTGTCAAAAGCCAGCAACTGGGACACAATAAACACAGGGACTTAGGTGGACCACAGCCAGCATGAATCTCGGTCATGGTGTCCCTTGGCACGGTGACAGGAAAATGCGGTGGCTCAGCACCGAGGACTTGTGTTGGTTGGACACAGCCACACTTCACGTGGGCCAGAGCAGGGGCTGCCTTTTCCTCAGCTTGTCTTCCAAGCAAGGGCTGGTGGGCCCCAGCAGAGGTGGGTAAGGCTTGGAGGGGTGCAGGGAGATTGGGAACCCTTCCCACACAGCACCTTTGTTGTTGCAGGCGATCCATTTCACGTTTGGGGCAAAAGTGACCTCCCGTCCAATGAGGTATGTGAACACCCGCACCTGGAAGGATGCAAAGGCAGGAGAATCAGCCTCTAAAGTGCTACCAAATCCAAATGGCTGGAGTTTGGCACCCCCTTGTCCTCTGGTGTGAATGTGCTGAGAGCAATAGCTCTGCCTTCACACAGAGACAGGAGCCTCTCATGCCATTTGTTCCCTGGTTTGTGGCCTGGAACTTAATTTCCAATTACAATAAGCCCAGAAAGCCAAGTAGCACCCGGGATCATCTGAATAACAAAGCAAAAGTGCAAATTCTGTTTGATTTTACGATAGCAGCTCTGCCAGGCACTCAGCAACCACACGCAGAGAGGTTTACAGCTCCCAGGAGTCCTTTACCCAGGGGAACAGCTGGCACGTGAATCATTTAGAGAGAGCTTTACCATTTCTCTTGTGTTTGACCACCAACAAAAGAGCCAATCCTGAAATAAACTGTTTTAACAGCCCCCTACTCTGGTCTCTCAGTAGGCTGCTTCTCTCCCTTTGTGCATTGCTGCTAGCTGGGATGAGGTAAACAACTAAATCAGGAGGGTTTAGGATGAGCAGTGGTCTATTCCACTTGCACAGCCAGCTCTGCTAGTGCAAGCCTGTAATCACAGACATTGGAGTAAACAGGGCTGGAAGGCACCTAGAGAGGCTGGATCATTTCTAGAGGTTTGGCTCATTCCCCTGGCCACCATAGGACCTGCTAATAGCCAAACCCTTCCCAAACAATTATAAACAGTCCTGCATGGGAGTAAAACTCTTTACAAAAGTTGGTTTTTCATTTTGAAATACTCAACTCAGTCTTTATAATATCATCAGGAGAATGCTTTGATTGCCCACACCTTTAGGAAACAAAGTATATGAAAAAGAAAAGCTTCCCTGACCTGGAGATATGCCTTTGTAATCCTCTCACCTCAGAAATCACCACAGGAGGCTCCTGCCTGGCTGCTCTGCTTGCATTTACAGTCAGCTGCCCATGGCTACTCAGGGACTGGAATATGTGAATGCTCAGCTCTGCCTGACAGCCTGGCTCATGCTCTTCTGCTCCCACCACAGCAGGACAGCACCTCTCCCCTCCCTTTCCATGTATCACTTCCCAGACAAACCTTGCGATCGGGCCAGTTGTATTTCTCAAACACAGCTTCGTAATCCTCCACGGCTCCATCGGTGATCAGCATGATGGCTTGGTTACACAGCCCTCCTTGGCCAGCATCTCTGAACTACAAACAGAGAGGGAGAGCACTGCTTATCCCAGCACAGGCTGTTTCTGAGGACCTGCCCTCTGTTTATTCACGGTGGGCCACATCCTGACTTCCACTTCCAAACCTCACACTGCTCAGAAAGAGGATTGTGTTCACACGCTGCACGTAAACTTCTTTATTTATGCAGCCCTGCCTGGCACACGCAGACACAGGAGACTTTGCAGAAGTAAAATAATGAGGAGAAAACAAGTGTTGTGGAAGAAGGGTGTGATTCCCTGCTGCTTCACATCTTGCACAGTCGCATTGGTTTATGCAAAACAATTATAGATTGACCATAAACACGGCAATTCTGATTTGACAGCAGTAACTGTCACTTTTTATGACAGAAAATGTGAGAGGAGTGGGAAATCAGGCTCATTATTTCAGGGTGAATCCATCAATCTGCCAAAGAACAGCAGAGAAAGGCAGGAGCATGCAAAAAAAGAAGGCTACTGCCATGGGAGCTGGGAAAGGTTATGGATGTGTTGGATAGAGAGGCTGTACAGCAACGTGACAGATGACCTGTCATCTCTGCACAAGTGATATCCAAGGCAGAGGAGAAGTGCACCAGGACTCTGGTACTCCCAAGGGCACCTGCAGAGGTGTTGGACAGATGTGCTCTCACAAGCAAGCCAGACCCTGTCTGTCCAGCCAGGCAGAAGCAGCCTTGGAATGCTGCCTGTCTCCTTCTCAGTGTGCTTCACATGCCCTCAGGTACCTGCTCTGGAGAACTGAGAGCCTCATGCTGCACCAACAGTGCTAAAGCCAGCAGCAGAGGCAGCTGAGGACATCCCAGGGACAAAACTGAGCTGCCACTTTGCTGCAGCTGCCAGCTCGGTGGCACTCTGAGCTTCTCCTTGTCCTGCCTCTCATTGCTTCCGTGCTCTGAGCAAGGAGAGGCCTGAACAGAAACTGATGCAGAGCTAAAAAATTATGGGGAGACGGGGAGATGACAGCTCTCTTGATAACTAAGATTAATGAGAGGCAATAGCATGAGATGAAGAGCATACAGGAGACCAGCTGAAGGGTGACTAAGGTTATATCAAACAGCAGCAACTTTAAACTGGAGAGAATAGTTCTATCTCATAAATGAGAAAAAAGGTATCCAAGTGGCAAAACGAATTGTATAATATGAAATCCCTGGATGGAGGAACAAAAGCACAGCCCGTGAACTGGGAGCTTTTAGAGTTCCATTCCCAACTCCTTTTGGGTTTGGTAATGGTATATTATGACAGAAAAATACCTTTACTAACGTGGCTGGTCCTGTGGCTCCACTGCAGATTAACATCCTGATCATGAATATCTCAAATCCAGTTCCAAGCCCAAACTTCCCCAGTAATTTCATGACTCCTACAATTACATCTCTGATTGTCCCTTACTATGAAATTACCAGGTTCAGTGCTAATATCACCATAATGTCACCTTCTGCCACCATCTGTGTTATCAGTCCTGTCTCCTGCACATTTCTAACTAGTTGCTCTCAGGTGAAACATCTGTGGGAAATACCGAGACAGGATGAGGTGTTTGGATGTGCTGCTCCCCTCTCATGTCCCCACAGCAGCACATTCAGAGGAGGGACAGGCAGGAAAGGCTGAGGGTGTACAACTGGAACAAGCACAGGATGCCCTTAGGAGCAAACCAAAGGAGAAGAGCAGGTGAGAACCACATGGGATTCTGCCAAAGACCAGCAGGTAGGAAAAAAATAGAGCCTCAAGTGACAGAGATCAACTGGGTGCAGATTAGCAGAGAGAACAGAAAGCGTGAGTGTCCAGCAGGGAGGCACTCGGGGCAGGAGATGCTGCCAGAATGAGCCTGAGATCACAGAGACATGAACCTTGTGCTTACGAAAGCAGCTTATTCCAAACTGTTGCAACCTACAATACGTTTGTTTAGATTATTATGAAATTAACACTTAATTAAGGTCACAGACCATTTCGTCAAACTACTTAAGATCTCTTCATGAAGCTTACTTCAGAACTCAAGATACTGAGAAATTAGATGTTGTAACAGAACCAGCAATCTCCTAATTACAGGAGTAGATGATACTTTCAACAGGGAAAATGAGATCGTCACTGTCATAGAAACGGAGATTAAAAAGACAGATTTAGAAAACAAACAAGAGGCAATCCCTGGTTTTTAGGTCCTTTGTGACTGGCTGCAGCTGTAGTAAATGATCGGAGAGCATTCACATCGAGCTCTGAGCATAATTCCCTACTCTGACTGAAGTCTCAGGAGCGTGAAAGAAGGGGAGATGAGGAATAACACGTCCACAGCAGAGATGTCTGCAGAAATGCAGGCTAGAGCTGGGTCAGTGAAGGAGGCACAGGGCTGCATGTTCTCCTGTATAACTTCAGTCACGTTGCCAGGACTAACAGGCATGATCTAATTGATTCAGGGTCACGGTCTCTTGTACTGCCTTGTTTGCTCTTTGCCTTTTACTCTGCAGTTTTAGGCTGGCACAGAGCAACTAGAGAAGCAGTAGGAACCATCAGCATTACTCAGAGATGTGCAGGCACGTGTGCTGATTATGTGCACATCTGACCAGGGGGCTGAGCAGCCCCTCTCCATCTCCTCCTGCCCCATTATTATGCAGACTTGCCTCTGGAATGGCCTCCAGAGCTACTGAAAATTCAAACTTGGTGGAGAGAAAATCAGCAGTGGGCAAGAAAACAAAGCCAGTGAAGAAGAAACAAGAAAGGGCATTAAGCAAAATAGTAGGAACTGGTAAATGGGAAATTCTGAGCTTTGCATATTCTGAAAAATATGCTGGAGAATCCAGGTCCATAAAAATGTGACTGGAATCAAGAAACAATTTCTAAGTGTTCAGAGAAGGAGCAAGAAAGGGAGTAAAAATAATATGATGCCAGACGATAAAAAACAGAGGGAAATGGTCAGGCAGAGATGCTTTAGAGCCTCCATACTTTATCATCAAAAGGACAATATTGTAATGGCTGGGTACCCACTGAAGTGATAAGAAACTAAGAAAAGAATGAATGAATTAGAGGCAGTGTCACAAAGTGGTAGGGTTAAAGAAAAAACTAATTGAAAGCATTTGAATAATCTGTGCTTAGCATGAAAGGAAAGAATTGTAGAAGGTGATGCCTTAAGTTTTACGTTTTTTCCTGTTCTGCTTTAGTGTGTAGCTCTTAGCTTCATATTAAGTGTTACTAAGTTCTTTTCACAGGGTAGTTAGACACAACAATTCTCTCCAGCTCAAGATTCAAGGACAATCATTCCGAACCTCAAGCCCAAAGGCATAAACAACGTAGAAAAGAGGAGGGCAAGCAAGGAGGATGGAACTTCATAGTTCAAAGTTATTAATTGGAGAGTTAACCTCAATATGCAAATGGACCATCACTTATAGAAGTGTGAGACCCCATGACCAAAGCCTTTTTTTGCACCCATCTCGAGGCCCATCCCGGCAGGGCTGCAGCCGGGCTCTGGCATTGCCAGGGTGTGGTCTTTGAAGGCCTTTCAATAAATCCCTACTTTATTCCTCTCATTTTGTCTAGTGTCTGTTCCAGGTCACACTGATACGGCATCAGTTTCTGGCGACCACGAAGGGATGGTGAGGCATCTGGAAAACCCCGTGGACCAAAGGAGAAACCCCTGAGTCCTCCCGCTCCTGCCGGCACTGCCGGGGGGGGGCGGCTCTGCGGTCCAGAAGGTACCAGAGCCAAGGACTCTCGGAACTGGGGCAGAGGCACAGGAGTAAAGAGGTATTCTGTTTTAGCATCTGTGTTAGAGTAGTGTGTTGGCCTGGAGTAAAGGGGTGCTCACATTCAGCCAAGACAGAGGGATAACATCAGTCCCTATGAAATACTGTATGGCAGGCCATACCAGATCCCACGTATTCCAGGCAAAATTCACATAAAATGGAAACTTGATTTACCAAGATATCTAATGGCTTTAAGTTCCACTTTGCAGAAGCTCCAGAATGACATGGTGCTATCTAGACCTACAGGACTGGACACAGCTGCACACCGTTCCAGCCTGGAGAGCAGGTCTATGCTAAGTGGAGGGACAGTGACCCTCTGCAAGCCAAGTGCAGGGGGAGCATCCCAAGTTCTGCTGACCACCCTCACTGCAGT